>JAFELL010001083.1:0-412500 GCA_019059645.1 Caranx melampygus
TTGAGCTATGGTATTGTGTTGACATTAAGGAGGCTGTAATTTAAAAATGGTGGTGTTAATACAAGGCCACAGGGCCATTGATATGTTGTGTGTTTGGATAATGAGACAACAGAGAACAGATAAATCAACAAGATGAACACTACAGGATCAAACAAGAATTGATATACCACATGCATGTTATATACTAATCCTCATCCCTCTCTCAGGTAACCCAAACAATTTTGTATAGCTAGGCTGCAATAGGCCTAGAGGACTCATCACGTCACCACAGAACTTTCCCTCTCCTCTCCTCTCCTCTCCTCTCCCTCCTCTCCTCCTCCTCTCCTCTCCTTGTCATTATTTGTTGTACTTTGTGGTTAATCTATGTTTTCCACAGATTTCTCTGACTTCAGAGCTCTACCAGCTGCCGTCTCCACCACCTTTCCTCGGCTCCTAAACCAGCCTGTGCTCTATATGATCCAGCTTGCCCAACAGAAGCTGGATCATCACCTCTTGACTGAACTATCCTATTTTCCATGTTGTAAACTGTTTTCTTGTCTGTACACAAATCTATTGCACATCTGCCTGTCCTGGGCGAGGGATCCCTCCTCTGTTGTTCACCCTGAGGTTTCTCCTGTTTTTCCCCGTTAATGTTTTCTTGGGGGGTTTTCCTCAGTCGATGTGAGGGTCTAAAGGCACACACAAACACACACACACACACACCCTATCCAAACCCCCACCTAAATGCATAACCAGCTACTTAATGTAAGTACAGATTCCACAAGGAATAAAAGACAATGCTGCATATTCCTTGAAGTTTAACTAAATATAAAACCTCTTAGCCGTACTTTCTTGTGTCATTGTGGTCCTGTGTTGTAATCTTCAATGTCGATGATATTATAAACATCCCATTATTTGTTGGTGTGAGGCCAGGCTGGCTTCCCCTAGCAGAGTACTCACTAATCACACTTTGGTAGTGGAATCACAGGAGCTTCACCTAATTGGTGAGTTATTTCTTTTTTTTCAACATTGGATGCAGCTTTGGCCTGGCCTCCTGAGACATGACATTTGTTTCCAGAAGGTGTTTATAGCTCATAGCCACTATAGTTTCATCACAAACCCATGCAGCAGTTTGAGGGGTGCAGTTTATTCAATATGTGAGAATCTCAGATGTCAGCTACAGCACAGAATATTTCTTCCTTAAGTGAATATATATATACAAATAAATGTTTTTGTTAAAATGAAAATGAAAATCTGAAAAAACACTGCTTTGTAAAATAAGTAGAAGTCATGGACAAGCTGCCAGATGTATCAATACTTTGCCTGTGGTGTTGTTGGGACAAAAGTTCAGTAAAAAAAACTGCCAAAAACTAGGGTATGAACCCAGATTCATGAATGATTTACTGGGCTCCAGTTTTTTTTTTTTTTTTTTTTTTTTTCTGGCCTGGATAGTGTAAATGAAATGTGACTTTTTTTTGCCTCTGTTTATCAGGAGGGAGATGATGAAGATATCCGGATTGTGAAAAATTGCTGGATTACACAAAAAGTCATCACAATGGGAGTGACTGAGACTTTGCAAAGCGCCTCTCTGTCTTAGAAGCACAGATCATCACGTCAGATATGGAAAAAAGTAATTTTTGAATTTTAACAGTTATTCAATGCTTGGAGCTGTAACAATGGCTTCTGTAATCCCCACTCTTCATTCAGCATGCAAGACATACATGATTGAAAAGATTATGGTGAAAGTTATTTGATGAAACTGCACATCATTTGCCTCATGCAGAGGATATGGACACTCTTTAACAGGAGTCTTTGTGAACCTTGAATTATGAACAGAAATTATCTCAATTATCATTGTTCCTTTTATCTGTCCATACTACCAGAAATCCATTCCATCTCAAGCTCATCAACTCATTTGTGAAATGTTGGAAATTAATTTCAGTCCCATCGTGCTGACAGTGATGTAGCACATTCACTAATACGCTGTTACCATAGTGACAGTGTGAGACAAAGCTGAGACCACAGGTTGAATTTCTGATAAACTATTTTTCAAGAATATTTTTTTTTCACATGCGTAAGCCTAAATGCGTATGAGACTTCATTTGCTTGTGTTACTCTTGTATGCTGTAAATTACCAACAAGAGGAATACATGAAATCAAGTGTACACAAAGAAAACAGGTGTTTTAGAGTTCATGCTAGCTTGGTTTGGTAAGCATTGAGACCCCATCAAACAATTGTGTCTCAGTTTTGTGTGCAGTGTGTTGTGTGATTCTGTGTACAAATCTTAGAGAGGTTTACTGTAGGTGATTCCATAATGTAGCCTATTCAAAGTCTAAATATTTAAACATAAATGAATGATGTCAGTTTTTGATTATTAAGAAATTTAATTTATGGGCAAAAGTTGCAATTTTGTCTGCTAACACAATTAAATATGTAAAAAGTGAAGGGTCTGATTCACTCATGGAATGATTTCCATTGGGACCCCCATTGGGACCATTGAGACCCAGTGGATGCTACTCTGGTTCCAGTGTCAGGTGCTCCTGCTTTGAGGTTCCCACCTGGCTTCCAGCAGCCCCACCCGCTTCTGCGGTATAGCAACCATTCTTAATCTCCAGCTGGATTGCAGCCATCATCCTCTGTTAGTGGGTTACTGCCACTACCTTCACCTCTGGCTGGACAGCATCCTCCACCCTGTCTGGCTGTCACAGCCACTAACATGTCCAGCTGGACTGCAGCCTCCCAGACTTCCTGCTCTTCCCATCCCCTGATCTCTCCAAGCTCATTGACTTCCCTGAGCTTCCAGTGCCCCAAGAGTCTGTGACCACAGCATTCCAAGACCTCCCCTTCTGACTTCCCAGTGAACCCCTTTCCCTGATTTCCCAATTCTCCTACCACCTGACATTCATGAGATTCCAGTGCCCTAATAGAGTCTTTGGCAGCAGTCACCTGGTTCTGAGTCCTGGAACCCACAGTCTGCTGCAACAATCATCCATCACACAACCTCTGAACACAGATTCTACCCTGTAAGAATTTCTCTGTGCCTGTGTTAGTGTGTATCTATGTTGAATTTGCACCCAGCAATGTGGCAAAAAAAAAAAAAAAATCCTCCCTGAGGACAAATAACCTATCCATTAATGACCAAGAATTTTAGTATATATGTGAGTTTGATACAAAGTTTACACTGGTATGTAGCCCCGCTGCCTCCAGGTCAATATAGGCACACTATTTAATACACTCACCTCATGGGTTTCTTGGGGCCACTCTGCAACTGCCTTGATTTTGCCTGAATCTTTCACCTTCTCATTCCGAATGATTAACACTAATAAGCTCACTGTGGATTGGAGGTCACACATCAGTTCAATTTTTTGCAGCACCAATCAATAATACCCATATTTATATTACATAATAGTGTGAAGCTTTTATTACATGCATATCTTGTTTGTTAGCTTACTAGCTATGGATTCATATTCTTTGTGCTAAATCTTGAAGCATTCAGATTTGCTATCTTCACAGATGGTGGGGTTATTTGGGGCCTGCAAAATATGTTTGCATAATTGTATGGCCCACCTCCTTGTGGACTTCATTCTTCTTGATGCTATTCATGTCAGTGTAGTTGTGTTGTGGCCTCAGAATGCTCTGTCAGGTCTAACGTGGATTCAACACTGCTGCTGGTATTCCAGTTGGGTTGGGTGTGCCCTGAGTAGATGACAGATGAAATGTGGAATGGTTCTTTTTATAGTTATACTGATGGAGTCCTCTGATGTTGATGCTGTTCTTTAAGGGGCCATCACTAACTGTTTAAAGAACTGTATGATTATTAGTTTGAGAGCAGCTGGACAATAATCATTTATGCCTGACCCCCTGATTTTTTTGGCACAGGGATGATGGTCTTGAGGCATGTTGGTACCAACCCTGAGACAGGGAGGTGCCAAAAATGCTGGCTTTTAAGCACAATCTCTCATGTTCTGGGATGTTGTCTGGGCTTTGCAGGGGTTGACTGTCTTACATCCTCAGAAGGTCACCTGGTGGGAGTAGAGATTGGTGCTGGGGGAGAATGGCCCTAAGACATGTGGCATCTATTTTGTTTTTGTACTCTGTGTACGATATGTCAGTGAATGTTTCCCGTGGTGGACTGTGGTCTGTCAAATCTGCAATAGCTTCAGGAGAACAAGATTTCTCCTTAACAACAAAGCCTGTGATGTGGTTCCTTTTATGAAGTTTCAGGTGAATAGTTTAATATATAGGCATTTATCTGATACATGAATCAAAATATCAATATTTTTTATAAAAAAAACATAATTACTGCAGGTGGCTGTGGCTCAAGAGGTACAGCAGGTCGTCCACTAACCGAAAGGTTGGTGGTTCGATTCCAGACTTCTCCAGGCTGCATGTTGAAGTGTCCTTGAGCAAGGCACTGAACGCACTGAACCCACACTTGCCCCCTAATGTGTGCATTTGGTGTATGAATGTGTGTGAATGGGTAGCTTTCAAGCACTGTGTCTAGTGATGTATGAATGTGTGTGAAAGGGTGAATGTGACAAACAGTGTAAAGCACTTTGGTCCAAGTGACTAGAAAAGCGCTATATAAGTGCAAGTCCACTTACCATTTACCAATTAAATAAGCATAGAAGCATTCAGATCCAACTCATGTTCTCCACCCTGATTTTCTAGATTTTAGCCCCTGGCGTACCGGGACTTTTTACGACATACCGAGACTTCTCATGAGCTCATGTACCCTGTCCTGTTCTCTTTCTCTCTTAGCGTTTTTTGTGATATTTATATTCCTATGGTTATACTATATTACCCTGTGTGCACTAGTATGCCTGTCCTTTTACTCGCGAGACATTCACTCATAAGGAGGTCTCGCAGAGTGGAGTCTGCTGAAAAGGACGTGAAGAAGAAGAAGGTCACATCAGCGTGTGTCCCAACCGAAAGATCCGTTTGATTCAGTACCAGTTGGAGTTGCCTTGTTCATAAACCTCCTGTCCAGTTGATCCCTCCAGTGATGTGAGCTGTGGTGCTCTGCAGTCCAACCCTGACATTTCTGTTTAACCCCAGAATACACTGTTTGCATTTCTCATAAGTATATGACATCTTCTTCATCAATAATATCAATGTTGTTGGTCCTCCTAAATATGTGTATTGCCCAGTTAAGTTCAGTTCAGTTAAAATCAAATATATATTCAAGTCTAAAATAATATATTGTCTACTATTATGTTATGATAGAAACAAACACAGGACTGTGTCATTTGATTGATTTACTTGTCAAGTGCATAGCTTAGTTCTCCAGTTTTCTCCATGTCTCCACCTTTTATCCATGTGCTGATGAGTGTGTGCCCACAGGGAATATAGTGCCAGTTCAAGTTCCCTTGTTCATCAGCCTCCTCTAGTGCAAGCTACTTGAGGACCCCTCTGAAGTCCTCCCTTGGCAGTAGGATAGAGACACCTTCTATGAAGTGGGTTAACTTCAAATGACAAACATAGACTCATTTGTCTTCATAGATTATTCATAGATGGATTTTAACAAGAAAATACTTGTTAAAACTCTTTGTGGAAAGTTTGAATGTATCACTTAATGATCTGCTGATATCGACCACCCACCACTTAATTTACCTGCCACATTTGAATAAGGGGAGTACTGGCACTCATTTTTTTCCACTTAAAGAAAGCACTGGTGTCTCATCACGGTATTACTCTAATCTGTGTATCTCTTCTTTTTTTATGATGATGTAAATGCAAATGTAAATTGTCATGTGCAGCTGGACTTAGGCAGTTGTTCTACTGCTGTATTTTATTATGTCTGGATGTATGTTGTTGTCTTTTATTACTGTTCATAATGCAGATACTGTAAAGTCCAAGACAACTTTCCAATGGGACAGTAAAATCTATTCTACCCTTCCCTATCCAATCCTATCCTATCCTACCCTACCCTACCCCACCATATCCTATCCTACCCTACCCTATTCTATCCTACCCTTCTCTATCCTATCCTATCCTATCCTATCCCCTACCTACTGCAAACTCATCCCACTCCTACAGTTAATTTGTTAACATGTAACAGTGTAGTGTGCATTTAATCGTGTAAACATTATGCTGGATCTGCTTCTATACTAATGAACTTTATATACATTATACTAGTGTTTTGTGTCTATGTGTTTTATTTAAAATTCAGGATGACGTTTATGCACTGTGAAATGGGAGTAGTATAAAATGCCTCACATCTCACATGTTCCTCCAAGATGCAAATGTTTCATGGTCTCTCAGTGACACTTCAGTGTAGGCTCATGTATTCAGCCATGACAACATCGCCACTAGAGAGGTCTGTTAAGATGTGATAGAAAGAAACTGACAGCATCTGTTAATATTGATTTCAATACCAATTACTTAAATTTAGCAGTTCATTTCTAATGTTTCTTACCAAGCAAGTTATGATTTACCACTACTGGTACATGGCCTGTGGTGTCCATGGCCACTCGCAACCCTCTGTGGGCTATACATCCCATTTTTTGTGTATACACATACACAAGGGAACAGTTTGCAGACCAGCCTCTGTTGATGTAAGCACAGAGCACTAGAAATAAGAAGCTGATGCACTGCTGCTTCCCACCATGGAAAAAATGGTGAGTGGTCAATTGTGAAATATACATTACTGTCATAACAATTCACGAGTACAACTTCATACATTTTTAGTATGTATGTGTTTTTAATTTATTCTGTTATGTTTTGGCTTCTTTCCCATTTGTCTCTTAATACACTTGGTTTGGTCAAACCTGCACTAGCCAGATGTGTCCCTGCTCTTTATGAGCTACTTGTTATTTTTATTTGTTACTTGTGTATATCCACTACTGGCTCTCTGCTGGAATGGTTATGTCTTGCAGTTAAACATGCTGATGATAGAGATGATATAGTGGGAGTGGAAACAGAAATTGAAATGGTGGAGCCGGGTGTGGGGACTGTTGCTGCTGCAGAGAAAGCCCTCTCTGGGCAGCTTTTTGGGCAGATAAACGAAGAAGCCCATGGCATGATGGGAAAGAAAAAAAGCTTTGTAATAGCAAAGCATTTCCTCCCGTCCTCAAGTGCAGCTTACAATATTTGTATCTTGGTTGCATGTGCTTTGAAGATTCAAGGATGTCTGCAGTTCTGGACATATAGCAAGAATTTGTGTTTCTTTATTGACAAATAATATATATATAGGTTTACAGGCTCTGGAAACACATGTTGTTTATATACATACTGTGATGTGTACAGCATGAATGATGAGTCAGTGGTTAAATATGGTAATCTTTTCACTTTTGTTGTTACACTTGAGTATAATTGGACTGTTGTGTTTGCTTATTTGCCTTATCTATTCTGAATATAATGACAGCAAAGATTTAGCAACTGAGTAATTAGAATGATTAAGTAGTGAAAGACTGTTTTTGTATTCTTGTGCCATTACAATGACATCTTTAAAATTAAGGAAGCAACATTTAAAGTACCTTCATGAAGAGAGAAAAAAATCAAAGCAGTAAAATGAGGAATGTTACCACCATGCAGAAAATGTGCACATTTTATGTGCGCAAGTTAATTATGCCACTTCAGAGGAGCTTGTGAAAGGATAAGGAAAGCTGCATAAATTTAGCTGTAATCCAGGCAGGCAGAACTCATTTGCAGGGATGGTCTTATCTGGGCACTGCAGCTTCCTCAGAAAATTAACCTTGGATATTTGGGCCCAATTCAGCCAGCGTTTGATTCTCTCTCTCTCTTTCTCTCTCTCTCTCTCTCTCTGTCTCTCTCTCTCACTCTTCCCCCTTCACTCACACTGAGTGTCTGCATACAACCCCTCCCCCTTATGCCACTACAACCCTCCTCCCCTTCACCCTCCCTGTTTGTCTATCTCTCACACTGTATTACATGTGTGAGGCAGAAGTTTATGATTGCAGTTTGTCATTAAACAAAAACAACACATATAAAAATGTAGATAGATAGACAGACAGACAGACAGACCATGACTTCTCTTTCTCTTTCATATTAATGAAATCATTTAGAATGACGCTGTAGTTAGAGACCCCAACTGATGAAAACTAAATAAAAAACAGAAAGAAAATATATAAAAATCAAATCAAATATGGTCAGAAACATGACTCCAGTTTAATCTTCATGTTGCTCTGCTGGGTATGTAAATAATAAACTGGTTGCCAACACATTGAATAATTACTTATGTCCTCTACCTAACAGGAATAATTTTCCATTGGAGCACACAAAATCCCATCCTCTGAACACTCTGTTATACAGTACTGTGCTGTAATTGTATTAAGTGCCAAAGTGACAGTAATCATAAAGTATAATAGGCTGTGAATAAGTCATAAGATCACATTATGCAATAGATCTTGTCAGCATCCAGGAATATACTCTGTGAACTTGTATTAGTTCCACTTTATCACTGTAATTTAGGTCTGTGAGAGAGAGACACTTCCAAGGCATTCAAAATTATTGAATTGTCATTTGTCTTGCTGCCGAACTGTTTTTCCTGATGCTGACAAGGTAATCTTCCACAAGATGCTCTGAAAGCAAGTGGAGCCCCAAGAAAGCTTTTTTTCCCCCGACATCTGATGCTAGCTATAATCCTCACTGCTGGCTCTCTAACATCATCTTGGCAGTGCGTCATCTGGAGACTGATGGTCCTGACAACGTCACCTGTCCTCATCTGTAACACTAATGTCCCTGTCAGGTGATGCCAGCAGAAAACATAAATCAGCCTGTCTGCCAGGCTGCTAATGGGACAACTCCTAATGTATGTATATCCCCCTCAGATTCATTCTGTATGCTGGAAACATATGCTAATCACGCCTCAGTGTCCATGAGGCATGATGCTTCAAAGTCAACCAAAAATCTAACATAAAGATATTAGATAAAGAAGGCTTCCCAGATTAAAATTTATAATATATCAAAAGTTTCCTGTATCTCTGGGGTGAGAAACAGCAGTTATGTATTTTTAACTCCCATTTTGAATTCAAAATATATAAACACTACAAGAAATACCAACATTCAAAGTCACAGGACCAAATATCCATAGGTGTAAGAATTATTGATCAAACAACCTTGATCAATTGATTTAGTTTCTCCTGCCTGTGTTATGGTGTTACAACACTGGTTTATGTTGTTTTGCACCCCTGCACCAAATCACTCTGTGAGTTTGCCACACTTGGTAACCTCCATTTCTATGTTAAGACCAAAAAGAAGATGCATCTGTTAAATGGAGTAACCCTGTGGATCAATTGTAATGGCGTAGTAAAAATGTGTACACTCAAAAACCAGATTTAAGCCCTTCTTTAGTGTGACACATTTATTTGCTGTTTGATTTGCTGAAATAAATCTATTAAAAACTTATACATTTACATTTAATTGGGGTAATGTAATAGTTTCACCTTGACACATGAACTCAAAACAAATGTGTTTCATTTGAATTGGGACCGCCTTTTGCAAATGTGTGAGGCAACGCGCTCTCAACATCTGTTCTTCCCGGTGTTTGCGTATCTCTTTTTGACAACTTCTAGCACACTGCTGTGGGATACTACTGCACAGACACACGGAAAGCTGTTGTGATTCCACTAATTGGTGAGTAGCTTTTGTTGAATTTTTAAGAGGCTGCCGTGAAAGCACCGTGAAACAGGACGAATTTTGCCGTCAGTAAAGTCGGACATTACGGGCTAGCTAGCTAAGATACAAGACGGAGAACAAAGTTGAGTTAGTGTCTGTGGTTACTGTGAATAGTGTTATCACCACACATCATTACTGGAGGAAGTCTACATGAACATGTATTATGAGATCTTGCCACAAATGCATCTGTTTTGGCTGACCCCCTTCTGCCTCCCCCACTCAGGGGCACTTGGCGGACAGACACATATGCTCGCGGACACTTCCGGACACATACACACACACTCGCAGAGACACACACACACACACACACACACGGATTCAGTCGCGTTGTCGACTTTCAAGTTAGAAGCCCTTTGTGGTTTACAAAAACCACACTCGGTGCAAACTTTTTTGATGTTTTACAACGTGGGTCATTTATGTGATACAGTCTGTGGTCACAACACTAAAGGCTAGCTAACAGTCAGTATAGTCAGTATATTTTGTCTGTCTGGTAGACCTACGAGCAGTGATAAAACCAGTGGTAAATTTAATGAGCAGTCAGTGCTGCAGGGGAGGCTGGATTGTGGATTAAATATCTGAACTGCTGACAATTTAGAGCACATAATTTTGCATATTAATTAGCCATGTGCTTCTGTTTGTTTGAGTAATGATGGAAGATTCAGTCTGACTGATGAACCAAGACATTTCATAAGCAACATACAGTGGAAGCCATTTGAAAGTTCCCATTCAAGCTGAAAGTCAGCTGAATGGCATATATCAGCCCGGACCAGTGCTTTGGGTCACAACTGTAGTTGAGAACTATAAGTTATTTATATCCAGTTTTTTACACAGTAAATTTCGCAGTGTTAAATGTGCAGTGTTAAAGTTCATTGAGTCTTTCAGAGTTATTATAACAACAGATAGAGTAAAATGTCCCCTGGTGTTGGTGAAAATTTACGGAGTCAAAAGACGTCGTGTTGATTTGACACTGGCCCGCCCACCTCGTCCTCCCTCAAACTGTTTTTCTGAGCAGCGGTGGGCGCCATTTTTTCCTCGTCGAACGGCTGCGGTAAGTTTCTTATTTTCATATAGTAACCCAATTTTATGTTGGCATTTCAACAGAAATGTTGTGTTAGAAGAACATTGGGCTGTTGGTCTCCGTATTTTAGGAGGGTTTGTATCTAAACACCAAATTCAAGACGGCTAATGTGACCGAGTGAATACCGTTAGCTTAGACCGCACATGTTCACCTTGACCATGTCCGCAAAATGTAATAAACTTAGCAATATAATGAGAGATAGTTTTGTTTTATGAAATATGAAATGTTAACTAAATCCACTAGCTGAGTTAATAAATCATATTACATCAGCATTTGCCTGTGTGGGCAGTTGGGTAAATTAGCTAACGTTCGTGTTAATGACTAACATCAACGTCAGCCTAACCTTGATATTAGTCTCACATTAGTCTGATATATATTTGGGTTTTGGGAAGCAGTTTGCACATGTTTAGGATCGCAATGTTATCGCAATGTTGTTTCGGTAAAATGTCATATTAATATTTGATTTTTCGTCTAGCCTGTGATAACGTTAATAGCACAGACGATTGTGTTTTATTTATTTAAGTAGAAAGGGAAGTAGTCCGTGTGAAACAGTGCACGATGCACCGTCAACCACATCAGCTCTTGTCTCCGACCCTTTTTTTTCTCATTTGCGTTAATGTGAAGTCACACGGTAAAAAGAGACAGTTGAAGCACGTTGCTGCAGTCATAACTTAAACGTTGTCTCTTGAGTGGTTACAGTGGGTGCAGGTGGTCCCAGACCAAGCTTATATCATTCAATTTGATTCGTTCACAAGCTGAAGTAATTAAACATTTAAGTAAAACTGATCCATGCTTGTCATTTCTGCGAATTGGTAATCATTTGTCTGTTGTTTGGTGGCCTGAAACAAACATCATGAAAGTGGGTCTTGTTGACTGCTCTGTTGTTGTTGTTATATTTGTGTTTTTGTTATAATAAGCATGCTCTGTTGTAGCAATGAGGAATTATTCTCTGCAGGAACCATGTTGATTAAGACCAGGCTGGGTGATGTTCAAAAATTCGTTAGAATAAGTGAGCCGAATCTGACAGAGTTTTTGAATGCGGGTAAGAAATTGTCATTGGAATCAAGCTTTGCACTGGAAGCTTAAAGAGTAACTGTAATAGTTATAGTAGTAGTTATTGTGCTGTTGTTGTGCAAAGCATTCATGTGTGATGAAGTGTGTATATATGTTCATGCCAAAACAAACAGATAAATAATAAATAAATAAAAATAATCTCACATTGATTTACTCTGAATGCATGCTTTGCTTGAAAAGTAGTAATGATTATTTCACACTAATTTATTGATGTTTGTTCTAAAGTAATGTTCAAGATTCATTTAAAATTTGTGAGTATTAGACCAACATGAAGTCTGGTTTACACAAGCTTTTGTCTTTTCCTGTAGCATTTGCAAAGTTTGGTGTGCCAGCTGAGCCAGGTGTGAAAGTTTTTGACAGTTCGGGGACTGAGTTGGATGACGACGTATTTGAGTATGTGGTTAAGGACCCTTCGGCAGGAGTGCTAACCATAAAAAATGACACTGGCTTGTCTCAGTTACAGTCGTAATTTATTTTACAGTATTTAATGGACACGCTAGTTCCTTGTGGTTAATGTTTTCCCTTCCATCTGCTTCTCCTATCGTGGTCAGAAGAATCAGTCTCCGTGGTATGATCTCCTGAGCAATCGGGACCACTATCCCTTGATTCATCTGATACAGACATCCTTTCAGAGAGTCCTTCGCGTAAACGGCAGAGGCTGGACACAGAAGCCAAGCGTGTAAGAATTAACACACAAACACCAGAGCACAACAGGAATAATTTTTAGGCCACCAAGGCTGTAAAAAGAATATAGTGTTATTTTAATGACCACTTGATTTTGATCATTTGTTTACTTACCGCATTGATCCGAATATAAGACGAAGGAAGGAGCATCTTGGGAAGATGGGCTTGGAGGACCATCTTGGAGGACCAGCTGCCAGACGAGAGACCCAGTTTGTTGCAGAGACTGTCCTGAGTGAAGACAAGTGTAAGGAAGCGATTGCACTGATTAAACATTCTGCTGATGAGGACACAATCAAGAAGAAGATGAAGCTGACGTTTGACTTCTGTCGCAACATGGTCCTTGACCTGCAGCAGTCAAGCAACGTACTGCGTGTCTTTCCACGTTTCAAAGACGTATTTTGACAATGTTCTGACAATTTCATAATTATGTAAAAGGTGTGTATTTTTGCTACAGTCAAACAGTTAATTCATCTGGCTGTGAGATGTTGACATTCTCCATTATACTCACCCTAGGTGGAACAGGATTTTGTTTTGATGTTTGGGGAGGATGTCTCAGGCAAGTTTCTGGAGAAATGGACGACCAAGAAAAAGATCATCAAACAATGCAGAAAGCTTCCATCCACCAGTGAGCTTGAAGATCTCCTCCTGGCAGCTGACACTCCTAAGGATGGCACTGAAGTGGATGACGACAATGGTAATTATGAATTGCTATTGAAATATAATCACTGGATTTCGCTGATGGTCCACTTAACATCAAATTTGTGTTGTTACAGGTTGGGACAGTGATCTCTCATCGATTTTGCTGCTGTTACACCTGATTCTCCCCTCTGCCCAGGGTCATAAGAGACCAGGAAAGGTGCCTGCTTCCCAAGTAGAGAAGAATCTCGTGGTCTTCAAGAAGGTTTGTATTTGTTCTTAATTTTATTTTTATTTTTATTCTTATTTTATTTTTATTTTGTTTTATTTGAGGATGTTTCACTGACAGCCTCAGTTTTGATCACATGTCATGATCACATACACACACAGTTTAATACTATATGGATTTTTTTTTTTTGTGCAATATTACAACCATTTAATTGTAATAGTCTCGCCATGTGTTTTGTTTTCTCAGGCAGGAACCAACATCCAGGAACATCTTGATTCCATCACAACAAGCACACAACCCTACCACCTGGCTTTAGGACGAAAGAAGAAAGAAGTCCACCAGTTCTTTGTCATACTTGACAAAAATGTCATCAGTTGCAGGTCGATCTCCTCACTTGGTGCCTTTGATGAGCTGCTTAAGGTACATTACGTTTTTGCCATCACATACAACCCCATGCTGTACAACATGTTCACGTTCATCCAGACCACCGTGTACAACATAGATGTTGGCAAAGTGAAGGAGAGTCTTCGTGTCGCAGAAGTTCGGGCTAGGTTGCTTCGTTAGTGTGTAAAAGAGTTCTTTTTGATGAGGGCAAGGTGTACAGAATCAGGCAAACCAAGAAGTGCAGTTATGCAAATTTATTGCCATCTTTGCAAGATTGAAACAAAAATACTCAAAAAAAAATAGCTATTCAAAAAAAAAACAAATAACAAGAGTACCGGCTTTGAATCAAGCGAACTGCATAGAGCATAATCTAGCTCTCATGCCATATAAGGGCAGCGCTCCTGCAGCCTGATGCCCATCCTCTCTCCTCATTGTCAGAGACAAGACTCCCTAAAACTCCCTCTGCCAGGGCCTATCTGTACCGGATCAGACCAACTCTCCCTAATGAAGGTCTGATACACAAGATCATCCACCATTAAAGTGACCACAATCCAAAAAGAAAACCATTTCACAACATCAGATACATCATTCACACATGCAAGGTAAGTATGCTTCTCCTTTCTAGTAATACAAGTCTTTAGATGAACAACTTAATAATACAACCAATGACAAACTCCCCTGCCCAGATGGTGTGTTCCAAATGCCTTCCTCCACTATAAACGGAGCCCTGCAGTCATGAGTGACTCTTTTAGAAGGATCAGACCAGTACCTAAGGTAAGTATGTGTGTCTGTATAATCTATGTTGGAAATCTTTTAACTAAATATATTTAAACCAAATGTTGTCTGTGTGTTTTTTGTAATTCAAATGATCTATTAAATGAACTTGTGAAATGAAAACCCTACAGCAATCTGAACACTCACTAGCCGGCTTAGCTGCATTCAGATTGTTTGGTGTACTTAAGATAAACAGAGAATAATCAGTGTATTCAAGCAAAACAAAACAGAACTGAACATGTGTGACTTGAAATAGTGGGAATGTCAGTCTCTGACTTTACCACATAGTACTTGAACAAATCTGTTTGACATGAAGCGTTTCATTTGTCAGACAGAGTTAACTTGCGCAAATACACTTGTTTGGCATTTATGGGTAGTTCATGGTTACTTAGATGGAAAAAATCTTCGTCTTAAATGTGCTCAGACTGGATGTGGCCGTGTGCTTGGAACTGTTTCTGGGTTTAGGACACATTTAAACATCAAACACACTGATAATGTTGACCAACAATTTGATAATGATGTCAATATAAGCAGAGCAGATCTTAGTGATACAGGAGAGCTAGTGATGGCTAATGTAGAGGAGACAGATACAGCATCTATCTCATTGGCAGAGTCCACTAGCAGCACTTTAGATATGTGTGCTACTGCTATTGCACAACTCAAAGTAGATGGATTAAGTCAGTCTAATGTTAAGAGGCAAAACTAAACAAACACCTAAGAGAGAAATGGGGACTTGTTGATTGACTTTTGTAAGATTGACATGATTGCTGTAAAAGATTACTTTGTTTTGCTCTGTGGAAAATTGATGGAAACCATGTGTTTTGATGACCATAACCATGCCTTTAAGGTCAAGTTCATCCAGACAAGGTTCTTAAAGTGTTGCACATAAATGATCTTTTTTACTTCAAACCGTTTGATGTTCAAATGACTTATGGTACAAGAGATACTGCCTTATATATTGCTCCATATTGCCATTTTATGCAGACCTAGGGTCAGTGTTCTTAAGTGGTGGTGCTTTTGTACAATAAAAATGAAAAATTAAATGCATTTTTGTGGTAACTTGTTTTATTCAATGGTACATTTTCAAAGTATTTAATTATGTATAGAGGTAATTTGACACTATGAAAGTGTAAAAATAACACTACATATATATCTGTGCAGTGTTAATGGCTGTTAGGATTTGACTCTGAGTTTTTTTTTCACTGCTACAGAGTAAATCATCAACACATTTGTGTGTAAAATTAACACTTTTCAGAGTTATATGAGCCTCCAGTGTTAATTTTCAATAACTCAATGCAGTGTTAAAAAGCATTAGAATCAGAGTTGATTTGTCACCACAGTAGAGTAACTTATCAACACTGCTGAGAGTCATATTTACTCTCTCCAGTGTCATTTAACCTGCAGTGTTAAGTTTTATTAACACTGTACAGTGTTGCCAGTGTTAAATTTTTACTCAATTTTGAGTTAATTTTACTCTGAAATTTTAACACTATGGAGAGAGTTAATTAAACATCAATTCTGATAAGGACCAAATACACTTGGAAATAGTGTTAAATTTAACTCTTTAAGTGTTGATTTAACACTGCAAAATTTACAGTGTACTAGGCTACAGAAAATTCGAGTGGAAAAGGGTCCATATTAACCGCATGTAAAAATACTGAGTGACAGTTTTTTTTTTGTTTTTTTTTTTCCACTCTTTTTTCTTCTGGCCTTCTTATATACCACTTACTGGGCCACTGAAATCTTTTTTATTTTTATTTTACTATTTATGCACTCTGTTCCTATTTTCTCTGACTGCAGAGAGGGCAACTGTTATAGTGTTGATGTGTTTTATTTCTAGGTATATGACTACTGAACACTGACACTTCTCTGTGTGTTTGCTGGAGCTGGATACAACTATTCTTTCTAGAACAATTTCAATCAGGATGATTGTTGTGTTTACAACTTGTTGTGTTTACAACTTGCTCTGCTGACCCTGTGTTTGTGGCCAGAAACAAGCAAACTAACACAACACACTGTTGAGCAACAATACATCCCAAAGCTGGAATTTTAGTCATTTGCATTATTGCAAATGTCACCTCACATTTGAATGTGGTCCTTGTGGCTTGGCTTCACATACATTAGTCAAACCACATTAGCATAGCTAATTTACCCTCATATTGTTATTTATTAGAGATTTTTCACCACAGTGAATCCATGCAGAACATTCACTGCTGTGATCTCACAGGTCATTTAACTACCTTTAAATGCTTTGACATTTCAATTTACCTCTTGCCTCAACAAAAGAATGTTCAGCTAAATGGATTGCTTTTGATCCTCAGAAATTCCCACCGTATATTGTGATATGGAAGCAGTGAGGTGGCCACATTTCTGCCTGGTTTGTTCACGAGGGAGTTATTAGTCAGTCAATGAGCTGGACTTCATTTAGCTGGATTTAAAAATTCATTGCAAATGTTGAGGAAATGGCTGAGCTCCAAAGAGGATTGTTTAGGACATATTGTTCAACATTGGAACATTTTTGCTGAGCATGACTTAATCACAAAATGAAAGCTTGTCTAAAGAAAGATCCATTCTTTTCTATGGAGGTACAGTACATGCATGGCAATGAAAGGAAGAAGACGGTTCCTTGCTATTTTTTTTTCACTAATTGGACTGAAATTAAGTGGAAGAAATTGTGAGACAATTAACGGTGCTTTTTTTTTATCAGAGTTTCACAGTCTGAGGGAGGTTCAGTGGTGGCTTGCCTGTACTGCCAGCCGCAATCTTTCCCTTTCCTTTCACAGCCATTGTTTATCTCATTTTTCAATTAACCTCCACAATTTAACTTCCTTCATAATGCTGCGTACGTGTTTGCTCCAAAGAACAAATAAAACACACACACTATCTTTTCTTTTTACATTTCTCCATCTATCCCTCTGACTCCCCTCTCTCTTGGCTGTGGTGTTCTTTCAGCCCAGGATGCTGAGCCTCACAGCGCCTTGCAGGGTTTTAGCAGGCATGAGGCTGTATGTGTCAGATTAAAGAGGGGAAATCTGTGGCGTGCAGGGAGAGCTTTGTAGATATGGCAATTTGGTGATAACTTCCTCTTCTCTGCACCCCCACCACTCCTTCCCACCCACCACCCCCACTCTCCTACTACGTGCCTTTCATTTGGAAGAGACCACTGGAGAGAGGGAGAACTGCTGTTGCCGGAAAGCGTGGACAATCTTTTCCCCAGATCTGCTCCACACTACCAGTTATCAGAGAGATTGGAATTCATGTTTATTCTTATTCTGATTGTTTCCAATATTGCTTCCTCATCCAGCTAATTTTGTAGTTTTATATTTTAATTAAAATGCACCTCAGACAATCCTGAAAATGATTTGGATAAAAATTAGAACGTGTCTCAACTTTACTCAACGTGTCTCAACTTGCCTTTAATGAAGTCAACTGATGTTTAACCACTTTAACTGTGACATCAAACCTTGGAGAGCAGGGATCACCGTGTGCTGTTTCACATTGCTATACTAATACCTTTAAAAAATAAGAGACTGAAGGTTTTTGTTTGATAAATCATTACTAATGAGGAAGGAGGCCCTGGAAATACACAGCAAATCAAAATTATTAATTAATGCAGCATGATTGAATAATTGTATTACTTGTTTTCAGTGTCACTTGGGTGCCATTCCCTTTCACACTCAAAAATGAGCTTGAAAAATCAAATACAGTACCACCTTGGGGTTGCACCACTTACTGACAAAGCTGTTTGAATGAATGTATTACCCAGTACCCAAGGATACAGACATTGTTAGCCACAGTGCCCCTCCCCCTCTCCCTCCACTGTGAGGAGAATGTTTGTCAGAGCTGCAGGTATATGGTTATGGATGATCCAGTGCAGTGCGGTCCCAACCAGAGGAGCCAAAACGCTGCTTATTTCAGCAGAAAACTTCAGTGTAGAGTGGGCATTTAGCAAACATAAGCACAGGACATGGTGGATGTGATGTCAACACAGGGTCTCTAATAGATCAATCTGATCCTCTCAGATAAATCTGAGCTTTTGCAAGTGCAATACACAGTGCACTGATTCTGTTCCCACTCAGCAATTCTCAGATTCTGGGAGGAATAGCCCTCAAGTTAAATTAAGTTAAATTCGAACTGTCATTATTATATTATATTATATTATATTATTAACTGATACCCCAATGTGCAATATATAAAAATGCACCTACTAATATTGACTGTGGGTGCAAAATCCAGCTGCTGACTCTCCACTCTGCTTCTTTTAAATAATGTGCAGACTGTATATAGGCTCCAGCTTTTTCCGTGGTTCAGTCTGAGTTGTCAACAGACTGGGCCGAGCAACATGACCGGATGCACCGGGTTCGGGTCAAAAAACCATGATCAAAACTGATCAAACAGGCAATCGTGGGCTTTAGAGCTTTTGTACATTCACAACAACTTGCTGAAAATAGAAATAGACCCAGCTGAGTCATGTGGGATCGCCGAACAAGATGGCCACTCAGTAGGAGTTGTCCTAAACCCCACTTAAATCTATCTTATCCAACAATATTTCCATGTTTTTGCGACCTAAAACATTTGGTTGTCGACCATTTGACTGTGTGTGTGCAATAATCATATTGCAGGAATATGGCTACTACTTTGAAATATTTCAAGAACACTTGGGGAAAGGCTGCTCCTTTTGCTACAAACTCTGGTGGTGCTAGCCCTCAATGACCTGAACTACATGTTAGTTTGGAAAGCCTCGACACTTAAGTAAGTTAAGTGAGTGCAACTCTCCACATTGTAACAGAGGCAGAAAGCCATATATCTGACCTAGAGGATGCCAGGATGGAAATGTTAGTGAGGCGAACAGCTAGCATTTGGAGAGCCTGTGGAATCGCATGGACGATCCAGAGGACAGAAGTCGCCAGTTGTTTGGAGGCTTTTTTATGTTGGTGTTCCCCACCTCTGCCGGAGAGGGAGGTTTTAAGTTGACCAGTTTGGTCTTGTTTGTTCACTTAAACAACACAGGTATTTTGAGTGTACACAGCCATGGTAACAAGGCATCTTTTCATTGTTGGTATTGTTGGTTCTGTATAAAAGAACTGAGCTTGATATCAAAGAGTCTCCAGACTCTTGAATCTTGATTGTTTTCTGTCTTTCCTCACCATAGAGCAAAGATTTGCCTCTACATAGGCAAACAAACAAACAAACAAACAAACAACAACTACATCCACAACGACCATTGCATTATTACATTTGTGGGAAGTTATTAAAATATTGAAAGTTGAAGATTTTCACTTTTGCACAAATGTAATAAACCCCTGCAATCATAATAGTTATAACATTTGTGGGAAATTGCGTGTTATGTTTGTAGTTGGCAGCGGCTATTACATTTGTGGAAAATGTATTACATTTATGGGATTATTACTTTAAAAGCTGCAGATTTTTATTACATTTGTGGTTTATTATGTTTGTGGGCATTATTACATTGCTGGGCATTACACTGCGGTTGGCACAGCTTTTCCCATTCTCAGGTCAGTTCAGATGTGCTTAAACAACAGTCTTTTATGGTTTGCATTTAGTAGCACATTAGCTCGGTGAATGAAGGCAAAGCAAAAGCAAGTAAACAAACAAATTTATCATTTCTCATGTAAACTGGCCACAGTTGTCAACATGTGTAAGCACTCAGAGTTAAGGTGAACTAGTTAAGGTGAGGAGGGGTGGAAAAGGGGTGACACCAACAATGGCACCTGGGGAGTTTCACCCCAGGAGATAGTTAAATGTTTAGAGAAAAATATTTCACCACCATTACTATTAGACAGGCAGTCACAGGTTTGAAAATTACGACTGGCAGAGACGTGTTCAAAAAGTATAAAGACAATTTTATTTTACAATTAATCCGGGAAATGCGTCTAATTGACATCGGCTAACTAATACTTAAACTGGGGCCAGAATGAAGGTGAACACAGCCCAAACTCCAATCAAGGGAGGAGTGAACTAACCAAAAACACCCGTGGCACTGCATGCATACACACACACACACACACACACACACTCAAGGGGGTTCGTGAAGAAAGGACCACCACCAGGAATTGGGTCGCCACCTTGGCCCACAGTACCTGTTCACAAAGTAACAGGAAAATGTAAAACAGGCCTTCAAGCTCCATACAGCCGTTTCATACACACACACACAACACACACACACACACACACACACCAAAAGCAATATATGTATTAAATAATAAAAAAAAAAACCTCCTTGAACCGCCACCTTATCGTGGTGGAGGGGTTTGAGCACCTGAGTGATCCTAGGAGCTATGTTGTCCGGGGCTTAATGCCCCTGGTAGGGTCTCCCAAGGCAAACACGTCCTAGGTGACAGGTCAGACCAAGAGCGGTTCCAAAGCCCCAAATGAAGAAGGATACATCGAGGCAGTTCATGTCGCCCGGAATGGCGTTACCGGGGCCCCACCCTGGAGCCAGGCCTGGGGTTGGGGCTCGCAGGCGAGCACCTGGTGTCCAGGTCTTTGCCCACGGGACCCGGCCGGGCGCAGCCCGAAGGAGCGACATGGGCCCGCCCTCCCGTAGGCCCACCACCCGCGGGAGGGTTCAGATGGGGCCAGTGCTTTGTGGTTTGGGAGTAGCGGTCGTGGGCGGGGGCCCCGGTGACCCAATCCCTGGACAATGACTCTGGCTTTAGGGACATGGAATGTCACCTCACTGGGGGGGGGGGGGGGGGGGCGAGCTAGTGCGGGAGGCTGAGCGGTACTGGCTAGAGATAGTCTCGCCTCTACGCACAGTCTGGGCTCTGGAAACCAACTCCTCGAGAGAGGCTGGACTCTCTTCTACTCTGGAGTTGCCCATGGTGAGAGGCGGCGGGCTGGTGTGGGCTTGCTCATTGCCCCCCATCTCAGCCGCCATGTGTTGGAGTTCTCCCCGCTGAACGAGAGGGTCGTTTCCCTGCGCCTTCGGGTCGGGGATAGGTCTCTCACAGTCGTTTCGGCTTATGGGCCAAACGGCAGTGCGTACCTGGCCTTCTTGGGGTCCCTGGAAGGGGTACTGGAAAGTGCCCCAACTGGGGACTCCATCGTTCTGCTGGGGGACTTTCGACGCTCTCGTGGGCAGCGACAGTGATACCTGGAGGGGAGTGATTGGGAGGAACGGCCTCCCCGATCTGAACCCAAGTGGTGTTCTGTTGTTGGACTTCTGTGCTAGTCACAGTTTGTCCATAACGAACACCATGTTCGAGCATAAGGGTGTCCATAAGTGCACGTGGCACCAGGACACCCTAGGCCGGAGTTCAATGATCGACTTTGTGGTCGTATCATCTGATCTCCGGCCGTATGTCTTGGACACTCGGGTGAAGAGAGGGGCTGAGCTGTCAACTGATCACTACCTGGTGGTGAGTTGGATCCTGTGGCGAGGGAGGAAGCTGGACAGACCCAAACGTACTGTGAGGGTTTGTTGGGAATGTCTGGCAGAATCCTCTGTCATTGAGGTCTTCAATTTCCACCTCTGGGAGAGCTTTGACCAGATCCCGAGGGAGGCTGGAGACATTGAGTCTGAGTGGACCATGTTCTCCACCTCCATTGTTGATGCGGCTGTTCGGAGCTGTGGCCGCAAGGTCTCCGGTGCCTGTCGTGGCAGCAATCCCCGAACCCGGTGGTGGACACCGGAAGTAAGGGATGCCCTCAAGCTGAAGAAGGAGTCCTACCGAGCCTGGTTGGCTCGGGGGACCCCTGAGGCAGATGATGGGTACCGACAGCCCAAGCGTGCGGCAGCCCAGTCAGTCGCGGAAGCAAAAACTCGGGTATGGGAAAAGTTCAGGGAGGCCATGGAGGAGGACTACCGATCGGCCTCGAAGAAATTCTGGCAAACCAACCGGTGCCTCAGGAGGGGGAAGCAGTGCTCTGCCAACACTGTTTACAGTGGAGGTGGGGAGCTGTTGACCTCAACTGGGGATATTGTCGGGCGGTGGAAGGAGTACTTCGAGGATCTCCTCAATCCCACTGCCATGTCTTCCATGGAGGAAGCAGAGACAGAGGACTCAGAGGTTGATTCATTCATCACCCAAGCTGAAGTCACCGAGGTAGTTCGGAAGCTCCCCGGTGGCAAGGCATGGGATGAGATCCGCCCTGAGTATCTCAAGTCTCTGGATGTTGTGGGGCTGTCTTGGCTGACATGCCTCTGCAACATCGCGTGGCAGTCGGGGACAGTGCCCCTGGACTGGCAGACCGGGGTGGTGGTCCCTCTTTTTAAAAAGGGGGACCGGAGGATGTGTTCCAACTACCGGGGGATCACACTCCTCAGCCTCCCGGGGAAAGTCTATTCCAGGGTGCTGGAGAGGAGAATTCGACCAATAGTGGAAACTCAGATTCAGGAGGAACAATGCGGTTTTCGTCCTGGTCGTGGAACACTGGACCAGCTCTATACCCTCCACAGGGTGCTCGAGGGTTCATGGGAGTTTGCCCAACAAGTCCCCCCCAGCTGGGGCGGTTCGCAGCTGAGTGTGAAGCAGCTGGGATGAGAATCAGCACCTCCAAGTCTGAGGCCATGGTTCTCGACCGGAAAAAGGTGGTTTGCCCTCTCCAGGTCGGGGGAGAGTTCCTGCCTCAAGTGGAGGAGTTTAAGTATCTCAGGGTCCGGTTCACAAGTGAGGGAAGGATGGAGCGTGAGATTGACAGGCGGATCGGTGCAGCGGCCGCAGTAATGCGGTCGTTGTATCGGTCCGTCATGGTGAAGAGAGAGCTGAGCCGAAAGGCAAAGCTCTCGATTTACCAGTCGATCTACGTTCCTACCCTCACCTATGGTCATGAACTCTGGGTCATGACCGAAAGAACGAGATCCTGGATACAAGCGGCCGAAATGAGTTTCCTCCGCAGGGTGGCGGGGCGCTCCCTTAGAGATAGGGTGAGAAGCTCTGTCACCCGGGAGGAGCTCGGAGTAGAGCCGCTACTCCTCCACATCGAGAGGAGCCAGTTGAGGTGGCTCGGGCATCTGTACCGGATGCCCCCTGGGTGCCTCCCTCAGGAGGTGTTCCGGGCATGTCCCACCAGAAAGAGGCCCCGGGGAAGGCCCAGGACACGCTGGAGTGACTGTGTCACCCGGCTGGCCTGGGAACGCCTTGGGGTCCCTCCGGCAGAGCTGGAGGAAGTGTCTGGGGAGAGGGAAGTCTGGGGGTCCCTGCTCAGGCTGCTACCCCCGCGACCCGGCCCCGGATAAGCGGAGGAAGATGGATGGATGGATGGATGGATAATAAAGAAACACACAACAAAACAATGAAACTAAACAAACACAAAACAAAAGGTAAGGAAATGGATGTTGACAAAATTCACAAAATTAATACAAAATAAATCCTATTCCCATTACAAGAGTAATTAATAAAACAACAGACTTCCAGGACCCACAAAGCCCCACACCAGCAGCCTGTAGTATCACCGCTCCATCACAGCTTAGGAGAGCCGAGGAACCAAGGAGCATAATTCCCATGAGCCAAAACAGCAGTGGGTCCAGTAGATGATGGCTTTAGTGGGTTTTTTTGGGCCTCACCAGCATAATATTATGGAGCACCAAGAGGACGTATTCTAGAACAACAGCACAGGACAATACAATCAGCTGGAAGCAGAACAACAGACTAAAAGTTGAAGAGTGGACAACGCCGACTTACCACGTGGAGATGTTACTGCGACACCCAGAAGGGCTCCCAGTGGGTGCGCACTACTGCGCCTTACCTGTGCGCTACAAAAGGTAGCATGCGTCTTTACATCTGACACAATAAGGACGCTTCAATGCCAGAACAGCCCACCACCGAGGGCGAGCAGAACAGGAAAAGAGACGAGGTGCGCTCCCCGCCAATTAATCAATGCACCAAAAAGACACAGTGCCCCACTGTGAGGAGGAGTGAGCCGTGCTCTGGCCACATACATGCATACAGCTTTTAACGGCCTGTTTTTGGTCAGGGTTTGACCAAGTACTGGAAGTACTGGTGTATCGTGCTGCAGCGAGACACAGGCAGTGAATGGTTGTGAATGAGGGCTTGTTAATCAGCTTATATTCGCTGTCACAAAATAATACACCAGAGTACGATATAAAGTGTAAATTTACAATGCATCAGCTGGTCAGAAAAAAGTTAGTTTATCTGGAACTAACCAACTCACTCACTATTTCCTGCATGGAGGAATACCGAAGCAGTTGATAGATGAATTGATCCAGCACATCGCGGAGCCCGCCTGCATGGATTTTTTGTTGCAATACCTCAAGTGGCCACTGGAGAAAATTGGTTGTGGGGCGGCGCTACATCCTGTTCTTAAGTTAGATCCATGGCCTAAAGAGGAATAGGGCCATCCTGGGCTAATTTAGCAGCTGACAAGTAAAAAACATGAATACAGGTCGGACCTCTCACAGTAAAGTTACAGTTAGTAACATGATCTACCTTTGAAATTCACTCGACTCTCTTTCACCTGATTTCTCTCTACCTCCTTTTAAAAGACTTCATGCAGACAAGCACAGTAGGGATGCACATTTTAATTTTTCTTTTCTTGATTGTTAACCGACGCTCATTAACCGATAACATTAAAATGCTCTGGTAAACATCTGTGACTAGTGCTGATCGACAACGCGAGTAGTTTTCCCCGCTGCCTGGTTCAATTCCATTAAGTAGAGTCTTTCATTCTCCTTGCAGAGTTGGTTGGTTGTTTTTTCTGGTTTGTTTTGTGGCTCTGTTCATTGTTAACTCAGATAGCAGACCTTGCATGGGATGGGGAGCTCATTCCACAATGGGCCACTGTGGCTGCAGGTTTTTGTTCCAACCTATCAAGAGCACATAGTTTGACAAATCAACTGTCTGAAGATTTAGATCAGTTGATTAAATGAGTCAGGTGTGCTGCTGCTTGGTTGGAACAAAAATCTGCAGCCATAGTGGCTCTTTGTGGAATGAGTTGCCCATCCCTGTGCTAGTTGGTGTTTGTCCTTCAGTCTGTTGGTAGGCACTTGCGTCACTACCAGGGTTCGGTCCAGTGGAGGCCTCTGCCTTGTGCAGGTTGGAGA
Organism: Caranx melampygus; assembly: GCA_019059645.1. NCBI lineage: Eukaryota > Metazoa > Chordata > Actinopteri > Carangiformes > Carangidae > Caranx > Caranx melampygus. The sequence continues at coordinate 25,505 of JAFELL010001083.1, forward strand.
GCTGCAGAGAAGAGCTGAGCTCCAAGGAGTAGCAGCTCCTGTTGAGAAGAGCAGAGAAGAGCAAAGAACGAAGAGAGCCGAGAAGAAAGGGCACTTCTCCTTTAATATGGCCGGTTGACATCAAAGGACCTGGCCCATCCATTGGAGGTTGATTTCACACCTAGGTGTGAAAAGGTTACGGATGCTGGGAGACTGAGTTCAAAGGCTTTCCTTTGTGGAACAAAAAAAGCCATGCGGTCTTGTCCTCCATTTTGAATGGGCTGTGTCCCAACAGAGGCCTCCCACTTGAAACAGGGCCACCATATTTATTGTCATTATTGATGACAGGGTTCCATCCAGGGCCAAACTGTTCCTGATCTTGGTCTTTAGTCCCACCATTGAAAAGACTTGCTCTGTATCCGCATTGGAGTGGGGCAGGACCAGGACCAGCTTTGCAATTGCTGCAAGCCTCTGGAAAAGTCTTACTCCTGCCCTGAACCAAGACCACAGTTCTTTTTTTCCTTTGACAGGTAAGTATATGTTGATGTACAGTTAATTTTAAGTACAAGTACAACAATACCATGAAATTGGACCACAGTACCCCCTCGATGCAGAACAATGGCAACAATCAATCACACACAATTTTGAAAATTTATAAAAATTAAAGATTAAAACAATATAAAAATCTAAAACGATATGGGAAGTGCAAAATGAGGAATCTTGAGTCTGTCAGGAGTTAGAAGTTCTCATTTAGTAGTGCTACTGCTCTGTTTGTGTGTGATCTCAGTGTCCTGAATCTCCTGCCAGAGGACAGCAGCTCAAACACGTGATGTCCTGGGTGTGTACTGTCTCTCAAGATGCTGCGTGCCCTCTTGAGACAGCAAGTGCTAAACAGGTTCTCCGGGGAGGGGAGAGGGTGGCCGATGATTTTCTGGGCCGTTTTAATGACCCTTTGGAGTGCCTTCCTGTGTGCCATGGTGCAGCTGGTGAACCACAGAGAGGTGCAGTAGGTGAGTACACTCTCAATGGAACATCGGTAGCAAACCATCAGCAACTCTCTCTTTAAGTTGACCCTTCTGAGGATCCTCAAAAAGTGGAGTCGTTGCTGGGCCTTCTTCATGAACTCCACTGTGTTGGTGCTCCACTGGAGGTCTTCCATCCATGTGCACACCAAGGTACTTGTAAGTGAACACCCTCTCAACAACCTCTCCATTGATGCAGACAGATTGGATAACAGCCTTCTTCCTCCTTTAATCCACAATCAGTTCTTTGGTTTTCGACGTATTGACGGTTAAATTGTTTGCATCACACCACTCCACCAACCTCTTGGTCTCATTCCTGTATGTTGTCTCATCGCCCCCCGAGATGAGTCCAACTACTGTGGTGTCGTCCGCGAATTTAATGATAGTGTTGCTTGGGTGGGTGGTGATACAGTCATATGTGGACAGAGTATACAGAAAGGGCTTAGCACAGAGTTTTGTGAGGAACCGGTGTTGAGGCTGAGGGCTGTGGAGAAATGAGGACCCACTCTACTCTGACTGTCTGAACATGGTCCGATAAGAAGTTACTGATCCAGTAGCAGGTGGTGGTGGGGGGGTCCAATGTCCAATAATTTTTCTGTAAATCTGTCCAAGAGTATGGTTTTGAAGGCAGAGCTAAAATCAATGAAGAGCAGCCTCACATTATTCCCTGGATGTTCCAGGTGAGAGATGGTGGCATGGAGTACTGTGGCGATGTTGTCCTCTGTTGATCTGTTAACTCTGTGTGCAAATTGAAGTGGATCAAGTGTAGGTGAGAGGCAGCACATGATGTGATGTCGGACCAGTTTCTCAAAACATTTAATTACAATTGGTGTTAAAGTCACTGGCCGATAGTCATTTAGGCTGCTAATGGCGGACTTTTTGGGCAGCAGGACGATTGTGGCTGACTTCAGGCATGATGGGATAACACACAGAAACACTGACACATTAAAGATGTTGGTGAAGACTCCAGCCAGCTGGACTGCACATTCTCTGAGAACCTACCCAGTCACTCCATCTGGTCTGGCAGCCTTCCAAGGGTTCACTGCCCTTAGGAAGCCCCTTACACGGTGAGGCTAGAGCTGCTGCAGTCTGATGTTTGTTGTGTCGTTGTTCTGGGTCCCTCCACCTCGAAGCGTGCAAAGAATTTATTCAGCTCCTCTGGAAGCGCAGCATCACCCTCGTCCTTTCTGGTGTTGTAGGACTTGTAATAGGTGAAATGCTAGACTCCCTGCCACACTTGGTGTGTGTTGTTGTCACTGAAGTGGTCTTCAATCTTCTTTTTATAAGATGCCTTAGCCTTCAGATCTGGTGACAAGGAACAGTATAAAACAGCCAGTTCCAACCTGAGAAGAGGCATCAGAGTGGCTATGTCACGATGCTGCAGCAGGACCTGGATCTCCTTAGTCATCCAAGGTTTTCCTATTGGAGTACACCTTGATCTGCTTGTCCACAGTGACATTGTCAACACAGAAATTGATGTAGGAGAGCACAGATGGAGTGTGCTCCTCCAGGTCCTGCTGTTCAAACACACTCCAATCTGTGGTCTCAAAGTAGTACTGCAGCTGATGTAGTGTGCCCTCCGGCCAGGTTTTCACAATGTTTTGGCTGGGGGGACCCTCTCCCTAATGGGGGTGTATGCAGGAACCAACAGTATGGACATGTATCTGACAGACCTAGATGTGGTAAAGGGATTGGTCTGTAGCCTGGATGTTGCTGTAGGCTTTGTCCAGTGTGTTTGCCCCCCAAGTTGTACATTCAATATGCTGATCAAATTTGGGGAGTACAGTTCTTAAGTCAGCATGCTTAAAGTCCCCAGCAATAATGTGCACTGCCTCAGGATGAGAGCTCTGTTGACTGCTTACTGCTTTGTACAGGCCACTCATGGCTATGCTAGCGTTTGAATCAGGTGACACAATATTTTCTTTTTCTCTTTTTATTTCTCAACAAGTGAAAGGACCACAAGGTCATCCTCACTGCGTGACGACATTTGTCCACCTGTTCGAAGTTTGGAACAGAATATAAAAACGCATGGGAATAAAACACATCAGACTCAGTGTGTAAGGTGTAAGGTATGTGTAACGATTTTTGGTGATGGATTAAGAAAACGCATACCAAAAAAACGGACTCAGTGTGCAAAGACCTGAAGGCTGTTGGTGACATCAAGTCAGTAGTTATTGACAAAGTGCCCATCTTCAAGGTCTGTTGATACAGACGGTGTTCACATTGACAACACACTTAGCTGGTAGACCCATGTTGACAGTCTATGGTCTAGACTCCAACCACGGATGTACTTCTTGCGCAGACTCAGAGCGTATGTTTGTACATACATCAAGGATGCGATTATAATCCATTGTTTAATGGATAAAGCCTTGGCCCAGACGAGAGGTCGTCAGGTGGTTCTCAACCATCATGGGGTGTTTCGACACTTAACCACAACACCCTCCAGTTGGCGGGTCCGCAGTAACTGGCCAGGTCACTGCGCCCCTCATCCAGGCTTCCAGCTGTTGTCCTCTCGTTTATGGAGGAGGCTCTCTCTGCCACTTCTCCCAGCCTACGAATGGCTGTTTTCCTCAAGTGACCCCTCAATCCCACCTTTGTCAAGAGATTCCACGCTGATTGTGCTGGGAATCCCCGACATCTTACCTCCATTGTCATCAGCCATGTTGTCCACCCCCTGTCCCGACAGTCCTGGACAAGTTGCTGGTACTTGGTCTTCTTTCGCTCTGCTGCTTCCTCGCATCCCTCCTCCCACAGGACCGTTAATTCCACCAGGATGATCTTCTTTCCCTCCGGAGACCACATAATTATGTCAGGTCTCAGAGTGGTGGACAGTACCGCTTCGGGGAAGTAGAGCTTCCTCCCCAGGTCGACCTCCATCTCCCATCCTTGGGCTGACTGCAGGAGGTTCTGCTTGGCTTGGCCTTGGACGACAGGTCTGTGGCCCTCTTTTACAAAGGCGATGTTGCTCAACTGTGGTCTTCTTTTGACTGGGTATTTCTTCCTCCTCTCTTGCTCCAAGACGTCTGCACGCAGACTTGCAAACACCTTGTCATGCTGCCACCTATATCTTCCCAAAGTTCACTCCACGTGATAGTCCTCTTGGGGAGGTTCCACCTTGTCCTAGCTTGATGGACTTAGCTCTTCTTCCTTCCTCCTCAAGGTTTCGGACTTCGTCCTGGATTAGTCCTCTTCTCCCTGGGAGTGAACTTTGACCACTGCTGGAAATGTGATGTTCCTAGGCCCTGTCTTCCAGTGCAGGAGTTACTTATGGTTTCTTCCTTCCTGCCGGATCTTGTTCTGATTCCAGCTTCTCTGATGAGCTGATCTTGGGAGTCCCTATATGTCAGAGAAAGTCTGCACTTGGCAACGTTAAACTCCTCAACAACAGAGGACAGGGGGAGCTGGAGCTGACCCGACCTTATGTAGAGCCCCACAGATGTAAAGCTTGGGGGTATTCCCAACCATCTACGAAAGTGCTTGTTGCACTTCCTCTCAATCCCTTCCACTGATGTTAACGGTTCTCTTTGTATATGGTGAATGTTGGTAGATCCAGCACTTATACTTCCCACGCAGGCCACAGTTGTCAATCCTCTTCAACTTGTTTTTCGGTGGAGACGCTGTTCTTATCTGTCAGGGAATCATCATACCACTTTCCAAGGTATTTGATAGGGTTCCCCTGGATGTTCGGGATCTCCTCCCCTTGAACCAGCAGCTTGAACCGCTCAGTTGTTTTGCCCTTTGGGATCACCAAACTCCTTGATTTCTTGGGCTTGAAGATCATCTTCGCCCAAGTAGCCGTACGATCCAGTTCCGCCAGGATCCATCTTCTGCATGTGAGTTGGTGTTATCACGGTAAGGTCATCCATGAATGCCCTTATTGCCAGCTGCTGACTTCCTGCTGCAGTCTTTGGTCGCCTTGACTTTGTAATCGCTGCGGACATGATCAGGGTCATTCCCATGATGAACAAGATGGGAGAAATGGTACACCCCGTTACTATTCCCTTCTCCACTGGCTGCCACCTAGTTGTAAACATGGGTGACTGGAATCATAGCTTCATGTCTCCTAGGTAGTTGGTGATCATTCCCTGGATGTGAGGTGGGATGTGGTAACGGTCCATAGCAACTTGGATCAAGATATGGGGGCTCGATCCATATGCATTAGCAAGGTCAAGCCAAACAATGGTTAGGTTACCTTTCTTCTCTTTTGCTTCCTGGATGAGTTGGCTGAGGACCCCTGTGTGCTCCAGGCACCCAGAGAACCCTTCGATGCCTCCCTTCTGGATAGAGGTGTCAATATATCCATTGTGGGTCATGTAGGAGCTCATTCTTTGGCCAGCATGGAAAAGAAGATTTTCCCCTCCACACTGAGTAAGGAAATGGTTCAAAACTGGCTGATCTGTGTGGATCCCCGTTCCTTTGGCACAAAGCACCCTTCTGCCTTTTTCCAGCTTGTTGGGATGGTTCCTTTGGACCAGATTACCCACATAAGCTTCCACAGCCTTCGGAGGAGCTTAGGGCATTTCTTGTATACTTTGTAGGGTATAACGCTGGGACAGTTCGTCTCCAGTGTGTGGAAGACCTTTTGTCAGGCGCTGGGAGCATCGGTGAGTCTTTCCTCTGGATATCACCCACAGACCAATGGGCAAACGGAACGGGCAAACCAACACCTGGAATCCACCCTGCAGTGTGTGGCGGCTGCAAACCCAGGGACCTGGAGTTCACATCTGCCGTGGTACGCCCACAATTCACAGGTCAGCACAGCCACAGTAATGACCCCTTTCAAGGCCTCGGTGGGCTACCTCCCTCCCCTGTTTCCCTCCCAGGAAGGGGAGCTGGCGGTTCCATCAGTCCAGCATCACCTCCGCCAATGCCACCGGGTGTGGACTCAAACAAGGAGGGCCCTGCTGCGCACAACCGAGCGGAACCGCCAGCTTGCCAATCACCACAGGATTCCAGCCCCCACCTACCAGGAAGATCAGTCGCTCATGCTGTCCACCTGGAACATTCCCCTGAAGGCGGAGTCCCGGAAACTGTCACCCCGCTTCATTGGCCCTTTCAAAATTGTCAAAGTAATTAATCCTGTCACGGTCAGATTGTCTCTCCCCTCCTTCATGAGGATTCATCCCGTTTTCCACGTGTCCCAAGTAAAACCAGTTTCCAGTAGCCCCCTGCAGCCTCCCACCACAGCCCCCCCTCCTCCCAGGCTCATCGACAATGCCCCAGCCTACACTGTCCGCCGTCTGCTGGCTGTTTGTCCCCGGGGGCGTGGCCATCAGTATCTGGTGGACTGGGCGGAGTATGGGCCAGAGGAGAGGTCCTGGGTTCCTCGCTCCTCCATCCTGGATCCTGCCTTGGTGCGGGACAGCACACTTCCAAGCCTGGAGGGTCGCCAAGGGGTGACCGTTGGGGGGGGGTTTGTCGCCATCTGCTGGTGCACCTGGGTACCAGGTTAACCTTCTTATGACTCTCTTTCCACGTGCCGTGAGTAGGTGGCCAATTGCCAAGGCGGAGTCTGGGGTTGAGTGGCTACACCTGGTTCTTATCACCCATCATCACTCCACCCTTCTTAAGCCTCCCCTGTTCATTCCACCTCTGCCAGATCTTCGTATGATTCAGCCGACCCACTCAGCCCCGACCATTGATACCTGTAACCTGTCTTTTCCTGCTGTATCCTCCTTTCCTGCTGTGCTGTATCTCTTTTTTCCCTTATGGACACCTTCTGTTAATTAAATAGAGTTTTTGTTTTGCTGTTTTTTCCCCACTGGACACTCTTAGTTAGATTTATGTTGTTTTCTTCATATTGCCCAATTGGTCACTCTTAGTTGTTGTTTTGTGTTTTTGGAATAAACGTTTTTGTTTAAACCTGCATCTGGATCTTCCCTGCCACGCTAGCACGTAACAGGAAGATCTGGCCATGATGGATCCAGCAGGTTTCGTTCCTCCCTCACCGAGCTGAGCCCTTGCTCATCAGGGAATCCTCCTCAGGTGGCAGGCACAGACACTGCAAACCTTACAGGCGGAGAACCAAATCCTGGGCGCCCAAGTATTGGAACTGAAGACTCAGATTCAAGGACTCACGGCCCACGTCCTGGCCGCTGCCCCAGCCGTACCACATGCCCACCCTGGTCCGAGTGATGACCGTGAATACCGGGCAGTCGATCCCAAACCCTACGGTGGAGCTCTGGGGAAATGTTGGGGTTTCCTACTGCAATGCACAAATATGTTCGCCCTGAAGCCGGTCACCTTCTGCTCTGACAGGGTCAAGATTCTTTACATGGTGGGTCTGCTTCGGGACAGAGCCCTGGAGTGGGCGGAGTCCAAGGACACTGCATGGCCTCTGGGGAACAGAACTTTAAATTAGTTTATTGAGCAATTTAAGAGTATCTTCGTACCCCCTAACAGTGCCGGTGACGCTCCCCAGCGCCTCCTCTGTATCAAGCAGGGACCCAGGTCGGTAGCGGAGGTTGCGGTCCAGTTCCGCACCATGGCAGCTGAGGCCAACTGGAAGGAGAGGCCCCTGAGAGGGGCATTCATCAAGGCTCTCAACACTGAACTTAAGCACCAGTTAGTGGGTCGCGATGACCCACCCACTTTGGAAGCGCTCATCGTGCTGGCCATTGAGATGGACAACTGGCTACAGGAACGTTGCCAGGAAAGAGCGCTGGAAGCTCGCCAGTCCGCCCCTATCGACGGATCCTCTGGCCACGCCCTCGCACGCCCTGTTCCTCGGCCCCTACCTGCCCTGACGCCAGCTCCGTCGGACCCTCCACCAGGGCCTATGGCAAGGCAAGGCAAGGCAGGGTAGTTTTATTTGTATAGCCCGTTTTTACAGTTTGTGTCAAAGGGCTTTACACAGCATTATGACAACATCCTCTGCCCTTAGACCCTCACATGGACTGAGGAAAAACTCCCAAGAAAACCCTTAAACAGGGAAAAATATGGAGAAACCTCAGGGTGAGCAACAGAGGAGGGATCCCTCACCCAGGACGGGCAGACGTGCAATAGATGTTGTATACAGACAAGAAGACAATTCACAACATGGAATATGGAGAACATGGAAATGGAATCAGTCAGTTAACGAAAAATGATGAAGGCAGCTCCTGGTGGGCAGGGAGGGAAGGCCAGCTTAATGGGACTGCTGGACGGCAGACAGGGTCGTGAGCAGGGAGTGCAGACCGTTTTAACAGCAGGAGAAAGGAGGTGATGGAGGCGGCAGTTGGTTGGTTGGTGCAGGGGGATGGAGCTCCTAAGAGATCTGTGGAAATACAGAGAGAGTGCGAGACACCAAGGCCAGGCTACAAAGTGCAACAAATAATGGCAGTTCAAAATGTGTGAGGGGAGAGGAGAGGAGAGGAGAGGAGAGGAAAGGATAGGGCTCCATGTAACCTGATGGGCCCCCCCAGCAGTTTAAGCCTATAGCAGCGTAGCTATAAAATGGATCAGGGCTACCTGAGCTAGTCCTAACTAAAAGCTCTGTCATGGAGGAAGGTCTTAAGCCTAGACTTAAATGTAGAAAGAGTGTCTGCCTCTCTGACCCATGGAGAGAGCTGGTTCCATAATAGAGGAGCCCGGTAACTGAAGGCTCTACCTCCCAGTCTGTTTTTAGAGATACTGGGGGTCACTAACAGACCTGCATTCTGGGAGCGAAGTGCTCTGGTAGGACAGTATGGGATAATGAGGTCTTTCAGATAAGTTGGAGCTTTGTCATTAAGAGCCTTGTAAGTAAGTAGAAGGATCTTGAAGTCTATTCTATATCCTACAGGAAGCCAGAGATGTGCTCTCTCTTACTAACTCTTGTCAATACCATCGCTGCAGCATTCTGGACCAACTGGAGACTCTTCAGAGAGGTTTTTGGACATCCTGACAAGAGAGAGTTACAGTAGTCTAGCCTAGAAGTAAAAAATGCGTGGACCAGTTTCTCAGCATCACTCTGAGAGAGAATATTTCTGATCTTAGCTATACTGCGCAGCTGAAAGAAGGCAGTCCTAGTCACATGCTTTATGTGAGAACTAAAGAAAAGATCCTGGTCAAAAATGACTCCAAGGTTCCTTTCAGATAAGTTGGAGCTTTGTCATTAAGAGCCTTGTAAGTAAGTAGAAGGATCTTGAAGTCTATTCTATATCCTACAGGAAGCCAGAGATGTGCTCTCTCTTACTAACTCTTGTCAATACCATCGCTGCAGCATTCTGGACCAACTGGAGACTCTTCAGAGAGGTTTTTGGACATCCTGACAAGAGAGAGTTACAGTAGTCTAGCCTAGAAGTAAAAAATGCGTGGACCAGTTTCTCAGCATCACTCTGAGAGAGAATATTTCTGATCTTAGCTATACTGCGCAGCTGAAAGAAGGCAGTCCTAGTCACATGCTTTATGTGAGAACTAAAGAAAAGATCCTGGTCAAAAATGACTCCAAGGTTCCTCGCTGTTGGACTGGAGTTCAGGGTTTACCTTAACAAATTACACTTTGCCTGGGAAAAAATCCCACTACAGTAGATGTTTATCTGACACTGCTGTTTCTAGATTTAAAGAGCACATTCCAGCAGAGCTTGCTGCCACACCTTCTGGTAATACGATGGCCAGCTATGCTGATCTTACTCCCTCGCAGGTAGATTATCTTGTAGACAGCACTGCAGCAACACTCCTTGGAGCACTTGATGCTGTAGGCCCTCTGAGAAAGAACGTCATCAACCAGAAGAGAATAGCTCCCTGGTAAAATTCAAACCTGCGCATCTTGAAGCAGAAGACCAGACAGCTGGAAAGGAAAACACATTCCAGCCAACGTGAGGAAGACCGTCGAGCCTGGAAAGATAGTTTATTAATATATAAAAAAGAGCTTCGCAGTGCCAGGAGTACATACTTTTCATCTTTAATTGAAGAGAATAAAAGCAATCCCAGGTTCCTTTTTAACACTGTGGCCAGGCTGACTAAGAACCACAGTGCTGTTGAGCCATGCATCCCTCCGACTCTCAGCAGCAACGATTTCCTAACTTTCTTTACTGAAAAGATCGTAAATATCAGAACAAGGATCGGCAGTAGTGGATCACAGATTACAGCCCCTACGGAAGCACCTCCCAGACTTGGTGCATACTTGAACAGCTTCTCCCCCATCGACCTGTCTGACCTAACTTCTGTAATCACCTCCTCCAAATCAGCCACATGTCTGCTTGACCCAATCTCAACAAGACTGCTCAAGGATGTCTTCCCCTTAGTTAAGGCTGCCATACTGAACCAGATCAACCTTTCCTAGTCACAGGCTATGTGCCACAGGCCTTTAAGGTGGCTGACATTAATCTTCTGCTTAAAAATCCCTCTCTTAATCCAGATGCATTAGCCAACTATAGACCTATATCCAACCTTCCCTACATCTCTAAGATCCTTGAGAAGGTTGTCCTAGTGTAGCTACATGAACATCTGCATAGTAACGAGCTCTTTGAAGCTTTCCAATCTGGATTTAGGGAACATCATAGCACTGAAACAGCACTGGTCAAAGTTTCCAACGATCTTCTTATAGCTTCCGACAGAGGCCTTGTCTCTTTACTTGTACTTCTGGACCTCAGTGCTGCATTTGATACCGTCGATCACAGCATCTTGCTGCATAGACTAGAACACGAAATTGGGATTAAAGGATCTGCTCTAAAACGGTTTGACTCATACTTATCTGACCGATTTCAATTCATTAATTTTAATAATGACCATTCAGAGTACAGCAGAGTTATGTATGGTGTGCCGCAGGGCTCAGTTTTAGGGCCAGTTCTCTTCACTCTTTACATGCTTCCATTAGGGGATATAATCTGTAAGCACTCCATCAATTTCCACTGTTACGCTGATGATACTCAGCTCTACCTATCAATAGAGTCAGATGATAGAAGCTGCCTCATCAATCTGCAAGATTGCTTGAAAGACTTCAAATCCTGGATGTCTTCTAACTTCCTACTACTGAACTCTGACAAAACAGAGGTTATTGTGATTGGACCTAAGCATCTCAGGGACACATTCTCTAATCAGATTGCTACTCTGGATGACATCACCCTGAACTCCAGTCCAACAGCAAGGAACCTTGGAGTCATTTTTGACCAGGATCTTTCCTTCAGTTCTCACCTAAGGCATGTGACTAGGACTGCCTTCTTTCACCTGCGCAATATAGCTAAGATCAGAAATATCCTCTCTCAGAGTGATGCTGAGAATCTGGTCCACGCATTTTTTACTTCTAGGCTAGACTACTGTAACTCTCTCTTGTCAGGATGTCCAAAAACCTCTCTGAAGAGTCTCCAGCTGGTCCAGAATGCTGCAGCGAGGGTATTGACAAGAGTTAGTAAGAGAGAGCACATCTCTCCCATTCTAGCTTCTCTCCATCGGCTTCCTGTAGAATATAGAATAGACTTCAAGATCCTTCTACTTACTTACAAGGCTTTTAATGACAAAAATCCATCTTATCTGAAAGACCTCCTTATTCCATACTGTCCTACCAGAGCACTTCGCTCCCAGAATGCAGGTCTGTTAGTGACCCCTGGTATCTCTAAAAACAGACTGGGAGGTAGAGCCTTCAGTTACCAGGCTCCTCTATTATGGAACCAGCTCTCTCCATGGGTCAGAGAGGCAGACACTCTTTCTACATTTAAGTCCAGGCTTAAGACCTTCCTCTATGACAGAGCTTTTAGTTAGAGCTGGCTCAGGTAGTCCTGATCCATTTTATAGCTACGCTGCTATAGACTTAAACTGCTGGGGGACACATCAGGTCACATGGAGCCCTATCCTTCCTCTTTCACAGATCTCTTCAGAGCTCCATCCCCCTTCCCCCATCAACCAACCGCCGCCTCCATCACCTCCTTTCTCCTGCTGTTAAACCGGCCTGCACTCCCTGCTCACGACCCTGTCTGCTGTCCAGCAGTCCCATTAAGCTGGCCTTCCCTCCCTGCCCACCAGGAGCTGCCTTCATCATTTTTCGTTAACTGACTGATTCCATTTCCATGTTCTCCATATTCCATGTTGTGAATTGTCTTCTTGTCTGTATACAACATCTATTGCACGTCTGCCTGTCCTGGGTGAGGGATCCCTCCTCTGTTGCTCACCCTGAGGTTTCTCCATTTTTTTTTCCCTGTTAAAGGGGTTTTCTTGGGAGTTTTTCCTCAGTCGATGTGAGGGTCAGAGGGCAGAGGATGTTGTCATAATGCTGTGTAAAGCCCTTTGAGACAAACTGTTTGTCAAAACGAGCTATACAAATAAAATTGCCTTGCCTTGCCTTGCCTAAGAGAACATGCTATGTTTCTCGATAAGAGAGATGCACCATCCAAAGTAGAATGGACGCCATCTCTCCTAATCAGACCAGGCTTTCCCCAGAAACTCTTCCAATTATCTATCTAGGCCACCTTTTTTGCTAAGCACCACCTATACATCCAGCGATGGAACGACCACATGCGGCTAAACATGTCGTCACTAGACAAATTGGGCAGCGGGCCAGAGAAAACTACGGAGTCCGACATTGTTTTTGCGTAGTTACACACTGATTCTATATCAACTTTAGTCAACTCCGACTGGCAAAGTCGGGTGTCATTAGCGCCAACATGGATTACAATTTTACTGTATTTGCGTTTACTTCTTGTCAGCAGCTTCAAATTTGCCTCACCGTTGCCCGCTCCGGCCCCTGGGATGCACCTAACTATGCTCGCTGGAGTCTCTACCTTCACGTTCCGGAGAACAGAGTTGCCAATGACTAATGTCGGCTTCCCGGCGGCGATGCCTCTGAGAGCAACAGAGCCAACATGCCGAGTTTGGGTCTCAGCGGGTGTGTCGCTGAGTGGGGAAAATCTATTGGACACATGAAGGGGTTGGTGGTGCAACACGGGCCATGTGGACTTATGCTTCCTGCGTGCTGTCACCCAGCGAGCCTGGCTTCCTGGCTGCTCGGGAGCTGCAGGGGAACTGCTAGCGGTGGCTAGGCTAGGTGGCTCCGCAGTGGCTAAGGGGGCCTGAGACACTACCTGAGCTACAGGACTAGTATCCATGGTGCGGAGCCAGGACTCTAGCTCACTAAGCCTCGCCTCCAGGACTGCGAACAGGCTACACTTGTTACATGTACCATTATCGTTAAAGGAGGCAGAGGAATAACTAAACATCAGGCACACAGAGCAGGAGAGAGAAGGAGAAGTGGAGGGAGAAGCAGAGGGAGAGAGAGAGGCCATAGCTATGCTAGGTAAGTTTGCGTTTCTAGGACATGTACGTTGAGTGGAGGAGTACAGATAGGGTCCTGTGATAGACCTGAGTGATAGAGACTTGTGTAATGAACTAAGTGTAGTGTGGAGTGGTGCTTAGAGTGATGAAGTTAGCAGAAAGCTAGACAGAGGATTGAGGGAGAGAGTCTAACTCAACAGGCACAACACAGCAGGAAATGACGTAGTGACGCAATATGCTCACCGTAGCAGGAAGGCGGGAGTACTTAGAGGAGCAGTAGAGGCCCCATGCAGCTGGGTAGGACACGCCTCACCCCGTACGAGAGAGAGCGGAGGATCAGGGAAGGAAGGTGTCTCTACTGCAGGGAGATAGGTCACCTTAGAGCAGCCTGCTCTCTTCGTTTAGCTAAACAAGGGTCGACGGCAGGTACTGGGTTAAGGGTGAGTACAGCCACGTTATCTCCACTGTCCCGCTTTACCCTGCCAATAACCCTGTCCCACGGTGCTTTTTCATCCTCAGCTTCTGCTTTGATCGACTCAGGTGCCAATGGCAATTTCATTGAATCTGAGTTCCTCCGTCAGTGTCAGTTCTCCTCCGTGCCTCTGGAAGAGGCCGTGCATGCCACGGCTCTCGACGGCCGTCTCATCACCCGGGTAATCCGTCAGTCCGCTCCGCTCGAGGTGGTTGCATCCGGCAATCACTGCAAGACCCCACATATTCTTGGTTTTCCCTGGCTCAAAGGTCATAACCCCCAAATAGACTGGCAAAGTCTGAAAATCCTCAGGTGGAGTACGCGCTGTCACGCTGACTGTCTGCGCGCGGCTGTGCCAGTAGCTTCCTCCGGTGCTCATAGTCCAGCTCAGCCGCCAAATTTGGACTTGGTCCCCACGGAGTATCACAACCTCGCAGAGGTCTTCAGCAAAGACAGGATGTTAGCGTTACCACCGCACAGACCCTACGATTGCACCATCGACCTGCTACCAGGCGCGCCGCTACAGACTAGCCGGCTCTATAACCTGTCGGGTCTGGAGAGGGAGGCAATGGAAACTTATATACGTGAGTCCCTAGCCTCCGGCATAATCCGCCCCTCCTCCTCTCCGGTTGGAGCGGGATCATTCTTCGTGGACAAAAAGGACGGTTGTCTGCGCCCCTGCGTCAATTACAGGGGAATTAATGAAATAACCGTCCGGAATAGATACCCACTCCCCCTCATCAATTCAGTCTTCGAGTTGCTCCAGGAAGCCCGTATCTTTTCCAAGCTCGACCTACGCAACACATATCATCTGGTTCGTATTTGGGAGGGGGACGAGTGGAAGACCGCATTTAATACCCACCTCGGGCACTTTGAGTACCTGGTTATGCCATTCGGGCTGACAAATGCACCCGCTGTCTTCCAGGCTCTAGTGAACGATGTTCTCAGAGACTTCCTAAACTGGTTTGTCTTTGTATATCTAGATGATATTTTGATCTTCTCCCCGTCACCTGAGGAACATGTCTCGCATGTTCGTCTGGTCCTGCAGCATTTGTTAGAGAACCGCCTGTTTGTTAAGGCGGAGAAGTGTGAATTCCACACTATGGCCGTAAGCTTCTTGGGGTTCATTATTGAACCAGATCAGATCAAAACAGATCCTGAGAAGGTGAGGGCAGTGGTAGATTGGCCACGGCCGGTAACCTGGCGGCAACTCCAACAGTTCCTGGGGTTTGCAAATTTTTATAGGAGGTTCATCAGGAACTATAGTCGCATTGCCATGCTCCTGACTCAGTTGACCTCCACTGCCAAAACATTTGGGTGGTCACCTCAGGCCGAGTTAGCCTTTGGCGAGCTTAAAAATCGCTTTTCCTCAGCGCCCATCCTCATCCAGCCTGACGCCTCTAGGCAATTTATTGTAGAAGTAGATGCTTCCGACTCCAGGGTGGGGCCGTCCTTTCCCAGAGAGCGGAGGAGGATGGGAAGTTGCACCTATGTGCCTTCTTCTCCAGGCGCCTGTCCCCAGCAGAAAGAAATTACGATGTAGGCAACCGGGAACTGCTGGCGGTGAAGTTGGCCTTGGAGGAATGGAGACACTGGCTGGAGGGAGCCGAGCAGCTGTTTGTGGTGTGGACTGTCCACAAAAACCTGGCATACATTCAGGCAGCCAAAAGGCTGAACTCTCACCAGGCCTGATGGCAACTGTTTTTCACCAGATTTAACTTTACCGTGTCTTATAGACCCGGAAGCCAGAATACCAACCTTGCACCTTTTCAGATCTTTCCATAATTGCCCCCCCCCCCAATCATATATCTCTTGCAGAGTACAAACAGCCATGAAAATCATGGGGGTTAAGAACTATCCACCCCTACAGACAGTGTAGGAGCAGTCTGTTGTCAGACTAGCATGAAAAATTGCGGGTGGGCCTGGGTGGGCGTAGGTCCACCCAGCTTGACAGCTTGCCCGGCCTATCAGATTCATGACAAAATAATATTCTTGTTTTAATGTCTTCCCCAGTTCATTATTTCATGCTCATTTAAAAGAGTATAAAAATTATTTAAAAATCTAAAGCTTAAACAATTTAAAAAATTGTTCTTTTTTTACGTGAAAAAAATACCTGACAGCTGAGTTTATCAGTGATCTACCTGTTGTGAGAAAAGCCACTCGTGATCGTATAGTTATGCTTGCAGAGGTCCATGGTTGAGCTTGTGTGTGATGTTTATTATTTAAAACCAGACGCAGCCCGAAACACACGGGTGCTGAAGCCCGGACCCGACACAGCCTGAACCTGTGCATCCGATTGGGTTGGTCAGACTGGCCCGGCCTGTTGAGAACTCAAATGTAAGCCCATAGAGATCCATGGACATCTGGAATGGTCAAAAGAACAGACAGCCCACTTATTGAGAGCATAAAGACAGTAAAGAAGCAGGTGTGTGTGTGAGAGAAAGAGAGAGAGAGAGAGAGCAAGAACCTACAATAACACCAGTTCTACATTGCATTATGCGTAAGCACTGTCAAAAGACAGTTGAATAAATAAATCAGGCCAATGCAAAATTTTTCAGGTCCAGCCATCAGTCACATTGTGTATCCGCCACTGGACTGTGGTCATGTGACTGCCTGGCTCTGTCTGACTGCCTGGCTCTGTCTGACTGGTGAACAGAGTTAAATGTCGGTAGTGGCTACATGTGATTGGTGAAATGAAGTCATGTGACAGAGCCTCTGTTGGAAGTATCTTTGTCAAAACAAAGCAAACAGATTGTGCATTTGATAGATAAAAATAAGCAGCGAGTAGCGAGCAGAATGTAACTCATTGTGATGGAATAAAAGTACTGCTTCTTCTTCTCAAGTATGCTGCATTAAAACTACTCTTACAAGTACAATTTTTCCAAAAAGTTACTAATGTAAATGTTACGGAGTAAATGTAGTGCGTTACTGCCCACCTCTGAAAGTTACTTAGATCAATAAAACTGTCACAGTACAAAGCAAAATATTCATCAACAGCCTGCTCAACCTACAGAAACTTGAACATGTAGGAGATATTTTACTATGATAACAGATGTAGTGGTATTGCTACGTCATACCTCTCACTACAGGTAGTAACTAATGCAGTCTAACATACTACAGAGGAGCATTATCATCCTTACTTTGAATACAATGAAATAAATACCACTATAGCCTTATGTACATGTAACACATTTATCTTAATTGATATAGGGTAGAAAAAACAGCAACAATGTAAATCTAATCAAACTGGATTTGTGAACTCTTCCAGCCTCAGTGGTGAACATAAAAGTGAACTCATGTCATCCTCCCAAAATGAACACATTGTCTAATTTTGTCAGGATTCAGTCAGGATGCTCCTCAAACTGGCAGCATCAGCAAAAAATACATATTGTGATAAATATTGAGAATCTATAAGTATGGAAAAAGATATTGTGAAAATATTTTTGGAATGGAAAAAGATATTGTGATAATATTTTTTGCCATATTGCCCAGCCCTACAGACAAGAAGAGCAGGAGAGAGAGAAACACAAGGGAAAAAAAAGTCACTTTAGTTTTTAGTTACAAACATATACTGTAGATTCATACATGTACATACATTCATACATAATTCAAGCATGTGGTTAGGCTATGATGCATATTTCTTAAGTTCTGTACACTATTTGTGTTAATAAAACAATCCAATACTTAAATATTGCAGAATAGTCTTTCTGTATACTACATTCACCTGCATGTTTAGCAGCAACTCCATATCTCTGTTGAAATGCCTGAGTCCTGAAGCATGTTGTTGTTGGTTTGATGCTCCTGTAAATGAATGCTAACTGCACTGACCGATTATGAGTTAGCACTTCAAAGCAGGGGTTTGAGCTCGGCAGGCTGAAAGCACTCTGCTCTAGTGTCTGATTTAGCAGATCGGCCTAAACAGCCTAGAGTCAATTACCAGGCTGAGCTAAGATATGAAGTCAAGTAGCTATGATGTCGACCAGTACACAGGAAACAGAAAGGCTTGGTGAGAGACGGCAGGAGGCAAAGAGAAGAGAGAGAGAGAGAGAGAGAGAGAGAGAGAGAGAGAGTGCTGGTGGTGGTGGTGGGGGCTTGGAGGCCATTTCAATACTTTTCTCCATTTATCTCCCTCGTCTCTCCTCCCCTGCCTCCTACCGAATGCCCACAGGTACAGAGCAGACTTCCACTGAGCAGTGTTATTTGAATAATTCCTTCCTGCAGCTCTTCTTTTTTCTGTTTTGTTTCTTTTTTTTCTTCTGGATGAGCATGAGCAGAATCAGTGTGAAGAGAAACAAGTAAGATGACTTTAAACACTCATATTGCAAGTACACCTAGCAACTTCTATTTTTGATATCATGTTAACTATTAACAATAACAATCTATGCCCAAAAGCTTATGAAGGCAGAAAATATGTTAGCAACTTGAGAGGCCTACCCTGTATAGTACTGTCTATTAAAGCTGCAGTACTTAATATTCAAAATTATGCATCAATTATGTGGAATGTGAAATGCACCCCTAACAGTAAGAAAACACAGAGAATCATGACCCAACTCTATAGTTTTCCATCAATTATGGCAACATTTTAGCCTTTTTCAGCTTGTTGTTTTGGTGTTCCAGTCCTCAATTTCTGCCAACATCAAGTTTCAAGACTTCCATACTAAATGCTGTTGGAAGACTTATGAACACTGATTGACAAAAACACCCATGTTTAAAAATAAAATAAAATAAAATAAAATAAATGAAATAACCCTGTAACCAGGCTAAAAACATGTAATCAGTGGTTGTGCTGGTGAGATGCTGCATATGTTGGGCTGATGTATAGGGGCGGATCTAGAGACTTAAGACATATGGTTCTCACAGAGCTCTGTGCTCAATTTATTGTCCTTTCTTTATAATAAAATTAACTCAATACAGTACAACATCAATGACAAAGGAAATATCTGCCTGCAACAATCAAAAATATCTGACTATAACCATGAAATCTCGTAATTTCATTATTATTTAAATCAACTTAAATATCTATGACAATGTCTTTTCAACAACAATTAGAGTGATAGTTGATATTATTGAAATCATGCAATCATGTCATTAAATCCATTAAATTATTTCCAACATGAAACATGACTATAACATGAAATAATATGTGAATATCTTAACCAGCTTGAGTTTCTGTTATAACAATTCACTTTACTATAGTCACAGATTAATCTCCAATCTGATCCTGATATAATAACTGCAGCAAGACATCAGCTTCAAAGTGTGATAATGTAACAGTCACTACAGGTAGATACAGCTAATAGATGCTACACTAGCTATAATTTAATGTTAAGCCAGTGTCAGCACACTCCAGGCATGACTGCTGAGCCTGAATGAATGTTAGCAGAGAAACAACACACAAACAACTGAAATAGGGTCACTGAATTTGAAATGTATTATATACAAATTAATATAGAGAAAATTGCAATCCCTGCCTGTCTAAGCTGGTTTCCTAAGGTGCTTTGGTCCCAAAATAAATAAAATTAAATACTATTGTCCCCTTTGGAAATTTCTTCACACACAATAAAGTGAAGAGCAAGATTCCTTTCCTAATGTGCACTGTCCTTTACAGCTAGGGTTGACGATGAGAAAGATCGATCATTATTATTAACATCATTTAGATGGTGGTTATGGCCCAATAGTACGACGACCCACACAATGTGAAGAGCAAAAGGAACCAAAAAAATCCATTCTCTCTAGCGGCTGCAGGCCTGCAAAGAAATTGACCAATCACAGCCATCCAGCCCGCATGGCTGTGATTGGAGTTTCTCTCTCGTACCCTCCATGCAATTCCCACGCTAAATTTTGACACCCTGCTGCTCCTCGTCCCGCCGGCCCAACCCCTTTACACATTTGAAACTTCAAGCAGTTTGTAAGGCCCAGAGCATCAGCTTCACAAGTTTCAGGTATGAAAATGAAGGAAAGTGACAGCAGCAAGCGGCCTCTGCTTGCCCCACTGGCAAAGGCCAAAAGAAAATGCAAGTCTGCCATGGAAAAGTCAGAGACAAAGAGGAGATGCGACACATTGTGGTCTCAAAGCCGAGTAAACATCGGGCCATCATTTGACAGATGCAGAAACCTCTGTGAAGACATCGGCTGAAAAGCGATGCTGATGCAGCAGAGTTTTTATTGAACAGGTAATCTTTCATTTTTATTGTGGAAGTTGTCACATAGATAACTTGGCTGGCTTATGACTCTGAAAGCTGCTGCTAGTTTCTGCTGTGTCGATACATGGCGTCAAAACAATTTTTGTCTCTACAATATTGTCGACACTTGGGACTTCTGGATGTGCTTTGCCATGTGAAGACGTGTGTGTGGAGGCTCCATGGAAAAGTAGTCAAAAATTATCTTATCACCATATTTATATCATTGTAGGTGCTGGACGAGTAAGGGTTTGATTCAGGAGCGAATGAGTACATTTTCAGTAGCAGTTTAAGACCTAATGCTAGTCCAACGCATGCCAACAACATACCTCAGTGGTTTAAGGATATGATGTCTGAGATTAAAAAGGCAATGTTGAGATCACGAAGTACAGAGAGGAGACAAAAACTGAGATTGCAATGTGTAAAGATGAAATAGAAAAGGTGGGAAAAAGCTGTCAGATTTCATGGCTGGCTTACTGAAAGAAAAGTTGGGGCTAACAGTAACACCGACGTTGGACGGAGCACACCGGACTCTCGGTGCTAGATGAGACGGGAGTTCCGCTGAAGAAGGCAAGAGAGATGGAGAGAACACCGGAGGGTCGGAATGGTCAGATTCACATCTTCCCTGACTACACCCAGAAGGTAAACAGTAAGAGGGCAGCCTTCAGAGAAGCAAGAAGCCTCCTGTGGACCTGTACAGGGATCAGGTATGGACTTCGATACCCAGCCATCCTGGTGATTACGCCAGAAGGAGGACAAATGAAAACCTTTGAGAACCCAAAGGCCACCGTGGAATACATCAAGAAGGAGCTGAGCCCCGGTTGAAGCCTAATGACTTGTTTGAATTTGGTTAACTAGAAATCTATATATGCTTCCACTGTTGAAATGGGAGGACTAATGTAGGCAGGATATTGTTAACTAGATGTGACAACATTGACAGAGCAATATTTGATTACAGAGGATATTAAAGTGGGAATATATTTTTATAATCCCTATCTCTCTCTAGGAGCTACTGTTGTCCTACCCTCTGTGGTATTGCTTTATGTTTTATTTCTTTTACCTTATTTGGGACCTTGTTAAGAGCTCCCCCTCATTGTTTCCTCATCAGGTGATTAAGTCAAAGGGGTGGTGTTATACTTTTAAGATTAAAGGGGTGTAATGCACGGAGCCGCACAGGGTAGGCTTTGTGTGCAGGAGATGGTGGACGGGTTGGCTACGAGAAAGCTTGTTATAGAGCATTGTATGTGGGTATACATGTTATGTGTTTTATGTTGGCTGTGTCTGTGTCTGTCTTCCCAGACCCCCTCCTTTTAACTTTTTTTCTTTGCTGCCATCTTCAAGGTGTGATCCGTGAAGTGGGTACCATACGGGCTCAATGGTGACATCGGAGATAGTTTATTTGCAGGAGACACATTTGTTGAACAGGGACCCCCCAAGCTCTGCAGGGGGGGATTTAATCAGATTTATCACTCAAATTTTAATAGCAGGAGTCGGGGAGTGGCCAATCTTATACACAGGAATGTACAATTTATAGAAACAATTACTATAGGAGGTAAACATGGTTGGTATATTATTGGGGTTGGAAAGCTATTCAATACGCCAGTAGTGTTGGCAAACATATATGCACCCAATTGGGATAATGTTCAATTCTTTAAGGACCTATTCTTATTATTACCTAACTTAGACATGCATAATTTGATTCTAGGGGGAGACCTAAATTGTGTCCTAGATTCAACTTTGGACCGCTCTAGCCCAACATCAAATGTATTAAGTAAATCAGCACAATGCATTAACTCTTTTTGCAAAGAAAGGGTGTATTTGATCCATGGAGATTCATAAACCTAACCTCCAGGTAGTATTCCTTTTACTCCCTGCTACACCAACTGAGCATCCCGTCAGTTCCTCCCCCTGATCTAACCTCCCCATGCCTGAATTCATTAATTGAGCACAAGAATGATCATCAGAGGGAGTTTAATAGCGCTCCGCCATGAAAAACGAGGAGGCGGGGCAGACAGGGTGGTTTATGTCAAAGACTGCGGAGACAGACGCTGCACTAAACATGTTGAACTGCTATCTGTGTCCCTTCGCCCCGTCTATCTGCCCCGGGAATTCCCCCAGATATTTGTTAACATTGTGTATATTCACCCGAGAGCTAATGAGGAGGAAGCCTCAGAGTCCATCCTTCAGGTGACCAATAAGCTGCAATTGATATCTCCTGATGCACCGATCTTTGTGCTTGGTGACTTTAACCACTGTTCATTGAAAAAACACATAAGAACTTCTACCAGTATGTCACTTGCCCAACCAGACACAAAAAAACTCTCGATATGTGCTATGGTTCTGTCAAAGGTGCATTCAGGTCCCTCCCCCTTCCTCCACTGGGAGGAGCCGACCACAATTGTGTGCAGCTCATCCCAGTTTATCTCCCTGCCCTCAGGAGGGGGAAGATCATCACTAAACAGATCAACAACTGGACTGATGATTCTATCCTGAGCTTGCAGGGTTGCTTTGACTGTACAGACTGGGACATGTTTAAGGAATCTTGCAGTGACATTCATGCTGACTGACATTGTCAGTAGTTATGTGACTTTTTGTGAAGACAGTGTGATCCCAAAAAAGACTGTTAAGGTATTTCCTAACAGCAAGCCTTGGGTATCGAAATTATTGAAAAATCTGCTTAACAAGAAAAGTAGAGCCTTTCGAGAGGGCAACCTTACAGAGCTGAACCTGCTTAAAAGGGAAATTAAGAGTGAAATAAAAAGGGCAAAACTGAATTATAAAGAGAAATTGGAAAGAGAACTTGCCAACAATAGGTTGGGGTCTTTCTGGAATGGCTTAAAAACTATTGTTGGTGCAGAAAACAAAGGCAACAAAAAAGTGTCTCTCAATGGTTTTAATTCTGACAATCACTTGGCACAGGAGTTCAATAAGTTTTATCTTTGGTTTGATTCTCTTGATTTTAGTTGTGACATTTTAAATCGAAAAGAAAACCTATCTTACCCTGGACTTGCTCCCTTTGATGTTCTCTATGTGGCCAAATCTTTTAAACAGTCTAAAACCGTGACAGGTCCGGGTCTATAAGTAGCTGACTGCTCTCCTCCTGCGCAGAACAATTAGCCCCCATTTTTTATTATATCTTCCAGCTGTCTCTTAACCAACAGAGGGTGCCAAGGTGTTGGAAACAGTCCACAGTTATACCTGTGGCCAAAATCAACCACCCGAAGGTTTTAAATGATTTTAGACCTGTGGCCCTGACCTCCCTTGTCATGAAGTCTTTTGAAAAATTGATAAAAAGGGACCTACTCAGCAAGACTAAACACCTTTACAGTTCGCATATAGGGCTGAATGTGAAGTAGAGGATGCTACTGCCTGCTTATTAAACCTTGTTTTTAAACATCTCGAAGGAACAAAGAACAAAAAACCATGCCATGCTGCTATTTGCAGACTTTTCATCAGCTTTTAACACAATCCAGCCTCACATTTTATTTGACAAACTTAACAACTTTAACTTAGATTTTAACATTGTGGGCTGGATTCTTGATTTTTTAACACTGAGAACACAGAGAGTGAGAGTGAATGGATGCATGTCGGCGGAACTGACATCATCCACCGGGTCTCCCCAAGGCTGCGTCCTCTCAGCTCTCCTTTTCATTTTATATACCAATGAATGCTGTAGTCGGCATGAAAATAGATTCATCTTAAAGTTTTCTGATGACTCTGTAATAGTCAGCCTCCTTGACAACAATGAAAATAGTCACGGTCCTGTAGTTGAGGAATTTGTTGACTGGTGCAACAATGCTTTCCTTCAACTAAATGTGAAGAAAACTAAGGACATGTACATTGATTTTAGACACAAGCCCTCTCATATCAATCAAACAACCATCATCAAGGGACAGGCATTAGAGAATTAATGAAGGCAATAAAACAAGTTGACCTGGCACATTCTCTGGTTCCCTCTGAGGAGCTGCACAGAAAACGGATTCTGCTCCAAACTGAATATGATATTTTGATGAGTCAATGTGAGGAGGATCTATATCTTAGGTTGAAACAGGATTTCTATGAACATGGTGAACATGCAGGTAAGCTCCTGAGCCACTAGCTGAAGCAATCAGCAGCTGCAGGTATGATAGCAGAGATAGGGGATACTCAGGGAAACAAAATTACAGATCAGAAGGGCATTAACAACCAATTTAAGCCCTTTTATAAGGACTTGTATACTTAAGAAATAAATGACAGGAAGCAAGTGGACAAATACACAGTACAAGTAGAGAGACAAGGCCTCTGTCGGAAGCTATAAGAAGATCGTTGGAAACTTTGACCAGTGCTGTTTCAGTGCTATGGTGTTCCCTAAATCCAGATTGGAAAGCTTCAAAGAGCTCGTTACTGTGCAGGTGTTCATGAAGCTGCATTAGGACAACCTTCTCAAGGATCTTAGAGATGTAGGGAAGGTTGGATATAGGCCTATAGTTGGCTAATGCATCTGGATCAAGAGAGGGTTTTTTAAGCAGAGGATTAATGACAGCCACCTTAAAGGCCTGTGGCACATAGCCTGTAACTAAGGAAAGGTTGATCTGGTTCAGTATAGCAGCGTTAACTAAGGGGAAGACATCCTTGAGCAGTCTTGTTGGGACTGGGTCAAGCAGACATGTAGCTGATTTGGAGGAGGTGATTACAGAAGTTAAGTCTGACAGGTCGATGGGGGCAAAGCTGTTCAAGTATGCACCAAGTCTGGGAGGTGCTTTCGTAGGGGCTGTAATCTGTGGTCCACTACTGCCGATCCTTGCTCTGATATTTACAATCTTTTCAGTAAAGAAATTTAGGAAATCGTTGCTGCTGAGAGTCGGAGGGATGCATGGCTCAACAGCACTGTGGTTCTTAGTCAGCCTGGCAACAGTGTTAAAAAGGAACCTGGGATTGTTTTTATTCTCTTCGATGAAAAGTATGTACTCCTGGTGCTGCGAAGCTCTTTTTTATATATTAATAAACTATCTTTCCAGGCTCGACGGTCTTCCTCACGCTGGCTGGAGTGTGTTTTCCTTTCCAGCTGTCTGGTCTTCTGCTTCAAGATGCGCAGATTTGAATTGTACCAGGGAGCTATTCTCTTCTGGTTGATGACTTTCTTTCTCAGAGGGGCTACAGCATCAAGTGCCCCAAGGAGTGTTGCTGCAGTGTTGTCTACGAGATAATCTACCTGCGAGGGAGTAAGATCAGCATAGCTGCTCATCGTATTACCAGAAGGTGTGGCAGCAAGCTCTGCTGGAATGAGCTCTTTAAATCTAGAAACAGCAGTGTCAGATAAACACCTACTGTTGTGGTATTTTTTCCCAGGCGAGATGTAATTTGTTAAAGTAAATCCAAAGATTATTAGAGAATGGTCAGACAAGACCGGGTTCTGAGGGAAAACTGTGATGTGATCCACTTCTATTCCATAAGTAAGCACCAGATCAAGGATGTGATTAAAAGAGTGAGTGGGCTCATGTATCCTCTGGGAGAAGCCAATTGAATCTAAAAGCAACTTGAATGCTGAGGCCAGACAGTCGTCATCGACGTCCACGTGAACGTTGAAGTCGCCCACTATAATGACTTTGTCTGAGTTCATTGCTAAATTTGACAGAAAGTCAGGGAATTCTTCTAAGAACTCAGAGTAAGGAGCAGGAGGACGATACACCACAGCAAGTAAGAGTGGTTTCTCTGCTTTCCAGTCTGGGTGAGAGAAGCTGAGCGTAAGGCTTTCAAATGAGTTATATGAAGCATTAGGTCGAGGGTTAATAGGCAGATCTGACTGATAAACTGCAGCCACTCCTCCTCCTCTACCAGTGTTACGAGGCACATGGTAGTTAATGTAACTGGGAGGGGTAGATTCATTTAAACTGACGTATTCATCCTGTTGCAACCAAGTTTCAGTAAGAGTTAGTAAGTCGATTTGGTGATTGGTGATCAAATCATTTACTAGCAGAGACTTGGATGAGAGAGATCGAATATTTAGCAAACCACATTTAATAGTTTTATTTGTTTGGTTTGCTGATGTAGCGGTTTTGATTTTAACTAAGTTGCTATAATTGGCTCCTCTAGCTTTGGGTTTAGGCTTATACAGCCTCGAAGACAGGTAAAGCGCCGGGCCCTTATGGGTTCCCAAGTGAGTTTTATAAAGCATTTGCTCCCAAATTGCTACCCCTGCTCTGTAGAGTGTATGGGGAGGTCCTTGATAAAAAAAAAGTTTTGGCTCAAACGATGACGATGATGTATTCCTTAAGAAAATAAGGAACTGCTTAAATATGAATCATACCGCCCAATGAGATCTTGGCTGTGATTATAAAATATGGACAAAAGTATTGGCAGCTAGGATTGAGCCTGTTATAAGTAAGATAATACATCCTGAACAGACAGGGCTTGTTGCTGGTAGACAACTTTCCAGTAATCTTCGTCATCTGTTCAACATGATGTATACTGCTTAGGATAATATTAAGCCTGAAATTGTAATTTCTCTTCGATAGAATAGAGTATTTCTATCTGTTCACTGCCCTTTAGAGATTCGGATTTGGTCCTAAATTCCTTCCATGAATTGAGATAATCTATGAGCACCCCCAGGCTATGTTAAGAACAAACAATATAATGTCTGAGGCTTTCCCTCTGTTTTGGGGAACAAGGCAGGGATGCCCCTTGTCACCGATGCTCTTTGACATCGCCATGCAATAATGCTGAGGAATGCTGCTGGGCCGGGAGGGATAAGTAGCCATAAGCTCTTTCTATATGCTGGTGACCTCCTCCTTTTCATGCTGGATCCTGTCATGACCATCCCGGTGGCCCTTGGTATCATCAAGGACTTCGGGAGGGTGTCTGGTTACAAAATCAATCTAGAGAAAAGTGTTCTTTTCCCAATTAATAAACAGGCGAGGCCATATGGCAACAATATGCAATCATGGAAAGAAACATTTTCTATGAAAAATTCATTTTATTTAAAAACTCAACAAATCCATCTCATACCTTGACAAATGTTTAATCAAACATGTATACAGTAAAAACATTCTATAATTTCAACAGTTATCCAAAATGTATGGTTTTAATAACCTGGACCTTGTATCACTGAAGTGCATGCAATCATTCATTTCATCACATTTCATTTTATTTTATTTCATTTCATTCAGTTGCTTTTTTGTTTGTTTTATGTCATTTCATTCTGTTCAAAGTTCACAAAGCAGTTCCTCTCTGCAGTGAAGCAGAGGAAACCTGCACACTTGGAGCACCTGCTTTTCACGATGCGTTTGCATCCTGGCATTTTGCATCTGCCCTTCTCAGATGCATGCAAGGGCTAGTGGTCGGTGCAGTCGCTGCGGATGGGATCTGGTGGGATAAAGCTTTTATTTTTCTCCACCACAACAGCTTGTGAAGGTCTCCCCTTTGTCTTGTTGGTCACCTTGTTCACCATGCACAAGCATGAGGCCAATTGGATTTTGTCCAACAGTGGGATTTGGGCATGCCCTGGCATCTGGGACTGGCAATCTCTTCAGTAAAGAAGCCACACCTCTACCAGGGTCAAGTCAAGCATGTGGAATACAATGTGGTTGTACCACTTCTTGGACCTCATCTTGGTGCAGTAGAGGGCTATCAAGGAATCTGAAAGATCCACTCCCCCCATGCTCTTGTTATAGACTGATACTACATTGGGGCATGAGTCACAGACCACCTCTTTCTTTTTGTGTCCCACTTGAGCACTTGTATGGTGGGGTTTGCTGCTACAAATGTGCTTAGAAGGCTTACAGGATGGTTGTCAAACCATTTGACAGCCCAGAGGTTCACACCATTGTGAGTGGTCGTCTTCTCTTTGTGCGTTCCCCATCCTTTTGCTTTCATGGCATGATCCATAAATGTGCAGCCTGCAAGACGGCTCTGTCTCAGTTCTGACGCTTTGGATCTTTTCCTTCTCCAGGATTACCTGCAGGTCCACACTGCAGAACCAGTTGTCAAAAATAGTTTGTGTGAAATGTTGGTAGGGATAGCTGAGGCCAACTTCAGCACAATGTTTCCACAATCAAGGACAGGGTTGAATGGTCCCTGTGTACACATTAAAGTTGTACATGTGTGCCATGTTGGTCTGCTAGGATGAAAATCTTGTAGCCCCAGTGCTTAGGCTTCATAGGTATGTACTGCTTCAGTTGGCTCTTCTCCTTGAACGGCATCATCTGCTCATCCACACAGAGCATTTCATCCATGGGTATGTGCCTGAAGCTGTCATTGAGGAAGTTGAGGAGAGGTCTCACCTTGAACAACTTACTACCCCTTGGTAACTGGTTGTTGTTGTCAGCAAAACTGAGATGTCTCTTGATGTTTTCCCATCTATTTAAACACTTGGTGTTTGCAACCATCTCCACCCTTGCTTGCGGGTGCCAGTACAACCTGGTTTGGCAAGACATGGATAGATATGTAGAAGCACACTCCAATGAACTGCTCCGTTTCTGCAACAGTAACATTGAGGGGTCTGGTGGGGGGAGGCGTCTATTTTTGTCTTTGTCACTCAGACAAAGAAACTTACTCTCACTCTCTACACACATTCACACAAACATGCACACGCTCCTGAAGATGAACTATCTAGCAGCTCTGCCTGCTTCCTCTGGCTCTGTATCTGTGTGACTCTGACCCTGAGCTTGATACAGTTGGCCTTAAATTACAAATTATAAACTAAAAAATTCCCTCTGGGAAATTTTGAAAGAGCCACGACCCATGACAAAACTTATAAGACAGACACATGATCATCCTTCACTGAGCACTGATATTGAGGAGCTGTAATCACATTAGGTCACCTGTGTGTGTGTGTGTGTGTGTGTGTGTGTGTGTGCATGTGTGTAACTGTAATCACATAAAGTTACCTGTGTGTGCGTGTGTATGTGTGTGGGAGAGGAGTGCACGTATATGCACATATGTGTGTTTTGGTGTGTGTGTATCTGTAACTGTAATCACATAAAGTTACCTGTGTTGTGTGTGTGAGTGAGGAGTGTGCGCGCATTCGCACGCATACGTGTGTTGGTGTGTGTGTCTGTGTGGGACAGGAGTGTGCGCACTGTGTGTGTGTGTGTGAGTGTCTATCTGTAACTGTGATCACATAAAGTTGCCTGTGTGTTTGTGTGTGTGTGCTTGTGTGTGGTAGAGGAGTGTGTGTTGGTGTGTGTTGTTGTGTTTGACAGAGCCTTGACATAAATGTATGGGAGATAGGGGCTCTGGCCCCAGGCTCAGAGGTTGCCATGGCAACTTGAGGTGGTTGTCAATGACGACAGAGCCACCCTTGCCAGAAACGTGGAGAAAAAGGGCAATTTTCTCCCTCTGCACTGGTCTCACATTTGGGCTTATAACGACAAAACGGTAGCTCCTATCAGAAAAAACTGCAGATCTTCCGTCGCGAAAAATTCGTATTCTGTAGAGAAACCGCATGTTTTGATATATAATTTGTCCTACAACTCTTCAAGCTGTAGGACGAGTTATGGAACAAAATTTTGGAGGAAGATGAAAAATAAGAAGAAACACACAGTATAACAATAGTGCCTCAGGGTGAAGCCTCGGGGCACTATTTTATAGCTGTAGGGCCAGTGCCTCGGTGCGTTGCCCCGTGGTCCTAATAACTTTTAAAAATAAGCACAAGTTGTATACATAGTCTCAGAGTATTCTCATACTATGTAAGTCAATAGGAGTGCATTAGGTTGAATGCATCAGGTAATTTCCATATTTGCATACAGTTGCCATATGGCAACAAATGTATTTTAGCATTTATTACAAAAAACTTCTAACATGTCAAAAAATTAAAGTTTACTTACCCCAGACAGTGATTTCAATTTTTTATTTGATGAAAACTGGCCAAAAATTCTAAATGAACTTTGGGAGCTTGAGACATTCACATGTCCTTGTCCATGAGGAAAAAGTTCTGGCAAACAGGATATCCTAGTCATGTGACCTCATAAATTGCATATCCTTCAAAGTAAAAAGCCCGTTTTCACAACTAACTCTAAAAACATATATTTTATTCCAAAGCTTTTTTATAAAATGTAAGATACAGTAATTGTTGCCATGTGACAACGCTATGTAATAGAGGGTTAATGTTTGATGTTTATAGTTGTTTTTCTTTCTTGTTGTTACACTATGATGGTATTTCTTATTGCAATAAAATCAGCCAGAGGGTGCTGTGATGTTGCTAACCAGGAAGCTGGTCAGAATTCTTTCTTGAACTAAAATCAGCAGGTGCTGTGACTTTGAGTTTTGTTTCCAGTTTTCTTGCACTGACAGCCACATGCTGTGACTGTGTGAAATAAAATATTTGCAAATGTGGTATTGTGTTGTGTCATGTGCAATGTGCAATGAGAGTAATAGCTCAGGGAAATGTCTGGCCCCGCAGGCCACAGCCTTTCAAAAACACTGGCCCACTCAAAAATATAGTTAAATAGCCCCAGTGGAATTGCCGCCAACTAGTGGTGCAAACAAATATTATCTTTAGGGCCTTTCTGCAACTGCAAAGGTGATCTAAATCATTACTACTGGCACACAAATTATGAAAATGTACAGCATTGGAGAATGGCCACTATTGGTGTATTGTGACTGGGAAGGTGTCCTACTTAGTATACTTAAATGCTTAGTAAACTATGTCAATATGAAAATGACCATAGCACACATTGCTGGTAAGCTTGGAATTGTTTTGTTGATTTTTTTTTTCTGCCTCCATTTGCTGTTGTTTCTACTGCCTTTTACAGGACACCCACTCATGTAAACCCATAGGCATTTCACACACATTTAATGCCCTTTTTCACCCTGCTGCCAATGGTACAGCACATGCATATCCTCTGCTAGGTTTTTACAGGTAGAAAGGAGATTAAATCACCTGCATTATCATTAAATAGCATCCTGCCACGTGTTTTCCTGGTCTAGATAGGAAACTAATCTTAACACAAACCCACCCACCCCCACCGCAAGTGCACGCGTGCACACACACACAGTTCTTTCAAAGTTTTGTGCAGAGCCAGGACAATTAATCACACAATGCAACATAACACACTCTGCATGACACTGTTGGACCTCTAAATGGGGTAAATAACCCCAGCACTCACCATGCAGGAAGAAATTTCGTCAAACAAATATGATCAAAACAAAACTAATGACGTGTAAATTGTTTATGATGCATTCTGAAATGAGCAGGCCCTGTGCAATGACTGGGAGTAATCATAGACACGAGAAATAAATAATCAGGAGCAAATGTATATGAACGTAGCCGAAGCGCACTCTGATACTTAATGCTTTGTGTATGGTCTGAAGGTGTGTGATGAAAATGTGTTGTGCCTGGCAGCAGGAAGACATGTGGTCTCTTGTATTTGTGCTTGGTCAGAAAGATGCTGTTTGAAGGGTGAATGACTGACAGATATTAAAAGTCTTCTTCAATTTCGTTGGAGCACAATCACAATATTGTGTGAAGCGCTATTTGTAACAAAGAGGAACTCCTCTGAATCTCCTGAACTAGCTGCTGTTGAACAGTGGATCAGTAAATGAACTCCAAGACATAATTACAATACCTTTCAATCTGCCCCCCGCCCCAAAAAAAAGTTAAAAAAGAAGTTGATTATCTATATTAACATAAATTAATAAAATAAATAAATAAATATAAATATTACCTCTCCTTGAACCGCCACCTTATCGTGGTGGAGGGGTTTGAGCACCTGAGTGATCCTAGGAGCTATGTTGTCCGGGGCTTAATGCCCCTGGTAGGGTCTCCCAAGGCAAACAGGTCCTAGGTGACAGGTCAGACCAAGAGCGGTTCCAAAGCCCCAAATGAAGAACGACACATCGAGGCAGTTCACGTCGCCCGGAATGGCGTTACCGGGGCCCCACCCTGGAGCCAGGCCTGGGGTTGGGGCTCGCAGGCGAGCGCCTGGTGGCCGGGTCTTTGCCCACGGGACCCGGCCAGGCTCAGCCCAAAGGAGCGACGTGGGCCCGCCCTCCCGTAGGCCCACCACCCGCGGGAGGGTTCAGATGGGGCCGGTGCTTTGTGGTTTGGGTGGCGGTCGTGGGCGGGGGCCCCGGCGACCCAATCCCTGGACAACGACTCTGGCTATAGGGACATGGAATGTCACCTCACTGGGGGGGAAAGAGCCCGAGCTCGTGCGGGAGGCTGAGCGGTACCGGCTAGAGATAGTCGGGCTCGCCTCTACGCACAGTCTGGGCTCTGGAACCCAACTCCTTGAGAGAGGCTGGACTCTCTTCTACTCTGGAGTTGCCCATGGTGAGAGGCGGCGGGCTGGTGTGGGCTTGCTCATAGCCCCCCATCTCAGCCGCCATGTGTTGGAGTTCTCCCTGCTGAACGAGAGGGTCGTTTCCCTGCGCCTTCGGGTCGGGGATAGGTCTCTCACGGTCGTTTCGGCTTATGGGCCAAACGGCAGTGCTGAGTACCCGTAACCCAAGTACTGGAAAGTGCCCCAACTGGGGACTCCATTGTTCTGCTGGGGGACTTCAACGCTCACGTGGGCAGCGACAGTGATACCTGGAGGGGCGTAATTGGGAGGAACGGCCTCCCCAATCTGAACCCGAGTGGTGTTCTGTTGTTGGACTTCTGTGCTAGTCACAGTTTGTCCATAACGAACACCATGTTCGAGCATAAGGGTGTCCATAAGTGCACGTGGCACCAGGACACCCTAGGCCGGATTTCAATGATCGACTTTGTAGTCGTATCATCTGATCTCCGGCCGTATGTCTTGGACACTCGGGTGAAGAGAGGGGCTGAGCTGTCAACTGATCACTACCTGGTGGTGAGTTGGATCCGGTGGCGAGGGAGGAAGCTGGACAGACTCGGCAGACCCAAACGTACTGTGAGGGTTTGTTGGGAACGTCTGGCAGAATCCTCATTGAGGTCTTCAATTCCCACCTCCGGGAGAGCTTTGACCAGATCCCGAGGGAGGCTGGAGACATTGAGTCTGAATGGACCATGTTCTCTGCCTCCATTGTTGATGCGGTTGTTCGGAGCTGTGGTCTCCGGTGCCTGTCGTGGCGGCAATCCCCGAACCCGGTGGTGGACACCGGAAGTAAGGGATGCCGTCAAGCTGAAGAAGGAGTCCTACCGAGCCTGGTTGGCTCGGGGGACCCCTGAAGCAGCTGATGGGTACCGACAGGCCAAGCGTGCGGCAGCCCGGTCAGTCACGGAAGCAAAAACTCGGGTATGGGAAAAGTTCGGGGAGGCCATGGAGGAGGACTACCGATCGGCCTCGAAGAAATTCTGGCAAACCATCCGGCGCCTCAGGAGGGGGAAGCAGTGCTCTGCCAACACTGTTTACAGTGGAGGTGGGGAGCTGTTGACCTCGACTGGGGATATTGTCGGGCGGTGGAAGGAGTACTTCGAGGATCTCCTCAATCCCACTGCCATGTCTTCCATGGAGGAAGCAGAGACAGAGGACTCAGAGGTTGATTCATTCATCACCCAAGCTGAAGTCACCGAGGTAGTTCAGAAGCTCCCCGGTGGCAAGGCAGCGGGGGTGGATGAGATCCGCCCTGAGTATCTCAAGTCTCTGGATGTTGTGGGGCTGTCTTGGCTGACATGCCTCTGCAACATCGCGTGGCAGTCGGGGACAGTGCCTCTGGACTGGCAGACCAGGGTGGTGGTCCCTCTTTTCAAAAAGGGGGACCGGAGGATGTGTTCCAACTACCGGGGGATCACACTCCTCAGCCTCCCGGGGAAAGTCTATTCCAGGGTGCTGGAGAGGAGAATTCGACCAATAGTCGAAACTCAGATTCAGGAGGAACAATGCGGTTTTCGTCCTGGTCGTGGAACACTGGACCAGCTCTATACCCTCCACAGGGTGCTCGAGGGTTCATGGGAGTTTGCCCAACCAGTCCCCCCCAGCTGGGGCGGTTCGCAGCTGAGTGTGAAGCAGCTGGGATGAGAATCAGCACCTCCAAGTCTGAGGCCATGGTTCTCGACCGGAAAAAGGTGGTTTGCCCTCTCCAGGTCGGGGGAGAGTTCCTGCCTCAAGTGGAGGAGTTTAAGTATCTCGGGGTCCGGTTCACGAGTGGGGGAAGGATGGAGCGTGAGATCGACAGGCGGATCGGTGCAGCGGCCGCAGTAATGCGGTCGTTGTATCGGTCCGTCGTGGTGAAGAGAGAGCTGAGCCGAAAGGCAAAGCTCTCGATTTACCGGTCGATCTACGTTCCTACCCTCACCTATGGTCATGAACTCTGGGTTATGACCGAAAGAACAAGATCCCGGATACAAGCGGCCGAAATGAGTTTTCTCCGCAGGGTGGCGGGGCGAGGTGAGAAGCTCTGTCACCCGGAGGAGCTTGGAGTAGAGCCGCTGCTCCTCCACATCGAGAGGAGCCAGTTGAGGTGGCTTGGGCATCTGTACCGGATGCCCCCTGGGCGCCTCCCTCGGGAGGTGTTCCGGGCATGTCCCACCGGAAGGAGGCCCCGGGGAAGACCCAGGACACGCTGGAGTGACTATGTCACCCAGCTGGCCTGGGAACGCCTTGGGGTCCCTCCGGAAGAGCTGGAGGAAGTGTCTGGGGAGAGGGAAGTCTGGGGGTCCCTGCTCAGGCTGCTGCCCCCGCGACCCGGCCCCGGATAAGCGGAGGAAAATGGATGGATGGAATATAAATATTAGTGCTATATTTCCTATGTTAAAAATTGTTAATTGTTAAAAACAGCAACTGCTCTCTCTTTCTGTTTTCATATAGCCCAATGATACGTCATAAGCACTAAGTCAAAATTTGTACTATGATTGGTCTGCTGCAAACTTGTTCTGCAAGAAAGCAATAATGTTATTGGACAATGAATGATGCCGCCTCCAAGGAGGAGCTCCTTCCCGCTTTTGTGTCTATTTAACCTGATGTGACCAAATCTCGGTGTGCACTCTTGTGTGTGTGACAGTCCACTTCTTGCAAGATAAAATAAAATACTTAGTGAAACCTTTCTTTGCTGGACTTATGATTTTCTCTCTTTCCCACAAGTGAAAAGGAAACTTCCAAATCATCAGTCCCTCCAGGAAAACGCAATTGCATAATTGAATACATCATCAGCCAAGTCCACATCACAGATTTCTGTGCAAAATACGCAAAATATGGGGGGCTTGCGTGATTTCATAATCTCCGCATTTCCATTACGAAAACATCACATGTTTTCACAGAGAGTTGAAAAATGTTGCATGTTTACATCACACAGAAGCAGCCATGTTCCCCTATTTGCTTTGGGAATGTTATTAAGTGACATATTATGTAATGTGAAATGTTATCGCCTGGCGTAAGAAGATAAACAATATTGTGTGTGTGTGGGTTATTTTTTATTCTCTCTTTCAAAACACAATGATTCAAAATGATTGTGCTTAACAGAAAATGTTGAATATTGAATTGTTTAAGTGATTGGGACAAAGTAATGTAATGTTAGTGACAGCTGTGTGTGGGGGTGTGTGTGCATGAATAGAGGGAATTACCTTTTTTTTCTTTTTCATCAAATTGCATTGTTTTTCCAGTTCCTGCAATTTTAGCAAATTCCAGCAATTTCATCACATAAATACGCTGCATAGTCCATCGCCATCGCGAAAAACCGGTCACATAATGAAGGAATTCTGCCCACAACAATCACAAAAAAAAAACAACCCATTCTTCATTTTTTGTGGAAGGACTGAGTGTTTGTCAGAGAAGTGATCACAAGTGTAATGGTCATTCTAACAGTTCCTTATGAAATACTGGCCAGCTGACCATATATATGTTTTATATATATCTGACATGCAAAGGCAAAGTTAACAGTCTCCTGGGTCAGTATTTAGTTTACAGATTTTGCATTAGCTAATCTGTCCAAAAATTTTATCCAAAGCAACTTACAACTTAATGGCAACACAAATTTTGGTACAGTGGGTGTAAGTACCAGATACTACATTATACCAGAGGTATTATAGTTTTCAATTTTCAGCAAGAGACCATTTCCCAAAATGCTGAGCTGTTCCTTTCCATTGTCATTGTCTTGGGATTGTCTTGGTGGGAGATGGCAGCAAGGACTAACCACAAGTCAAAAGATATTTTTATAGTAGTTATCCACTGTGTCCTCACTCTGTCAAAGCAGTGTAGCACTGTAGCTGCTAAAAACCAAAGCCAGCCCCTGCGAGGCAGTGAATTACCAGAGCTAATCCTACAGGCAGAAGCTGAGAATCTTACAACAGAAAACAAAAGCTCTATTTTCTCTCTGACAGTGGCACAGTGAAGGTTTAGCAGGGTTCTCAGGGTGCTGCCCTGGAGGATTTAGGGCTGGACGAATGTACAGGCACTGTTTTTGAGAAAAATTATTTCTTAAAAATAGGAGCATAAACTCACCCCACCACTAATCTATGATGTGAGAGGACGGGGTGGTCAGACTATAAAACACCATCACGTACAGAAAAGCCACATTTAGCTCATGTGATCTCTGGAAGCAGGGGATGTGAAGGATGTTTCTCTGTCCCAGTCATAACCAACTGTCAGGATACATGATTTTGTCAACAAGTTGAGACAATGCAAAACCAGTTATACTTACTGTTTCACTGTTGTATTTAAATACTTATTTTATAGTGTGAAGGACAGAAAATGACATAAGTATTAATAAATAATACATAATGCATGTACTTCTGTGTCTGTATGCGATATAGCAAGTGGTCTGAAAAGGATTGGTTAGCTTGATGAACCAGACAGAAGAAAAATTATTTTAATAAAGTCTACATGCCACAGTCTACTTGGCTAACCTAACCCCACCAATTTACTGCAGGATGTGCAGCAGTTTTTTTGTTTGTTTGTTTTTATTGCTGTTGTTTTTTGTACCACGATGGTGCATAAAAAAGTTTTCTTTTTCAATTTGATCCTAATTTATTTCATAAACATGTGTAAAATATTCAATAGCTTCAGCTGGTTACAATAGATGCCATTTTTACATTCTCTGTTGGGATCATACATTGCAAGCACAGGTGGTGCCGTCAGTGCATCCTGTAGATCCTGAGAGGCTCTTGCCTGCTCGACGCCCCACATCCAACAGTTCTTTTTTGACAGGAGATCATGCAGGGGTTTGTCTCTCTCAGCCAGCTGTGGAATAAACTTGCCCAGCTGGTTTACCATCCCGAGAAAGAATCTTAATTCGCTCACTGTCGTCGGCTCTTGCATCCTCTTCACAGCCTCTGTCTTGCCAGGGTCTGGGCTAATGCCACTAGCAGAGACCACATGACCTAGGAAGCTCACCTCCGACTTTGACAGGTCACATTTTTCCATGTTCAGGGTGATACCTGCCTTTTGGATCTTTTCCAGTGCAGCATGCAGGCGAGCGTCATGCTCCTCTTGCGTACGACCCCACAGCAGCACATCATCTATGTGGCACACCACGCCCTCAAGCCCTTCTGTGACCTCAGTCTCCATTCTGTTCTGAAAGTGTTCCGGTGCTGATGCTATGCCAAAGGGTAGCCGCTTGAAGAAAAATCGCCCAAAGGGTGTGATGAGGGTTGTTAGTTTCGCTGAATCTTTTGTCAGGGCATTTGCCAAAATCCCATATCTGCATCCAGCTTACTAAAAATTCTGGCTCCAGCCAGCATCCCCAGTGTCTCCTTCACTGATGGCAGGATAAACTTCTCTCGGCACACTGACTCGTTCAGTTTGGTGAGATCAACACATATGCGCATGGCCCTGTCTTCTTGGGCACCACCACAATGCCAGCACACCAGTCTGTCGGCTCCTCAACTCTGCAAATCACCCCGAGGCTCTCCATACGGGACAGTTCCTGTTTGACTTTGTCCATCAGCGGCAATGGGATCCTCCTTGGTGTTTTGAGTGAGAACAGTTGAGCCCCTGGTTTCAGCTTTATGGCGTATGGCTGGTGCATTCCTCCGAGTCCGCATAGTTTTGGGTAAGTTTGCTTTAATGTTTCCACAGTGACACTGTCTAGGCGTGCAACAAGCCCCAGCCTACAGCTCGCAAGTCTTCCCAGCAAGGCAGTGTGCAGGCGACGAACTACGTACAAATCCTCCATCTCCGCTTTCTCACCTTTCCTCAGCTGCAGGCTGGCGACGCCCACAATGTCAAGTGGACTCCTTCCTGGTCCAGCCATGCTTTGCGGAGCATGGCTGGATTTCCCTTGTATATTTCCTGGAACACAGTGTGTGGAAGGACTGTGACATCGGCACCTGTGTCGATTTTAAACGTCACGCTGCTGTCATGGATGTCGATGTTGACCATCCAGGGATCGCCATCTGTCTCTTCTCCAACTTCATGCACAGATTTTGGTGCCCTGTACACACAACTAAAATGTCCCTTTCTACCACATGTGTGACATTTACTTTCATTTGCTGGACAGTCTTGTTTAGGATGTGATGGAGAACTGCCACATTTATGACACTGCAACTGTGAAGATTTCGATTTGCTGTTCTGGGCATTTTGTGGCTTATTGGCATGCTGAGGTTTGTTTTTAGCAGGTTTGCTGTTCTTGAACACTCTGACTCTATCCACAGACTGAACATCACTTGCCTGTGCTCTGGTGTCATCTCACAGAGAGACCTGCTGCTTTTTCACCTCCTTGCTTTGATGTGCCATCCTGACAGCTTTATCCAAGGTGAGTTCTGCATCCAGCTGCATGCGTTCAGACAGTCCCTTATCCAACAGCATAACGACTCTGTCTCTGATTAGCTCGTCATGTAGCACCCTGTAGTTGCAGTGTTCCGCTAGCGCATATAATGCAGTAACAAACAAATCCACTGACTCTCCTCTCTGCTTGCGCATGTTGAACTTTCACACATACACTCATACATTTTTCTTAACCATGAAGAAACGCTGAAAACCGTCACCTACCCCTTGTCTCTTTCAGCAGTGGTAGAGTGAGCCCACATAAGATGTCATCCGCCTCGTCGCCCATGCAGTATATCAATGTATTGACTCGATTCTCTTCCAAGCTTGCATTCAGGTCACTTGCCCGGCGAAATCTTTCAAATCTCCGGATCCATTTGTCCCACTCTTGTGGCTTTGAAAAGTTGAAGGACTCTGGTGACTGGATATTAAACACGGCCCTGGCCCGGCAGCGGCTCTCTGTGGCACTGTGCTGGCTACCCCCGCTAGCTTCTCCTCCGTGACTCGCAGGTGTAAAACGATCCATTCCGAAGGGCTCCTTCTCTCCACACCTACTACAGGATTTCTGACACCATGTCGCGTTGTTAAAAAAAAAAACCCTGTGTAACTGTAAGTATAACATGTTTTTCTTTATTCCGCTAACCTTGACAACTTCCTCTTTTCTGCTCTCGTCAGCCCGGCTCTGTCGCCCCCTGCTGACGTTCTCAAATACAGACTTCATCTCACAGATACACAACAATATTTATTCAAAAATCTTACTGTAAATAATACACTTAATGAAAACAGATTAAATGTCCAGTTTATTTATAAAGCTACATTTACATGCTATTGTAAGCATGATTTCAGCTATATTTCTTTTGAAACAATGTGTTTTAAACCATTGATTTTGCCTGATTGATATTTTACCCATACATTATTCCTCAATGCCTATTATTTCTATACTAGCACACACAACTCCAGTTTGACTTGACAAAGCCTCATGTGGGTATCACACATTTTGGGGAAGAAATTTGGCCCATTTCATCAATGTTGTTCTGTTATCTTGCTTATGACAACACCCTGTGAGCTAACATTAGGAAGCTAACTTAGCTGTAGGCTAATATATGGTCAGTGTCTCGCTGCTTTGAAAATTAGCAAATAAATGCCTAAAACGACCATGTGAAGAGTTAGGCTTATTTTCGATTATTGTCTCTGGATGGGGGAGTTGAAATTTACCAAGACTTTAGATATAACGTTAGTGTTAAACTTTGAATGGTAACTGTTAGCTTACCTGTCTTTATTCCTCCTTTAGAGGTGACGGTAAAAGTTTGATGTCGTCCCAGCTGTTTCGGTGAGCAGAGCATTGCAGAATTTGCACACTGCCAAGTGTTTTCTTTTACCTTTACAAATAAACTCGGTGTTGTGTAAAACCAAATTTAATTAAAGCCGCAAGCGGCTGTGAACGGGCCCTCGCCACATGCGACCGTGGGCCCCTGCGGCTCGGGGAGGCCCCTGTGGGCCGAAGCGGGAAGAGAGGAGAAACCTGGAGAAAGAGGAAAAAACGCAATGTTCGGCTCATCCACCGGGTGGCGCTCTGAGCGTTGCCAGAGCTGGTCAGGTGCATTGAGGGGCAGACCTTCATCACACATGTGAAATTTGAAGCCAATGGGACAATGTATGATGGAGTTAGAAGAACTTGATGTTCCATGGCAACACATGAGAAATGGCGGCGCCATAGCGGCCACGCCCCTTAACGTAGAGCAAAGCTTTTAATAACATTTGATCACAAAGGTCTTGAGATAATGTTCATTAAGTATGAAGTCAATCCGATAAAATCCCTAGTAGAATTTTGTTTAAGTATGATTTGTAGAAATCACCAAAACTTGACATTTGAGGTCAAATGGCGGACTTCCTGTTGACTTAAGAGCTTCGGACCCCTTACCTTTTTTGTGCGTCTTGATGAGTTCTATCAGCCTACCAATTTTCATGCTCGTAGGTGAAACACACGCAAAGTTATTCACGTTTCAAACATGATGAAATGGCCAAAAAAAGTAGACCATTAAAATCAAAATGGCGGACTTCCTGTTTGGTTCTGACCATTGGTGCCAGAGACTTTTTTGTGCGTCTAGATACATTACACACGTGTACCAATTTTCATGTTGCTACTCCAAACCCTATGGGGAGGGGTTTTTGAAAATTTCAAGGTGGCGCTGTTGAGGCATTCTGCCCCGCCCATGTACCAGATTTCTATCACCGGGAGTACTTGCCATTCTTCATCTGTGTGCCAATTTTCATGAAGCTATGAGCGTATTAAAGGCATGAACAAACACCAAACATTTTGTTGTTGAATAATCGCAATTACAGCCACGCCCCTTGAGATAGAGAAAATCTGCGAATAACTTTTGATCACAAAGGTGTTGAGGTGATGGTCATACAATATGAAGCCGATCGGGCAAAATCCCTAGGAGGAGTTCGTTCAAATACCAATGGTGGAAATCGACAAAACGTGACCAATGAAATCAAAATGGCGGACTTCCTGTTTGGTTCTGACCATTGGTGCAAGAGACTTTTTGTGCGTCTGGACATGATAGACACCAAGTTTGAACTTCCTACTCCAAAAAAAGCCCTATGGGGAGGGGTTTTTAAAATTTTCAATGTGGCGCTGTTGAGGCGTTTGGCCCCGCCCATGGGCAAGCTGCATATCAGATGAAAGAGCTCATCAGTGTCGACCTGCGTGTCAAATTTCATGTGGGTATGAGTTCGTTAAAGCCATCAAAAAGCCAAACGTAATTTTACGACGAAGGGTCGATAGTCGTCGTACCGCCACACGGACGCCATTGGTCGTAGCTTCACGCCATTCATAATGTAGCTTCACCAACTTGTTCTGCATGTACTGGAAGTATAATGGAGTCGATGGGCTTAACTATGTAGTATTTATACATGTTTGAGTAAAAGCTGCACATTTCCTGTTGCCAACAGGGGGCGCTATGAGTAAGGTGGGAAGTCAATATATCAGGACGTTCAGGGCAAAGCCCTCATCATGTCCAGCAAGTTTGAAGCTGCTAGGACCAAGTATCTGCACGTGAGAGCCGTTAGAAGTTTGATAGCGAGAAATCGAAATTCGCCAAATTTTGTCACCCCCTAGCAGCCACGCCCTTTGACCTATCGACATTCTTTTAATACCTCTTCATTAGGATGGAGAGTACATGATCTGTAGTAAATTTGAAGTCAATCAAGCAAAATCTGTAGGAGTAGGACTTCAAATACGAAAAAAATTCAATTCAAAATGGCGGACTTCCTGTTGACATTTCACCATGACATAGGTCAAGTTTTTTGTGCGTCTCACTCACGTACACATGTGTACCAAGTTTGAAGCTGCTAGGATCAAGAATGTGGGCGTGAGAGCAGTTTGAAATATTTTAGCGAATAAGCTAAATTTGTCGCCCCCTAGCAGCCACACTGTTTGACCTACAGAAATTCTGCGAATAACTTTTAATGTCGATACTTAGCCGATGATCTGTACCAAATTTGAAGTCAATCGGGTGAAATCCCTAGGAGGAGTTTGTTTTGAGCGTGAAAAATTCACATCAAAATGGCCGACTTCCTGTCGGGTTTCAGACGGGTCTTAGATGTAATTTTTTTTAGATCTCTATGATATACATACATGTACCGATTTTCGTCCATTTACGCCAACTTTCCTATGGACTTTTTCAAAATATTCTAGGGGGCGCTATTTCGCCATTCTGCCACGCCCATGTGCAAGACCACCAAAATATCGAATTTTTTCAGTGAACGCTTGAAAATAGAAAAATCTGTGAGTTTTTTGAGCATGGGAAAGGGGTCAAAGGGGTTTAAAGATGTGGAAACATAATAAAAATCCTTCCAAACGAATAACAATAGGGTCCTCGTCGAGGACGACGCTGTCGTCCACTCGGGCCCTAATTATAGCTGAGTTGGCAGACATCTTTCCAAACAAGTTCACACAGATGCTTTCCTCCTGTCATCTTCACACTCTGTGCGCACTGCGCAGGGGTTGTGTCAGTCACTCACACTGACACCAGGCAGGTGGCATCTGCAGCTGGGGGAAAT
The DNA here is from genome assembly GCA_019059645.1 of Caranx melampygus. Lineage (NCBI taxonomy): Eukaryota > Metazoa > Chordata > Actinopteri > Carangiformes > Carangidae > Caranx > Caranx melampygus. Next base: position 67,971 of record JAFELL010001083.1, read on the forward strand.
CTTTACACTACCAATGATTTGAAGTTATTAGCTGTTTTTGAGAGGGTTCGTCCAGTTCTTTATTAAATTTCTGAATGTACAGAGCTGCTTTTGCTGAAAAGGATTTGTGATAATCATAGAAAAGAGTATCTCCATATGACATGGCTAGATCTGAGATGATGGCCAAATATGTATCCAGTTCTTGTCTATGCTCTGGGTATACTTCACGGATAACATCTCTGTAGACACTGCAGGCTACATTAAATTCTGCCGTGGTTAAGAACACAGCAGGATTTTAACCAGATTAATGTCATTACCTGCCAGGAACTGATTCCTCAGTTGAAGATAGACAGTAGCAGCTGGAGGAATGAAGGGGACCCCGGTTGGAACTGCGGGAACTGCAGTTCCCAGAGTTCTACGCAGCGTGTGATGATGACATGGGGTGCGCCGAATGCTGTCATTGCAGGTGAGACGCCTGTAGGCCCTGGTTAAGGTGGAGTGTTTTGGGGTGCGCTGATGGCAAGAACCTCTAGGCACTGGATCTGGTTGTCCATCTCACGCGGCAACATAATAAAGCAATCGACCATTTGGCCTGCATTAAACAAAGGTCAACCTTTTTTTTTTCTTTACAAGATAAACTATAGTCATCTGGAAAAATGCCTAAAATACACAATTTAGGACATATAGGAACTGGGGAAGTTGTGATTTGAAATATATATTTTAACACTGAATTTCTTCACACTTCCACAAACAGTGATATAATGTACCCTGGAGTTTGCTACACTTATAACATAGATCAGGTATATTAGGATCAAATGTATTTAATTGAACAGGGGAAATAAATGTCCGCATTATCCAGTTAAACTATATCATTCTCAACTGAGTATTGATGGTTTGAGTGTGTGTCTTTAAGCAAGTTTTACTCCACTCAATGAGTGGTATATCTTAAGAGTTTTCTTTATGATTTTCAACCATTAAATTATAAAACTGGGAAGCCAGGTTTTTGCCTAAACACTTTTTTATAACATATGTTTCTAGGATGGAGAATGGAGGTTGTTGCACTGAATTGTTTAAGTGTGCCAGAATAAAGCTTCTAAGTTGAAGATATTTAAAGAAGTGTTTCTGTGAAATGTCAAAGTTTGCCTTTAACTCATTGAATGACATGAGATTGAAATTCTCACACACATCCTGTAGGTTTCCTATGCCCTTGTTTAGCCATGCTTTAAAACCCATGTCATTTTTTGCTGGGGTAAAGAGATCATTACATTACCCCAGATAGGAGAGATCAGGACAACCCTGGGGAGTCGCCCAACATATTTATTTTTTTTTACAAAATGATTAGTAGACCTGTTAATTAATTACTTATAGAGTATAGATAACTATTTAGTGCCAAACCTTTAGAGGACAGTTTTTCAATTTCTAACCAGGGCATGAAAATCGAAATCTTTAGAAAACCAAAATGTTGTGGCTCTTAACTGGGCCACCCAGTAATACCATTCTAGATTTGGCAACTGAAGCCCTCCCCTATCATAGGGCAAATATAAGAGAGAGAGTCTAAGTCTTGGCTTCCCATTATTCCAGATGAAATTAGAAAGAAGCTTTCTGGTCTTGGGGAAAAAGGAGGAGGGGATAGAGGAATTGATTGAAAAATGTATAAAAATTTGGGTAGTACAGTCATCTTAATTATGTTTATTCTTCCCAATATAGATAGAGGCAATGCTGTCCATCTGCTGATCTCTTCCGACAACTCTTCTACCATGGGGTCATAATTGGTTGGACTAAGATTACTTATCTTTGGGGTTATTCTGATACCCAAGTATTTAAATCCTTCTGTGGCGTTTATGAATGGATGGGATACAACTGGTTTCTTCCACTCGCTTGCATTTAAAAACATAATAGATTACTTTTCTTCACTCACTTTGAACCCAGAGAAGATACCAAACCGTTTAAGCAATTCTAAGAGGGATGGAATAGATTCTGCAAGTTTTGATGAAAACACAATAGTATCATTAGCATACATGGTCGTATTGTGTACCATGTGCCCAGTCTTGATACCATGGATTGAGGGGTGTGATCTAATTGCTGTTGCTAGTGGTTCCATGGCTAATACAAAAAGAAGAGGTGAAATTGGTGATCCCTGTCTTGTACCTCAAATAACTCAAAAGGCTGAGAGATGTAGTTATTACTAGATACCACTGCAGAAGTTTCAACCAGTATAATTTCAACCCATCTACGAAAATTATCACCAAATCCAAAATGTTTAAGAACCTCAAGAAGTTTGGGCCACTCAACTCAATCGAACATTCGACGTGGAACGTCGAGAGATAAGATTGCAGCATCAGAGGACTCCTCACACACATGAATTATATTACGAATACGAATATGAATACTAATTACTTTATTAATCCCCAAGGGAAATTCATTTGTCTGTCAGCTCATCAACCATTTGCAGAAGAATGAAGCAGCCTGATGGCTGAAGGTACAAAGGATCTTCTAGAGTTCTCTGTCCTGCAGTGAAGAGAGAGGAGCCATCCACTACCGCTCTTCTCTTGGTCCATCAAGGTGTTATGAAGAGGATGATCTGAGTTGCTGAGAATGGCCTCAACCAGCGTGTATCTCTCCACCACATCCTCAGTGAGTTCATCAGGGAGACATGACTGAAGTCAAGTGCCTCAGGATGTTTAGTCTGTATCCTGGCAACGACTTCATGGAGAACTTCACATGGAACTTCAGCAGTAGCCATTGGTGGGATGTACACAAGAATTGTTTTGATTTGAAAAAATGTCTACTTCCTGAGTCTTCACCTATATCTCCAGCTCCTCATCACTCTTGTTGGGCAGAGAGTTGATATTTTGCATGATGACTGATGGCAGAAAGGACCTACAGCACATCTCCACCTGCAAGCCTTTAACCTCTGCACCACCAGCACAGCAACCATGAAAGCACCTCCTCATCCAGCTGGAGCAGGGTGGTATCCTCCAGACTTGCTCCATTTTCAATGACAGAAGCTCCTCTCCTGAAGAATCTCCTCTCCCCACAGAAGTATCCATCAGTAGTTGACAAAATATGACAAAACAAACAAAACACAACAAAATAAAGCAAAGGTTGAGTAAAAACTCAGAGCTGCCAGACTTTGCTGCTGCCAGTTGAAGCAAATGTTCTGGAATTTTTAATAATAATAATAACAACAACAATAATAATAATAATAATAATAATAATAATAATAATAATATAATAATAATAATAAAATAATACAATTTAAAATGAAAATAATAAAATAATAATAATAATATTTTTTTAATTCTGGAATATTAAGAACTCTCCTCACATTATGGAACCCCTGGCGATTTTGGACAAAGTCATTCTGGTCTCATGTATAATAGTCGGTAGTACCCTTTCTAGTTTCATAGCTAGAACTTATAATCTTTGCATCAGAATTTAAAAGAGAAATAGGTCTGTAAGGACCACGTTCAGTTGACGCTTTGCCTGGTTTTAAAATAAGAGTAATCTGAGCATTTTGTAAAGAAGTAAGGAGGTGACCTGTTTCATAGGATTGCAAATAAACATTTAACAATGGGGCACTTAATTTCACTTTAAATAGCTTATAAATATCTATTTGAATCCCATCTGGACCTGAAGCCTTACATCCTCTCATGTTTGTAATGGCCTTAGAAATATCATTCAAATCTAATTCCTTCTCCAGTTCAATTTTTGTAATATCAGAAATACAGGGAATATCCAGTCCATCAAGATTAATGTTTTGGTTTACCATGTCCAGAGGCCAGTCAGAGTTATAAAGTGCCATTATTGCTGTAGGAACTGTAGATAATTCTCCTTGCTCATTCCTAATTGTATTAACCACTTGCACCCGAGTGCCTGCACCAGTGCGGGAGAGGATAGCGTCATGCGCGACTATGACAATAAAAGGGTGCTAGAAAAGCAGCCCTGTAACTTTATGCCACACATTATACATCAAAACACATGAGGACATTACCCTCTTTCAAAAAGACATGATGTTTTTTTAACCAATTGCTGGCTAGATGGGATAGAACCAACTGTAAACCTCGGGCTGCCCTTGGCTATATGTAAATGTCAGTCCAAAGGAAATAAATGTCATGTCGTCTTCTAGCAGGCTGTCTGACCATAATTGGGAATGAAAACAAAGTTTACCAGCAGATTTGAATGCAGAAAATACTGAAAATGGATTACATTTTTACATCTTCCTTTTATTTTGTAAACTTTGTCTGCTTACTTTCCCTAAGCTGGAGGGGACGTATATACATCGTGGTGGGCGGTAAAGGAGGTAAGACTGGTCTTATTTGAAAGAGGGTAATGCCCTCATGTGTTTTGATGTATAATGTGTGGTGGTAAAGATCAATGTGCTGTCCTACAAATTTTATAAAGTCAGAATCTTGTAACCATTTAGGGTGTAAACGCTAATTAGCAGAGTGTCTGTTCAATTGTACTGGATCTCCATTTTGATGGTCAGGAAGAATGTGGAGTCTTGGCCGTTTGGCAGGGATGCTAACGTTAACATTGGTGTTAGTATTGAGGCTAGCGTTTGTAGCGAAACAGTAAGTGTTCTTCTTCATGGACGAGCATTTCTTTGGAGTCAGGGAAGGAGTTACGGGAGGAGCAGCGGCCATGTCAGGATCATCAAGGCGGCACATGAATTTGAAAAGTTCCTCATGGCTGGCCCCCCGAAGGAGCTGAGATGTTGCAGCTATAAAGAGCTTCAAGAATCCTTGGGACCGGCCAGTCTTTAATAGACGGGGCTTTCTTGCTCGCCAGCCTGGAGATACGGTGTATCTGACAGCTCTCCTCCACCCCTTCCTCGTACACATCCTCCTCATATTGAGTTTCTAGGACACAATCGTCTGTTTCAGACAGATTGTCCAAGTCGAGGTGGGACATGGAGAGGGCAAGAATGGTAAGTAATGCCAAAATAATTTCAACAAGTTGCATACCTAAGCTTTGACAGCAGCAGCTTCGTGAATGCAGTGGTGTTGAGATCAGTGTGACAGCCCAGACAGCCTATTGTGGGAGAAAAAAAGTGACTGTGTAAAGACAGAACAGCTGGCTTTCAGCTGACTACAGCTGGGGCTTATGACTTCTGTGTCCTGCATGAATTTGCACAAAGCTTCATTTAATGAATTGAAACCTGTGAGACAGGTATGAGTGAAACCATTTTAGAGCGGATCCTTTAATCCCAATTACAAGTACAGAGACAAGACCTCTGTCGGAAGGTATAAAAAGATCGTTAGAGACTTTGACCATTGCTGTTTTGTTGCTATGGAGTTCTCTAAATCCAGATTGGAAAACTTCAAAAAGCTCGTTTGTTATGAATAAATTATTATTTGACACTATATTTAAGCTATTTGACATTATATGCACTATTTAGTAATGTTACGATTAACTGTGATTTGACATCATGTATGCACTGTTCTGTTACAATTAGATGATCTGACACTGTGTGCTCTGTCCTGTGCTTGAACTCACATAAACTGATGAGTGTCCTTACGACACCAGATAGCGGTGACTCTCACCTGATAAGCAAGGACAAGATGTAACTGCAGTGTCTTCTCATTCTGTCTGCTAGGTCTGTTACAATAGATACACGCTTGACTCACAGCACACACACATACTTAACACATATTCTGCACACACATCATAAACCAAGAGTGGACAGCATCATCTGACTCATCACACTCTATCATAAAGTCAAACCTCTGCATTGGGCAGGACCAGCCCAAGAAGATAACTGTGAATTATAAATGTGAACTGTTTTCTCAAAGCTGTGTTCGTTTTGGCTGAGATCCTGAGTGAGCTCTGTCACTACGCACCCAGCGCTGCTGTGCCTTACCTGTGACCTGAATAAATTCTTCGTCTGTGAACTGAAGACTTCTCCGGTTTGTTCTTGGACTTCCAATAAAAGAACCGACTCTAACATTGCCAGCGAAATGAACTCTTTTTCTTATGGAGGTTTGACCTGTCCAGCAAGCTTTTGCCTGGAAGTCATTGAAGACTTCTATATGGGTCAGCTCAATATTTTGGGCAGGGTACCACTGGACTTGGACATCTCTCCCTTTATGAAGAAAGCACCCAGGCGCTTACAGACACCATGAACTTGGTCGAACAAACCATTATGAACACAGGTTATCATCTCTCCCAAGCCCAGGTGCAGGCCAATTTAGCCAAGAAGACAGCAGAAATCCTGTCCAGCTCATCTACACACTCGGCTCACTATGCATAGACATGGTGGGACTGGGTGTTCAAGGGATGTGTGATTGCCAGCACAGTCATATTCATTGCCACCCTAATGCAGTGTTGCTACATCCGATGCGCCGTCCGTTCTCTCCGCAGGGCCACACACTCTGCCCTGGTACTCAGCTCCCTGCAACTACCAGATCTGCAAAGACTGAAATGATAGAACTATGGGTGTGGGTCAACCTTCAATTGGACCCCTGTTGTTTTTTTCTGTGTTAAGTTTTTAATTTTATTTTGTTTTTGTTTTCCAGATGGCTCTCAGTGGCCAAAGGGGGGAAACTGTAAGACAGTTTGACCCCCACCCTGAAACGTTGTCTCTAAAACAAATAAAGTCTTTCCCAGACTGAATATAATCATTTTGTGTATTATGCCTTTTGGTTAGTGTTTCCTTAACACCTCCTTTCTACCTGACTTCCTCTTGCAATGCTATATGTCTGATGGTCTCAGTAGAGTTGAGTTGATCTGCTTACCAGAGCTCACACACATCAGGTGTGTTACAATACTTGTTGGCTGTATTTTTACCTTGGACATCACAATAAACTGTTATGCTAACCATCCATTCCTAATATTGCCTTGTTGAGACTTTGTTCTAAGTAGTGACAGATCTGTTATCAGATACCTACTAGGTCTTTAGTTATATGGTAAGTGTCACTGGGTAAGACTCACACCCTTAACCTCTGAGTTGAATAGAAAAGACTGAGTATCATGCTTTGTAATTATTTAGATATGTTCTATAACCTCTGAATATCTCAACCCAGGTGTCAGGGCTGTTCTTCTATGTTAAGAAGGTCACTGAATAGTTTAAGTCTATATCTGCCATCCTTGAGCTAAGATAGGGACTAGTTAAAGCTGGGGTTTGTAATCCTGTTCAGAAACACTTTTTGTTATACTGGGTGAAATATTCAGAAAAGCAACAAAAATAATCAGTCCTCTGTGGCAGCTGCAGGACTGAAAAAACTGAAAAAACTGACCAAGTGTTCAAAATACATATATATATATATATATATATATATTGTTAAAATACATTCACAAAATGTACTGTAATTTCACAAATATTTGTCTATTATTTAAGAGATGAAACTGTTAAATTCAACTTTACAACTATAAAAAAAAAGAAATCATATAAAATTACTGAGAAATTAATAGTAAAAGAACTGTTTAATTTGTAATTTTACTAGAATTTGTTTGTTAATTAACTAATATCTTCACTGAAAATAACCATAATTACTGTAATTTCCCAGATGGTAAAATTTATTAACATTACATTAAACTTTATTTTGAAAGGGCACAGGAAAAGGGGAAAGCTTGAGAGGGTGAACAAGATGCAGAGCAAAGAGGTGGACTTGAACTTAGGGCTGCTGCAGCAAGGACCTCTACTTATGGGGCATCAGCACTACCAAGTGAGCTATAGAACACCTGCAATGAAATGCTTTCGATCAAGCATTTCACTGATGGAGATGCCGCTACTTGATTGCTGCTGCTGCTTCAGAACTGAAGCAGACAAACTGTTGAGTGTAAATCAGTTTAGGATGCAAACACAGTCCCATTAACACTCAGACATTTGTGGATAATATCTGCAGAATAGTTTTTTGGTGGTGGTGCGTTAGGTTACACTACCACCACCTTATTTTAATTTTAATCCAGGAAAAAGTCTGAGTCTGTAGTCTGAGTATGAATGACTTGTCTTGAGCTTCAAAAGGAATTCCTGCAGACCCTTGCTCCTGAATGACCACTGCCATCAGAGCCACTCCACCTTCCTGGTATGCCTTCAGCATATCCCAAAAAGGAAATAGATATTGAGCATGTGCTGGTATAATAAAGATACAAATATCTTTCATATTGTTTCATATAAGGGCTTAATTATATAACTGTATTAACACAAAAATACGTCAAATTAAAAAATGTGAGGTCAACAGTGAAAATATAATTTATCCATCCATCCATCCATCTTCCTCCGCTTATCCGGGGCCGGGTCGCGGGGGCAGCAGCCTGAGCAGGGACCCCCAGACCTCCCTCTCCCCAGACACTTCCTCCAGCTCTTCCGCCCCAAGGCATTCCCAGGCCAGCCGGGTGACATAGTCACTCCAGTGTGTCCTGGGTCTTCCCCGGGGCCTCCTTCCGGTGGGACATGCCCGGAACACCTCCCGAGGGAGGCGCCCAGGGGGCATCCGGTACAGATGCCCGAGCCACCTCAACTGGCTCCTCTCGATGTTCAGGAGCAGCGGCTCTACTCCGAGCTCCTCCCGGGTGACAGAGCTTCTCACCCTATCTCTAAGGGAGCGCCCCGCCACCCTACGGAGGAAACTCATTTCGGCCGCTTGTATCCGGGATCTCATTCTTTCGGTCATGACCCAGAGTTCATGACCATAGGTGAGGGTAGGAACGTAGGTAGGAACGAATATAATTTATAGGACTAAAAAGTAATAGTGAGAAAGTATGAAACATTGGAAGGCCACACTGTGTTATTTATTTCTAAAAATATATATATATCTAAATACATGTAGAGGCAGGAATTGCAAACAATATAAATCACAAAGTCTTGAATTCTTTCACAGCATGTCTGACTTAAATATTCTGCTGCTGCAACGTCTCTCTGCACCAGGGGTGGCTGGCCCATAGTGGGCATCGCCCTCCTTAAGTCACACGAAAAAGAGAGAAAAAAAGAGTTTATTTTGCCGGTCTAAATCTTATATTATTGTCCAATCAGCAGCCTGAAGCGCTGTGACATTCAGCAGCCTGAATGTCACTCACCAACCAGAAGCCCCACCCCCTTGGGGCGATTTCTGTCAGATTGAAAATCACCCCAGGTGCTCTCATAGACTTGCATGTTAAGATTCTTTTTTTCAAATTTTGGACCCAACAATTTATTTCTATGGGCTCCAGGAGGGCTTGCCCCAATGTGATTTCATCATACGCACTGATGGGACGGACGGGTCGGACGATACGTACAGCGCGCGCACACGTCGGGCGGGATACCTCAAGATCGACAAGGCGCACAACTCTATTACTTCTTTGCGGGAATTACCGTTCAGTCGACGAAACAATTTTGATAAATTGGCTACTAAAGAATTGGGACCACCCAGACCAAATTTAAAAATAAAGCAGGTGTCAACAAAAGCGTGGAAGACATACAATTGCGGATTTTCCCAGAGCTGGTATGAGCGGAAAACTTGGCTAGCAGGGTGTGAAGTGGCTAACACTCTCTTCTGCTACCCCTGTGTCCTAATTCACCCTGATTCCAACACGGACACCACCTGGACAAAGACAGGTGTCACTGATATGCACCATCTCTCTGAAAAGGTGAAGAAACATGAAGCATCGAAGATGCATATGGACAGCTGCCTAAAACTTTCGGCCTTTGGGAGAATAAAGATTACAACACAGCTGGATGAGAGCTACAGGATAGCTGTGCGTCATCACGACAATGAGGTGAGCAAGAACCGGCATATTCTAGGCCGCCTTATTGACTGTGTAAAATTCTGTGGCGTGTTTGAGTTAGCTTTGCGAGTAAAAGAATGAAAGCGAGGGGTCCAGCAACCCCGGGATTTTTCGTGGACTGGTCAACTTAGTGGCATTGCTGGACAAGGTGTTTGAGGAGCACTTAAGAACAGCCACCGTCTTTAAGGGCACATCAAAGACAGTGCAGAATGAGCTGCTGGATTGCATGGCAACTGTCATCAGAGAACGTATCGTGGAGGAGGTAAAATCGGCTAGATTCGTGGCAATCCAAGCAGATGAAACACAGATGTCTCCACACAGACCCAGTTGGTGCTTGTGCTGAGATACATAGATGGAAAACATGCTGTGCAAGAACGTTTCTTTGAATTTGTCCCCATCTTGTCAACAACGGCCAGCTCCATTGCCGATGCAATTTTGGAGAGACTGAACAGCGTTTTCACTGATGATGACAAGTGTAAACTCATTGCGCAAGCTTACAACGGTGCCAGTGTGATGAGAGGAGAGAGGGCTGGTGTGCAGCAAAAGGTACACGAAGAGTACAAAAATGCCCATTATTTGCATTGTTATGCACACCAGCTGAATTTGATCATGCAGCAGACCACTTCGCACATCCCAGCAGTGAGAGTTTTTTTCTCTGACTTGGGTGGGATTTCCAGTTTTTTTACCCGCTCACCCAAACGCACGGCCCTTCTCGACCAGATTGTTGCACGAAGGCTGCCTAGAGCATCATCCACAAGATGGAACTTCAACAGCAGGATCGTGAGTACTGTCTATGAGAACCTGGGCGACCTCATAGAGTGTTTTGAGACCATCAGGGCAGACAGCTCATTTGACACCACCACAGTGAGGAAGGCATCTGGCTTCTTGAGGATGCTGCAGGATGAAGATTTCTGTTTTTTTCTGCAGCTATTTCATCAAATCATGCCTCATGTTGACATGATGTACCAACAGCTGCAGAAGAGGGACATTGACATGGTGTTCATCGAACGTGTCCTGCAGAACTTCACCAGCAGTGTTCAAACCATCAGGTAAGATAATACAATATAGTAATTATAATAATAATGATTATGCACATGTTCATTACTAAATGCCTGCATGTTGTGATGGCAATAATGTATAGGAACTCAAAAGTAAATACCGTAACCAATTTTGTTATCTGCATTTGTGTGCATAAGTAAGTTAAGCACATCAAGAAATAGTAATATTTTTTTCATCCATTTCCAGAAAGTTATGCAACACATACACTTTTTATTACTTACTAGTATTACTGTTTGTTTGTTTGTCTTTTAAGACAGGAATTGTTGATAATGACAGTGACATACTGTCTCATTCATATTCTAACACTTTTGATCTGTCTCCCTTCAGGGACCAAAGCTCCTCTCAACAGCAGCAGCAAGAAATACCAGGTACCACAAGATCAAGGAGAGCCTTAGGAGACCAAGAGAAGCAGAAGCTGTCAAAAGAGGTATCTGCATCCACTACTGACCAATGATGTAGACATACTCAAGTGTTGGAACCAAGTGATATAAAATCACAACCTCTGTTTTTACAGAGTTAGATTCAGTAATGGATGGTAGTCATTTTTTACTTATCCATTATACTTACAAGGATACAGTATAAGTCTGCATGAATAACAAAATGCATACTTTGGAACTCTGAGACAGTAGATACAGTAGACCATGGCCACCAGCAGAATTTTTTCTTACAATTGTGTGTTACTGACTATACATTTCTATAATTTTAACAGATCTGTGACACAATCCTGGGCCATGCCAAAGACAGGTTCTCCTTCACCAGCCACCTTGTGGTTGCTTTCCATGGAGAGAGAACTTGTTAGGAACATGCCTAATTTCAATGAGAGGTTAATTGATCACTTTGCCTGCTTGAAAGAGAGGCAAGCAAAATTTCAGTATAAGTGATGAGTGATTATACTGTAGTGATGAGTAATGTGTTATTAAATGGTGAGTTGTGTTATGTTGTACTCTCCAAATGTTGAATTGTAAAAGTTGTACTGATCGCATATTGCCAGCCAAATATATATACTGTGAATATGTTCTGAAAAGATTTGATTAATTACAGTTTTGATTGAATTTGATCATCGCTATGGCATCCATGATGGCTATAAATTGTAAATAGTGATTTCATGGGGAAACAATGTAGCTGTTGATGACCATTGTGGAAGTGGTTTATTGTGGAACCATATTAAACAATGTAATGTAACACTGTAAAGTTAGCTATCTGACTTTTATTTATTTTTATTTTACCCATTGAATGGGTCATCTTAGCCATCATCGCAACAGTTGCCCCCCTGAGAAATTTGTCAGGAGCCGCCACTGCGCTGCACACTATTTGTGCAATTAAAAAAAGTCTGCAGACTGGGTCCGGAACAACATCATGAGAACAATGCGACATGCCATTGGCTGTTGGAACACTGATCAACGTGACGCTGAGCACCATGGATGTATTATATGAATATGAATATGTTCTTATAATAGATCCATGCTGAGCACTTGTCAAATTCCTGTGGAAAGCGCCGTTTCTGTTTGGGTTGGTGGAAGGACATTATTCAGCAGCGAATATCGAGACTGGAGGAAGGATGAAGCTGCAAGGCAAGTGTATCGAATTCAAGCTGAGCAGCATTAGCTTGGTAATAATTTACCACTATGGCTTTGCTCAGTCAGTAAAATACACTGACGTATTTTTTTTTTAGCATGAAGGCAATTGAAATGTTACAAAAGCAGGGCTGGTGTCGGCATTTCCTGTCAGAGTAAGCTACCTACCTGCTAGCTGTTCCGGATGCTAGCAGGTGCTAGTGGCGGATGCTATTCGCCACCGCTAACACCCGCTAGCTCAACGCTAACTTCCACTAGCGGTGGCAGCTCACCACAACGGTTCTCCTACATGTCACACCATGGTCCTGGAGGCTCCCATAGTTGGCGACGGCCGTGCATCGGTCCGTGGCTCCAGCGGTTCACTCGGACTGTTTTTCCCTTTGCAGTCCTGACTAGTCCTGTTGCTGCTGCTGCTGCTGCTGTCAGGGGCAGGAGGCCTGCAAGGAGCCCAGTTTGAATGTTGTGTTTACAAACTACAATGAACAAACCTCTAGACTCTGTCTTTAAGCAGTAAAATAATGGCTTACAAGATCCTGCTATTTTCACATGAATCATATAAGCCTAATAAAAAGAGAGATTCACTACCAACTGTACGTTTTATGAGCAGCAACTAACTAGTCAACAAATTAACTTATCAGTTAACAGTGAGTCATTACATTTGCTTTTGTGAACTAACTGTCTCGCACTCTCTCTGTATTTCCACAGATCTCTTCAGAGCTCCATCCCCCTGCACCAACCAACCAACAGCCGCCTCCATCACCTCCTTTCTCCTGCTGTTAAACCTGCCTGCACTCCCTGCTCACGACCCAGTCTGCCGTCCAGTAGTCCCATTAAGCTGGCCTTCCCTCCCTGCCCCCCAGGAGCTTCCTCCATCATTTTTTTGTTAACTGACTGATTCCATTTCCATGTTTTCCATATTCCGTGTTGTAAATTGTTTTCTTGTCTGTATACGACATCTATTGCACGTCTGCCTGTCCTGGGTGAGGGATCCCTCCTCTGTTGCTCATCGTGAGGTTTCTCCATTTTTTTTTCTCTGTTAAAAGGGTTTTCTTGGGAGTTTTTCCTCGGTCGATGTGAGGGTCTAAGGGCAGAGGATGTTGTCATAATGCTGTGTAAAGCCCTTTGAGACAAACTGTTTGTAAAAACGGGCTATACAAATAAAATTGCCTTGTTCTTGTTAAGCTAAGTCTCATTTAAACACAACTCACTTAAGCCCCTTTTCTACTGGCCAAAAAAACAGTTTAAACCATTTAAAATTAAAATAATTCTGGTGTAATTATACAGGTGAGTAAGTTGAAAGTCTGTTAAATATTCAGGAAGTCTATGTAAAATTACACATAAAAACTAAATTTACATGTGATATGATCTAAAATGAGCAGTAAATTGTTGCAATTGTAAACCCAATATGTAGTTTTTCACACTTTCTTTGACATGTTTTGAAAGATGAATCAAATTATTTTGTGTTGTATACTGTTATATTACATCAAATATAAATTAATATACAAATTTTTACATAAAATAATGTCATTAAAGCCAACTAATAACAGCACATTTCTGTAAATTTAAGCATCATTATTTGTATTACAACATTTATTTACCATATTTATAGGTAATTTCATTCTTATGAAACATGAAATGTTTCTAATTAAACATCGAAAACTACCTAAAATAACTAAATATACACTTGATATGATCTAAAATAACAGTAAATTGTTGCAATTGTAAACCTAATATCTTGGTTTTTAACAGTTTTTTGACATGTTTCATCTTTCATTGTTCTTTCAGTTTCATTGTTTTAAAATGTAAAAATGTTTTTAATTAAACTTTAAAAACATTCCAAAAAATGACAAAATCTTGTGAAAATTACAGCTACATACTGTATTTTAATTATAGAAAATTACCATATTTTTATATGAAAGTAATTTTCTGTAATTTCACAGTATGTTTTTGGTGCCCCAGCTGCTGGAAAATTACTGGTTTTTTAGGTTGTTGTTTTTTTTACAGTGTGACTTTAGTTCATAATTAGGGCCTCACCTTTTCTTTCTCCTCAAACTCTGTTTTTCTTTCCTGCTGCTGTTTCCTGCACACAAAATAATTCAACAAAAGTAACAAAAGTAAATTCAACTTATTTAGCTGTCTGTGCTGTTTAAAGCACTAGCAACCTAACAAGTAACCAAAATAAGAGAAACCAAGTTTAGTTTGCTGACCAAAACTTGCAAACATAACAAGTTTGTCATCAGTCTTGACATCATTTTCCAGTGAAAAGTAACTTCAGGTTGCCAGCATGGTTTAACTTTATGGTTTAGGTTAGGGTTAGCTACTCTGTGTAGGCCCACTTACTACCTTAAAATCAATGTATTAAGAATAATTACAAAACTATTCAAGCATTACTTTAGCACGTTTGACTGCTTAGGTCTACCTTCCAAAATTAGCCTCTGCACTCTGGGGTTGACCCTAACCTCTGCTCCAAGTTCCTGAACTTTTTCCAGGCTAAGGTTGACTCCATTCACCAGCAACTCCTAATGCCTGGCCCCTCTTGTGTCACACACACCAGGCAGTGTGCCTTCAGCAGCAACCATCCACCCTCACTGCTCTCTCTCCTCCTTCTCTCAAGTGGATGCTCCATTTGTCTCTAGTTTGGTCACCAAAGCCAAATCCTCTTCCTGTTCCCTGGACCCTATGCCCACAACATTGGTGAAAGCCTGCCTTCCAACACTTTGCCCCTCCATCACAAACATAATCAGCTCCTCCCTTACATCTAGCACAGTTCCCCCTAGCTTCAAAATTGCTTCTGTTATTGCTATCCCTAAGCAAGCCTGGTTTGGACCCTGATAACTTTAACAACTACCGGCTAATCTCCAACCTTCCACTCCTTAGCAAGACCCTGGGAAGGGCAGTGTCTAACTATGAGCTCTATGAACCCCTACAGTGTGCCTACAGATCACACCACAGTACAGAGTCTGCCCCAACCAAGATCACCAATGACCTTCTTATCACTGCAGATTCCGGCCTTGTCAGCATTCTCATCCTCCTTGACCGCTCTGCAGCCTTTGACACAGTGTCCGACTCTATCTTCCTCAAACACCTATCTGACAACCTTAGCATCTGTGGCAATGCTCTTGCATCGTTTCAGTCCTATCTTTTTAACAAAACCCAGTATGTCAGCATTGACGACTCTTCTTCCCCCTCCCGCCCCAGTTAACCAGGCTCTGTGCTTGGCCCCCTACTTTTCTCCATCTACATGATCCCCCTTGGCCAGATCATACGTCACCATGGTCTCATATTTTCCACTGCTATGCTGATGACACTCAGCTATATCTCAGCACCTCACCATCTGCTCAGTTCTTCCCACAGTCTCTGGTCAACTGCCTCCATGCCATTAAATCCTGGATGACAACTAGGGCTGGGTGATAAAACGATCTCGATTTGAGATCGTGATAAATGTTTTGATTGATTTCGATTATTGGCTATGGTCATATTTCCTCGATATCACATAGCAGAAATAAGTGCGACAGCAGCCTGTCACTCTGCCGTCTGGTCATAGGATACACCGCCTCCTGTTGTGTGCATGTGTAGTTTGTTTGAGCTGCAGCAGCTGCAGGGGTAAGAAATGGTAAGAAAGAGGAACAGAAAACTCCAATTGTGAAAACACTGAACTGCAGTAACACGTCTCTTTTGTTGCCTCGTCTATGGCGTGAAGAACATGTGGTAGATGCTCTGTAGATGCAGTGTGACAGTCTCTGTGTCTGTGTGTGTCAGCACTGTACGCACGCACACACAGAGTGTCACATCGGAGTGGTGAAGTGAAACACTAACCTGCAGATCACCTGAGCTGACGTGAACTCCACTCGTAGTTACCAAGTCAGGGCAATAAAACAGTCAGAGTAAAAAGCTAAATATTCATCAACAACCTGTTCAAATAAATAGAAAGACTATAGCCTCATGTGCATGTTATGTACATGAGGCTATAGTACACAAACTGTGCATTTGTGAACTGTTCCACCCTTAATGAACATGAAAGTGAACTCGTCATCCTCCCAAACTGAACACATTCTCTGGTTTCTTCAGGATTCAGTCAGGATGCTCCCAGCTGGCAGCATCAGCAAAAAATATGTGTCATGATCGAGAGTATTGAGATTCGATCAATACGAAGAAAAATATATCATGATAAATTTTTTGCAGTATTGCCCAGCCCTAATGACAACCAATTTGCTGAAACTAAATTGCTCATGGTTGTGGCCCCCAAGGTGCAGCTCCAGACGACTGGTGGCCTCCTTCTCCACGTGGATGGCTCTTCCATCGCCTCATCTTCTGAAGTGTGCAATTTAGGTGTCATCCTCGACTCTACTCTCCTTTCGGTCCCACATTAATAATGTCACTAAGTTTACCTTCTTCCACCTCAAAAACATTGGCCGAATCTGTCCCTCACTCTCAGACTGCTAGGGTTCTCACATACACCAAGTCCTGGCAGCACATCACCCCCACCCTCATCCATTTCCATTGGCTCCCACTTAAGTTCTGTTTATACAAACTCCTCTTTCTCACATATAAATTCCTTTTACCTTTTTTCCTTGCCCCACAGTACCTGTCCGACCTTCTCCACTCATCATCCCACCCTGTGTTCCTCTGACTGTGGTCTGCTGCTCTCCATTGCCTGTCCCAGACTACAGACCTTCAGTGACAGAGCCTTCAGTGTCGCAGCCCCCACACTTTGGAACTCTCTCCCCTCTGAAATCCGCCACACCCCAACCCTGGGCACTTTCAAATCAGCCCTTAAGACTCACCTGTTCTCCATGGCTTTCCAAATTAGTCATTTAGCTCTCTCCTTTATTCATTTATTTTAATCATTTAGTTATTTATTTTTCACTGTAAAGTAACCTTGACTTTCTTGAAAGGTGCTATATAAATTGAGGTTATTATTATTATTATTATTATTATTATTATTAAGTAATGCAGGTGCTGGTTTAAAGTTCAGCATTCAAGGTTCATGTGTATATTATTATTATTCTTATTTATTTGTTTTATTTACATTACCCTGCAGGGCATTTTATTGTGGAAAATTTGCCACTTACGCACAAGCCTCTTCCCCCTGCTTCCAGCACTGCCCAAATTGCAGGTTTTTGTGTGCAGGCAGGCCCACAAGCTAACCATTGGAAAAAAAAGTGTTAAAAAAACAACAACAACAACAACAACAACAACAGGTTGCAACAGGTTATTCACAGGCTCCAAGCCCGCTCTGTATAATATGTGGGGAGCGTCTCGCCAGCAAAGCCATGAAACCTTCAAAACTGCTTTACCACATAGAGACTGAGAGAAGCAATTGTTGAAGGTCACCACAGAAATTTTCAGATGTCGCTACATTCTGGATTTTGGTGGAATATCCTAAGATCACAAAAAAGCACTGAAAAACATGCTTCAATTTCAAACATATTATCTTTGAGAAGGGGGGTTTTCTGCAGTGGCATAAGACACTATGGGTATCAGTGTCTCCCATCACCCTCAAAATGGGACCAACTAGTTGCAGGGAAACAATCTCAGGGCTCCCACTGATTCACCAATACAGTGAGTTGTAAAAAGAACGCATTAATTGAATTTGAAGTAAAAAACATAAAAGAAAAACATGTTATTGTCCACATAATCGTGTTTACATTATATGCAAACCCCCCAAATTTTGTTGTGCTTGACCAGCCTGTGGTGCTAAAAAGGTGAGGAACCCCTGCTGTAATAAAGTGACAGTTTAAAAGAAACAAGTGAATAGAAAAGACAGCACAAAGTCCACAGCGGCAGTGGCCAGCGGGTTCAGTTAATGGGGCATGAGTTTGTCAATCTCTTGGACCACCAAAGTTGGACCATTGCTGGCTGTCATGATGCAGGAACCTCTGCTCCTGTACCTGCTGATATAGATGTCCTTGATGGAGGGGAAAAGGCAGTTCCTGATTCCTGCGCAGATATAACTACACTCTGCAGTGCCTTCTTGTCAGCAGCACAGCAGTTTCTGTACCTCACTGTGATGCAGGATGTGTGGACACTCTCCACCACACAACTATAGATGTTAGGACTGGGATGCTGAGGCCAGCACATTTCAGCTTCTGCAAAAAGTAAAGATGTTGGTAGACTTTCTTCATGATGCTGGCCTTTGTGCAGGTCCAGGTGAGGTCATTGGAAATGTCATGTGCACTCTCGGGTACTTGAACCTGGGGACCGCATCCACAGCTGCTCCAATAGGCTATGAACTATTCCTAGGGTGACTAACAGGAAAAGAAAGCAACAAAAAAATCACTCCAAAGAAGAACTAGCGGTAAGAGGCTATGAAATATTTAAACAAAATAAGAATCTCTCCCAGAGGAGGCAAACAAAATGCTATGAAAAGATTAACAGAAAATGCTCCAACTGGTTGAAAACCAGGCTAGATAGATAAACTACAAAAATTAAGATTCATTCCTAAAAAAAGGAGGACCTAACATAAACTACGAAACTTTAACCACAAAATCAAAATCGCTCCAAAGGAGGAAAAACGGCTATGAAAAATATCTATGAAACTAAGATCTCAAAATTACAGTCTCGAGGCACAAAGGCTTACGTGTGGCAACACTGTGGCTGTGAGCAAAGGCTTGGAAATGGGCTCGGGTGATCAGACCAACGGACGAAGACACACTGGCACAAGACAAGGGAGACACATGACTATTTAAACACATGGAGGTAATGGGGAACATGTGGAGACAATAGGTAATCAGGGCAGACACACAGGTGACACATGAGGAAGGGCAAATGCTCTGAAATGAGAGGAGAGTAAGTCTTTTCAAAATAAAACAGGAAATGACAAGATAAAAATCCCAAGACAAGACAAACCTCATCGTGGTGTGACATAGAGGCATGAGATTTTTGTGTAAACTGCACTCAAGTTCTAAAGTGTCGTGGACATCAACTCAAGTAGACTTCAGATGATCTGTTTTGCTTCACTGCTTCACTGACACCCTGGGTGCTTTCAGACAGACACAGTTCTGCTTCTGGCTCTGGATCCGTTCTGGAGTCTCAGAACGTTGGTGCTTTCTGGTGAACCAGCCTTCGTTCACAGTTTAAGTGGAACCTAAGTGGGCGTATGTTACTCTGCTTTACTCTGGTGCAAGTAAACAGCAGTGGCAAAATTTTTGCTTTTTTTTCTGTCTCCGTAATCCTGGTGTTGGAGTGAACCCAGCCTTGGCCATCTCCTACTCAAGTTCAAAGCTAAAAATTACTTTATAAGCCCCAAAGGGAAATTCACACAACTTGTTCTTTCTTGTACTGTTTTCTAGCATTTCTTGAAATTCCATTGATGCCCAAATTGCCACCAAACATTTAGCTTCCTCAGCAGACCACAACAAACTATTTTTCTTCAGGTTGTCAGTTGCTGTCTTTCCTCCTTCCTGCTCATCCTTTTTTTTTTTTTTTTTTTTTAAACGTTTATTTATCATTTGTACAGAATACAAGTCTGCAAATCTTCGACACAATATAACATCACAGCAAGCCCAGAATATGAAAATTGCAGATCCTTAATACAAAACAGACAAAGCACAACAAAATACAACCAGCCAGGGGGAATTAGTCTACAGGAAAATACCAAAATGTTTACAAATATTTATGGTTTTGATTGCCTTTTGATTGAGGGAAAACTTTATTGATTCAATGTACTGCTTGATCTCACTGTGAAAAGCAATGAAAGATGTTTTTTTGCGTGTGAACTTGCACTTGTGGATGTGAAATTTAGCCAAAAGAATGATTAGATTTATAATAAATGTTTCTTTGGGCTTTGTTCTATTTCTGTCATAGTCAAAGAGACCAAGCAACACATCCCTCCAGAATAACCTAAAATCATCTTCACTATTGTCATTGACAAAATCACACACATCAATCCAGAAACTTTGGACAAGAGGGCAGTGCCAAAATAAATGAGTAACTGTTACTACATTTACAAAGCAGAAAGTGCATTTCACATCAATATTTCTTTTGAATTTTCTTACAATGTGATCATTAGACGGGTAAAACCTATGAATTATTTTAAAGGAAATTTCTCTAAGTTTGTTTGTCAACAGGTATTGGTTGGGTGAGAGCCAGACCTTCTTCCAGTTGATATTTTCCACATATTTATTCCAATATGAGATCACATATGGAACTGTGATGATATCCCTTTTAAACAGAGATCTAATCTGTTTATTATTCTTACTGTGGTTGCAGGATAAGCAAATTTTACCAACTGTAGTGTCAGTCAAAGGTAACAGGGGTAATTGTCAGGTTTCCACTCTAACTTGAGAATTAAACAACATGCAGACACCAGATGGGATCACTCCAAAAACTTTTGCATGGTCTCCAGGTGATACAGGGATATTATATTCTTCTAAAAACTCATTATAAGAGTAGAGACAACCAACCCTGTTAAACAACTGAGCAACATATATAATGTTATTCTTAAGCCAATGTTCAATAAAAAGGGATTTGTGTTTAAACAATATATCCTTGTTGTTCCATTTAAGATATTTATGGGGTGAAAAGTTGTGTTTGAAGATAAGAGACCATGAGAGGAATGCCTGGTGATGAAATGATGACATTTTTATCGGGATTTTGTCAATATTGTAGTTACAGACCAAGAAAAAATTTAACCCAACCAGTTTTGACAGAGTATGGGAGGGTATGACATTCCATATAGAGTTAGGATTTTTAAAAAAGTGTTTCAGCAAATTTATCTTAAATGTGTTATTTAAAGTGCAGAAATCTAGAAAATTTAGTCCTCCATTTTCATACTTCCTGCTCATCCTCACAGCTTAAAATATGACACGCCCACTGATGATGTCATGGTTCCCAGGAAAGAACCAACTATTTCTTGGTTCCCTTGAGAACAAACCTTTGGGGTTCCAAACCTGTTTTTTTTTTTTGGTCAAAATGTGCCGGCTGGTTCAAAACTGGGTTCAGGAACCAGAACTGGCACAGAGCCCTGCCAGTGTGAAAGACCTGTGGGTGACTCACACACACACAAACACACACCTACAAACACAGACAACGGTATTATGATTTGGTGCTATAAGAATAAAATCTAATTAAATTAGGAGCAAACATGGTGCAAACACAAAAATTATGCCAAAACAAAAACACGCAAAACAAATGCATATCCAAACCACACAATGGAAAAGCTTCAGGCTTCTAGAGCTAGGTGATATTTTCAGTATTTTAGAATTTGCATCAAATTTGATTCTGCTTCCAAATATTTCAAGTTCCTTCAATTTATAGTTAGATTTAGTTTATAGTTAGACTCTTTAGTTTATATAGGTATGTAGGATATATACGTGTGTGTGTGTGTGTGTGTGTGTGTGTGAGTGAGTGAGTGTGTGTGTATGAGTGAATGAATGTACGCTGTCGCTTTAACCTTAACTGTCCCCATAGCAACACCCTGTCGTTTGTACGTCACTAGTGTGTCTTCTATTGTCCACATAATATGCCGCTAGTAGACCTGCCTCGTACCTTGTAAAAGCGAACCACAGAGTGAGTGCAACTTTACACATCGCAGTGTTTCTCTAATATTCTGCAACGTTTGTAAAATTAGATTCGTCGATGCGCCGATTAAAATGAATAAGCTATCTGCAAGTGTTGCTAATTAGCAGCTAGCCGGATGAGCTACCCAAGTCATGACTGATACTTGGTGTTACTAATAACACCAATACGTTTTGTCAAAGGGTGCGACTTAGTACACTCTATTATTGTTAGTCTAATAGGAAACGTACTCTTTAATGCTATTCGAAAACTTAAATCTTTCATTTGTGGACGCCAAGTGAATGACTAGCGCTAATGCTAGCCACAATTAGCTAGCTTGTGTGGTAGACGAGGATATGAGGTAGCAACGCGACTGGAGCGAATGCGAGATTGTTTGACGACGGTGACAGAACAAATGTGTACAGCTTTTGTGGGTAACTGTTTGGGATAAAGAGAAAACTTTTCTAACAACGTTACTGCATTGCGCAGCGTTTTGATAGGCAAAGGCGCAGCAGTTTTCTTTGTTAATAGTCTACCAATGCTACACGCAGCGTGAGGGACAAGATTCTTATAATTCTTCCAGTTTCTGCAACAGAGTAGGCTGAATTATAAAACATGCCCATTGTCTTTCTGCTGCTGGTGTTTGTCACAGATACTGTGGTCTGTTTAAAATATAAACATCAGTCGCGATTGTCACTCTGCTGGAGGGAGAACCGTCTCAAATCTGGAATAATTATTTAAGGGAAAACAGCTGTCCATGGTCTCACATGGCAGAGCAGTAGTTCGTGAAAAGTTTATGTTTCTTCTGTGTGTTTGGGTTTCTCTCCGTGGTAGTCTTTTGTCAGCTATTTTAAGATTTAGTTATTGCCATGAGTTAAAACGTTCATGTTAGTCTGACTCTTATTTAGACGTTTTATGCTTTTTAATAGAGAAAACTGAGAAAGCAAACATTTCTAGTTATAGTTCATAAAAAATAATAACTGAAATCACAGTAAATAAAATCACATTCTAGCAGCAGAGTAGCAATTCAGAAGTGGGTTGGAAGTAAGTGATGGTTAACGTGTTAATTGGCTCCGTTTCAGTCACTTTCATATTTGTTCCATTGTCTGTCAAAGGAAAAACCATGCACAGCAATGTAGAAGGGGAATTTTATGTATATATTTTTATGATTTTTATACTATGTATTACTGCAGTAGAATATCCAAATTTGTTATCTTGCTGCCTGGACACACCTGTTGACACAAACTTTGTAATTCTCCTTTGTTAGTGGACCGCAGTTTGAAGCGCCGGCAGGTGAAGCCACTTGCTGCCTCTCTCTTAGATGCCTTGGATTATGACAGCTCAGATGATAGTGACTTTGAAGTGGAAGACGCTTCAGGTAAGCATGGTCTAACTGCCATAAAGTATGTGAAATTTTACATCCTAATTAAACACACTGATAGCAATCATGCTTGTTTTGTTTTGTTGAAGTACACAATATAGTTGAATAACCCCATTTTGCTACGCACTAAGATTAAAAAAATATACACACATTTAAAATTGACATTTGGTAATTGACTGAATGAATAGTGAGTCATGAAAATATAACTAAATTTCATATCAGTCAATATTGATATATATCACAATATAACTCAAATCACTATTTTTGTCAAGCTTAAATATTCCCTTATAGTTACAAGTGAGATTTGAAAATATCAGAAGGTTAGTTCTCATGTAAATATTTATTTTCTGTCAAAAATTGAACATGACAAATGTAATGATAAACATTTTTCAACAGTTTCAGATAAATAAAACACAACACAGGCAATTTATTTTGTATGTGTATGTCTTACAACACATACAAAATACTCTACCATTATCAGTTATGCTCTAAGGTGAAAAAATGAAAAAAGAAACACTTATTCTCTCTTTCTTTTTTTTTTTTTACTGTTGGTGTCTCACTGTTGATGTGCATGGCTGCAGCAATCCAAACATTAGCATATGTTGACATGTTGTGGCTGGCTGTGTGCGTCAACCTAACCTGGCTTAGCTCTGTTCCAGCCACATGATTGGTTTGGTGCAGCACAGCTCTCATTAACATTGGCTATTTGTATTAACTGTCAAAGCATGGATGAATGAAACCTATCGACTTTCTATTGACCACGCCTCATATATCTATCGAGGAAAAGTATATTTGCGATATATATCGTTATCGTTTTATCGCCCTATCTACCCAGATTAGCTTCAAATTAAATGCCCAGGCTCTGCTTGCTCCTTGCTGGGGACATACCACAAAACCCTAGCCTCCTTGTTGTATTCTTGCTCCTCTTTTCTCTCTCTCTCTTTCCTACATTAGCAGTCTTTTTTTCCTATAAGACACTTATATGGGCAATGTATAACCATCACTTTTATCAGATCAAATCATTATTAGTATCAGTGCTCATAATTCTACATACCACAACTGAGTAATAGGGGAAACACTTCTGCCACTGACAACTGTTTATGAAATGCAGCAATCAATTGAAGGGAATATGACACTCGATGCATGCCAGGTGTTTTTTCTATTAACAGCTTTTATAGCAATAGTTAACACTGTCGTCACATTTCATTCAGAAAGAATCCTTAAAAAAATAAATGACCAAAAGACATGCATCTTAATTTTCACACGAATATTCTCACATATTCACAGTGGCTGTCATGGCAGCTGGTGCTAGATTGATACTTAATGTTGACATAGACCAGGGTCACACTGGATCCATGACAGCTGCAGAATGTATTGATTTTTTTTCAGGCACATTAATGGTTTAGAACAGACACATTGACTGCATGACTTGTATGTGAGATGTCTGTCTCTCGCGTCACAATGGTCTGTCACCTGTTTTTCACATTTGCTGCGCATGAGTTGCATAAAACTGACACCTCCACTAGGGTAGGTGGTTTAAATGGTGTAGAAAATTACTGGTATGAATGTGTGCCACGGTATGGATTTTCACCATACTGTGTGACTGGAAGGGGCAGCTTGAAAGAGGACATGAAACACTCACACATAATTCATTTAATGGATGGATTTCCAGTTTACTCCGGTGTAAATTGTCAAACAACACATGAAATGCAATCATTTAGGAGAAAATGGAAGTTTACCTTCGTGTTTTGCATTAGTTTTTTAGCTGGGGCACGGCCATCTTGTTGTTTGACAGCCAGTGACGTCACTGGATTGGTTGTCTCCGCTGGCAGACAGCTACAGACAGTGAACGTTCAGGATAGCTCAGACAGTAAAAATGAAATTGTGGAGGCACAGGATTAGAAGAGACACAGGGGAGACCACTACTGTACTGCTCCTTCATATAATAACAAACCGCCGCTAATAAGGAGCTGCACAGCTGCGGTGGCAAGCAGAGCTAGCATGCTGTAAAAAATGATCACCACAGACAGTGGACTCAGAGATGAGCAGCAGAGTCTCTGTTTTCAGCTCCGCTAGCCACCGCAGCAGTAACTTGAGAAAATGTTTAGCATGTTTTGCAGTTTGTGGGGTCAAATGGCATTTATTAGTGAGTTTACCCAGCTTGGACCTTCTATCTTTGGTGGGAAAAGGATATAGGAACAAAACAAAACAAACTCTTGAACATGGAGATGTATGTTTACTTGTTTACCTTGTTGAAATGTACTTTAATTTCAAAGTAATTTAAACACACCCATCAGTACGACTATTCTAAGTCTTTAGAATTAACATATTGTCACTCATTGTCAGTTGATATTGTTTTGTGCTCTAATAGGCTCGGATGGCACAGGAAATGGCAGTGATGAAGAAGGGTCTAAAGCAAGTGCTGCAGGTTCGGAAAGTGACTCTGACCATGCTGGTTCTGCAGATGATGCTATAGATGAGGAGGAGGCCAAAGACCTGGCTGCTGAGGACATCCTGACAGAAGATGAAGACAAGACCAAACAGCAGCCTTCCTCAGACAGCTCCACCAAAGATACCCCTGCTCTCACTCCACTTAAAGGCCGCCGCAAGAGCCGGAAAACATCAGAACCTGAGCCCCCTCCAACTGCTGATTCTGCCTCAGCTGCCATATCTGGCAGTGTGAACACTGAAGAGAGTCAGGCTGAGCCCAAGAAATGGAACTTTCGCAGGAACCGTCCCTTGCTTGACTTCACCACAATGGAGGAACTGAACGAGATGGATGACTATGACAGTGAGGATGATAATGACTGGAGACCCACAGCAGGAAAGAAGAAAAGCAAAGCAGCTGCCCAGAAAGGAGGCACTGAGGAAGAGGATCGTGGCAGTGCTAGTGATGATGACGATGATGATGATGATGATAATGATGACGATGATGATGACGACGACGACGATGATGATGACAGGGAACATGGTGATGACAACAACAGTAGCAGTGATAGTGAGAAAGAAGTAAAGAAGCCCATGAAGAAAGTTAAGAGCACCAGTAATTTTGATGAAGAGCTCACTAATGATAGCATGTCGCAGGGAAAAGGCAATGAGGTGAGTACAACTCCAGACTCACAAGTGCAGACTGATGGCCTCACACTTTTAAAATATAAGATTATTGTTACTCCAATGCAGATTTAAAGCTTCACTAATCAATATTGTTTCCAGGGCAATAGGTCAAGCTCACTCTGCTCTTCAAGAAGCTTCTTTGCCCTCTTCTGGCTCCTTACTTTGAGCTGATCGCTACATTCTCATTACCCTTGTTTTGATCTGCAGGTCATCATTAATAATAATAATCATTTGTTCATTAGACATTAGAATCCTACACATCTTACACATGTACACTGATGTACTGCTGTACTAATATCATTCACGTTGCGTTCGCTTTATTTGTGTTTTGTTGTGAGTCAGTCTCATTATTAACACACTCAAAAACATTTACCCCTTTCTCATACAGGCACTCCTCTTTTCTCAATTCTCTCTTCTCTCAGGTAATCAATCAAGTAATCAAAATACTCGATTACAAAATAATCAATAGCAGTAGCCCTACATATGAATGAATTTGAGTGATAAGTATCATATAATATCAACTAGTCAAAGTTAGTCACTATTGGATGCCTGGTGACCTTCTTCATCTTGTATACTTGTTCACATTCAAGATTAATCTTAATTATAACTGCTAGGGATGGGCGGTATGACCAGAAAAAGTTTCTGGCTTCTGGGTTACTCCCATGTAGTGCGGCCCACTGAATATGCGCAGTAGTGTCACCCCCCATGATGCTCTGTGTGCCTCCCATCATGGCCCTGGGCAATGAGAACTAGCGATTGGTGTTCTGGTTTTGGCGCTGCGTGTTCATGAATGCTATGATAGCGGATTTGAGGAATTAGTAATAAGACTTTCAGTGTTTCCCGGTGTTTCTGTTTGGAGCCAAAATCGTGATTTTGATTTTGGCTCCAAACTGACTTAGGCAATATAAAAGTACATAACATGTATAATTTGAGGTGTTCTGATACCATTTTCCCCTCCCGATACCAATTTCGATGTGGTTATCGGATGTGATATAATGATTATTGTTGTAAGGCCTAGTTCAGGTTAAACCCTTTGTATAACATGGATGAAAACAGCTAAATAATATAACTTTCTGTCATTTTCTAGTTTGACAGACACAACTGAAAAATAAGTGTGGGTATAAGTAACAGTTCCTTTAAAAACTGCTGAAGTGCAGCCACAGTGGATGTTTTCACACATACTGATGCAGGATACAGTGATTGTTTAATTTTTCAACTAGTGCACACGTTTGTTTTCACTCTGGTCCAAGCGCCAGCACAAGCAGAGCGTCATGTTTCCATGACGACTGACCGGAATGTTTACATTAGTCCCTATTGTAAAACTGAAAATCTGAGAAGTAACGCTAAACTTTAACAATGGAAATACATGTACGTAGCACACAAGCACATGGGTTATTTGTAGTGCATTTAGTTAATAGAGAAAAAAATTACACTGGGATTTTATTCTGAAAGACACACGCACCCGTGATCATTTAAAAATTAGCATGACTGAAGATGGCAGAAGGAGAGCAGCGCTGTTTGGTCGACCCATTTTGTATGGAGGACTTGAACTGTTTGGGACTAGCCAGACCAACAGTTCCACTTGTGGTGACATCAACAGCGGCAGGAGATCTTGAACTCTTTTAAAACGGGCCTGAAAACCCTTCTATTCAAGAAGGCCTATGATTGCTGATCTTACTTTGTTTTTTTTTTTTTGGCTGTAAGCACTTTGAGATCACTTGATGAAAAGTGCACTATAAATTTAATCTATTATTATTATTATTATTATCAGGAAGCGCAGTGGACGGGGCTGACCTGGGAGAGAGGCGCTCACTGAGTGCATCTCTATGTGTTGTGAGAGAGTAGCGAGGGAAGATCCCCGCCTGCTGCAGAGAGGAGGCAAGGCAGGGCAAGGCAATTTTATTTGTATAGCCCGTTTTTACAAACAGTTTGTCTCAAAGGGCTTTACACAGCATTATGACAACATCCTCTGCCCTTAGACCCTCACAACGACTGAGGAAAAACTCCCAAGAAAACCCTTTAACAGGGAAAAAATGGAGAAACCTCAGGGTGAGCAACAGAGGAGGGATCCCTCACCCAGGACGGGCAGACGTGCAATAGATGTTGTATACAGACAAGAAGACAATTTACAACATGGAATATGGAAAACATGGAAATGGAATCAGTCAGTTAACGAAAAATGATGATGGAAGCTCCTGGTGGGCAGGGAGGGGCCAGCTTAATGGGACTACTGGACGGCAGACAGGGTCGTGAGCAGGGAGTGCAGCCCAGTTTAACAGCAGGAGAAAGGAGGTGATGGAGGGGGCGGTTGGTTGGTTGGTGCAGGGGGATGGAGCTCTGAAGAGATCTGTGGAAATACAGAGAGAGTGCGAGACACCAAGGCCAGACTACAAAGTGCAACAAATAATGATAGTTCAAAATGTGTGAGGGGAGAGGAGACGAAGGATAGGGCTCCGTGTAACCTGATGTGTCCCCCAGCAGTTTAAGCCTATAGCAGCGTAGCTATAAAATGGATCAGGACTACCTGAGCCAGCCCTAACTAAAAGCTCTGTCATAGAGGAAGGTCTTAAGCCTAGACTTAAATGGAGAAAGAGTGTCTGCCTCTCTGACCCATGGAGAGAGTGGTTACATAATAGAGGAGCCCGGTAACTGAAGGCTCTACCTCCCAGTCTGTTTTTAGAGATACTGGGGGTCACTAACAGACCTGCATTGTGGGAGCAAAGTGCTCTGGTAGGACAGTATGGAATAACGATAAACTCAGCCACATGTGGTTTGTTTGTGGTTTGCTATACTGTGTGTTTAAAGAAAGTTAGAGCTCTCTGAATTGCATTTACTTACAGTCAGAAAAATGCATCTTCCTTTTAATAACTGTCTTTGCTGGTTGTGTTCATGGGTAGTTTAATCATCATCATCATTAAGCATTCAGGTGGATGTGACTCTGTTATTAAAAAGTTTAACCTTACAATATTTCCACAACACGTAGAATGTAAGTCTCCACTAATGCTGCTGTTACAGAACCAGGTACTTTATTATATACACAACACTGCTGCAGATATTGGATTCAGGAAAAAACTCACAAGCATGTTTTTTTGAACAATGATATGGTTATGAATGTAAGTGAGCATTTAGCACACTGTACACTAGGGCTGCACAATAAATCATTAAAAAATTGCGATCTTGATTCTAACCTACATGCGATCTCATTTCTAAATGGCAACAATTCTTATGCATCTTATTTCACGAGCCGCATCATAAACCTACGCTCTTATTTTCCTCCATGACTTTCTCAAGTGTTCTCAAACATCGCACTGTTGTTGCTGTCTCCCTCAACCTATCACATGATTTAGTGGAGGAGGAAGCCAGCTGGTAGAGTGTTTTTCAAAAGAGATAGCAGCGTTGAGGGAGTGCAAGATAAAACACAACAACTGTCATCATGACATGATAATTTAATGTCACACCTTCGTTGGCCATAATGGGACAATGGCACGAAGGAAAGGCCGTTAACGCCAGGGACACACAGCACCGTGCAGCGAAAATCACGCGTGAACCGGAGCTCTTCCGTTCACACCAGACGCGCATTTCTCCGCACCGCTTTATCTACCCCTAACCCTTTCGATACTGACAAATATGTAATATGTCAGTCGCGGGGTTTTATTTTGAAAATCATTTTATTATGAAAAGTGACCAGCCTGCCCAGCTTGACGATTGCTCGTGGCTCGCGCACAAAATAGACCAGACGCCGAAATGATCACTGCAGGGTGCAGGTGCTGGTGTAACATCGGTGCGGAAAGAAACTGGCTCCGCTTCTCGGTGCTTTGCGGGGCTTCTCCGGCCAGGTGAACCTGGCATAACGTTATTGTTAGCTGAGCCCGGCTCCAGCGCAGAGATAGTAAACACTGAACCAGTGGATTTAATCCCTTACACCTGTTTGTTTACACTGTGCTCCAAATGCCGCACCATGGGCAGAGCGTCATGTTTCCATGACTTCCGAATGTAAAAATGAAACTCTGAGAAGTAATGCTAAACTTTAACAATGGAGACAGCAGGCAGTTGGAGCGGATTAAGGTCTCACCTCATTCACATAACAAACGGACACACCCCCGTAAGGGATTGTAGTGTTCACACTGACCCAAAGGAGCCGCACTCAGGGTTAAAGTTCAGCTGGGCCTACCTAAACATTACCTGTGTGAAAACACCCTGGATTCACTTGCTATCAGAATTGTCCTTTACTTTTTTGGTACTACTTTTTTGGTGTAAACACTTGATATTATTTCATTTAGTTGTATTTTTGTGGTTGGTAGAAAAGGAATTTCATGAGTGTGTCTTTTTGTAAAAGCTGACGTTTAAATATGTTCAATAAATATCTTTATAATACCACATGATTAGCCATACTTTCAAATTTCATTCAAATTTTAACATTGATCTAATTCAAGGTGGTATGTAATCACACCTTCTAAAATTTACTACTCTCTTCATTAATCTGTTGCCTACAGGGCCCTGCCATCAGTCAGTCGCTGGCCTGTGTTAGGCCCCATCACACAAAAAAAAAAACAAAACGCTTGCCACCCTGCCACTGAGCTTGCACAATAATAATAATAAACATTTTAAGTAGTGAAAAAAATCGTGCCAGCGAATCATGATCTCAATTTTAAACACACACACACAAAAAATCGTGATTCACATTTTTCTCAGAATTGTGCAGCCATTGTATACTGCAAAACACTGGCGATGTGGTGAGGAGAGAGACGATGGTGAGGATGTCCAGGGTGGTTCTTCCCCTCAGGCTCTGTTGGAAGATGGGGAGCAGGCTGCACCATCTCAGGCCACAAACACCTACCCAATGGAGGCGAAGTCTCAGTTTACATTTTTACCACCGTGGTACATTAAGCCGTAAAATAAATGATCGTGGATGTTGTGAATTAATATTGATGAACATCAGCCGTGATGAGGCGCTGCTGACACACACATACAGCATAAATTACTTATGAGGTTAAAATGGTTGAAAATTTTGAGTTAGACAGGAGCAGTTATGTAAAATCGTCTGGTGTCACATCAGTAAATCCAGTCATTACACGGCTGATATATCAATTAAAATGTTACATTTAAGAATAACAGCTGAAAAGAGACTGATAACAGACATTAAAGGAGACATATTATGCCCCTTTTCCAGTATTAAAATAGTTCCCAGGTGTCTTAAAGACAAAATAACCCAAGGATCAATCATCACAGCACTCTTTTCATCTGCTCAAAATAGCCCTGTTCAGAACGGCAGGTGTCAGTGCCTGTCCCTTTAGATGCAATTGAACCACTGCCAGCCCTGCCCCACCCCTTCTACCGGTACTAGTACTCACAGGTAGGGGTGGTATTAATGCAAATTTGAAAACTGTTGACATCATTGATGGACAACCGAGGGAAGAGCTCGCAAAACCACATGGATTTCAATCTAGGGAGCAAATTACAGATTTTTTTTTGTCAGTTCTCACATTTTGGGGACCAGAAGGCAAGCCAAACACCCATTAGCCTTCAAAAAGTGATATTTCCACGATATGTCCCCATTAAATGAATTTAATGAATTTCCCTTTGGGATCAATAAAGTATTTTCTATTCTATTCTATTCTAAAGTTGAGAAAGTTGAATTAACTCAACGTGTCCAAATGAAAACTCACATTGGAGTTGTCACTTTTCCGACTTGTTCAGTTTCAGACATCCTTGTTCCTGAGACACAGCACAGCCGTGCTTTTATTAGGTCAAAAATAAAGTCCCAAATGATCAAGGACCATTTATTTGAATTTAAATGATACAAAATCAATGTCCCAAAAGGTGTCCAACAGGTCACAAAATTGATCATCAAAGTGTGGAGATAACCCCTTCAAAATGATCAGAACACTCGGAGCTTGGTGCAGTAGAGTCTAACCCACTGAACAGTGAGTTCAAACCCGAGTCAGATCCAGACCAGACTGAATTGTCGGTCTCTGTACTCTCTTTTTATTCTTTTACAAAGTGCACAACCTAAAACAACCACAACCAAAACTAATATTATTTGTCCAAAGATAATGGTGTCATCTTTCTCTTACTAGGCCCCTGCCTCAAACATGTGAGGCCCCTTTTGATTCTAATAGTGTCATGTTCTTTCTACTTGTGCATTGGTTTTTTAAGTTTACTCATTTGCGCTGACTCCATTATTTCCGAGCCAAGCTTAAGTCGTATTTGTAAAAAATTTAATATAAATGACAATTATTTGTAATACATTGCTTTACCTGACAATTATTTTTGATAAACTGTCTAATAAACTGGCCTTGGTATTTTTTAACCTGTCGCCCTGAAGTCTGCACCTGTTGCCTTACTTTCCAAGTGGTAGACACCCACCCCTCCTTTCTCACTTTCTCCATCTGTACAGAGCTCAGTTTGTTTTTTTTTCAACACTTTGGGAGTGCATGCATACAGTAGGGACTTTTCTGGCCTATGGAAAACTTTTTGATGGATAAAAAGTCCATGACTTAAAAATATAGAATATAAAGGTTAGTAATTAGCAGTGTTTAAAGCTGGAGGGTAAGCTGGAACAGTTTTACAGCCGTGTCTTTTACTATTGTGGTCTATGGCAAAAATGCTTTTTGGGCCACAGGGGATTTTTTGTTGCAATACTACTAGTGGCCACTGTGGAAAATCAGTGTGTTGGCTGAGGGGTGCCGCCTTATAATCAAGGGTTTCTGCCATGTATAATAAGCAGCGGTGCACTGCTGCTACGTGATTATTGCTCCCACTGTTCCAGACAGAGCAGATACACAGAGAGACAGGGGCAGACGCACACGAGCTAACATGTCCTTTTTTGTGTATTTACTCTCTTTGTGCCTCATGTACTCACTACACGGTGAGAACTTTTTCTTTTAGCTCTCACCCTGGAACCATTTAGCACACCTGTTTGGTGAGCAGCAGTGAAATGGGTCCTCGCTGAAACACTTTTCCTCTGTGCACGTTCTGGGCATTGGTTGGGCTCTTCACCAGTATTGCGGTATATGAAACCAAATATATCATACCAAAATAAAGACCAGTTTTTGGTATGAACCAGTATACTGCACAGCCCTAATAACTGCCCTTTTAAAATGATTATTGTATGCTGAAAAATGTAAGCATTTTTGTTCTTATTTTGACTATTGGAAACATGTTAGTCCAAATGCTTGTGGACAGAACTGTAACAAGCAAGCACTTAAGTATTGAAGCCATAAAAACGTGTTTCATGTTTCTCATATCTTGTGCAAGATATTAAAACTAGTAGGTATGTAGACACCCCATTGCCTACTTTGTATGGCATTCCAGAATACCAAACAACAAGTCACAAGTATAACTCCATATAATCCTGTGAGAGGTTTGGAAGATATTTGTATGATTCCAACAAAAATACTTATGTTTTGTCTTATTCTATTTAGCAGTCCACTTAGCATGGTGGTCATGAGCTTTGTATGTGGAATTTACTTAGTAGATCTGCAAGAACAAAGGCATGGGGTTTAGATAAGTGGCTTTAATGTGTCTCTGTTTCCTGATTCCTCAGGATGCTTTGCTGGACAGATCCCAAACCTGGAGCACTCAGCACATCCTTATCTGCTGTGTCTGTCTGGGAGACAACAGTGAGGATGCAGATGAGATCATCCAGTGTGACAACTGCGGAGTGACCGTGCATGAAGGTATGTTGAGGATTTTGTCCATTATCCGTGCGGTGACGAATGTAGAGCTGGAATAGAATCATATCTGAAATCAGTCACACAGTGGTCTGGGGTATTTTTAATAATTGCTTCATTAGGGGCTGCTCCTCAGAAGAACTGAGAGGATCCTTCTGAGAAAATTAAACTTAAACAGCTAACTGCTGTGCAAGTACATGAATGCCTCAGAGACTGGCTTTGATTTGAGCTTGGCCTGTGTGGAATCAACTACTGGTGTATTATGTACTGTATTCAGTAGGGCTGGGCGATAAAGTGATAATGATATATATTGCAAAATAACTTTTCCTCAATAGAAATATGATATGTGGTCAATAGAAAGTTGATAGGTTTCATTCATCCATATTTTGACAGACAATACAAATAGCCAATGATAATGAGAGTTATGTCACACTGAACCAACCATGTGGCTGGAATAGAGCCACACCAGGTTAGGTTGACGCACACATCACAAGAGGACACGTTGGAGTAGCAGCTATGTAGCAGCCAGCCGCAACACGGCAACATGCGCTAATGTTTAGGCTGCTGCAGCCGTGCACGTCAGCAATGGGACACCGCCAGTTAAATAAAAAAAAAAGAGCGAGAGAAAGAGTGTTCCCGCGAGAGGAAATGTGAAGGAGAACTCGGATGACTGACCGTCAAAAGATGTCATGCGTACATGTTCCGACTGATGAAACTCTGACAAGTAACGGTGAACTTTCACAATGGAGACACCGGGCAGTTGGAGTGGATCGAGGTCCGGCTGCATTCACACAATAAATGGAGCGACCACTCTGCTGCTCAGCCCAGAGCAACTTCTGTGTTCACACTGACACAAATGCACCAAACTGTGCCGATCTAAACACTGGCCAGACCCAAGCAAGTGCTTATGCCCCCCCCCCCCCCCCCTTACGTCTGACCCAAGACTCTGACAACATGGAGCAAGGGTGCAGGTTTTCTCTCAACATTGGTATGGACACGAACACAACTTTTTTTTTTTCCCAACAGTGACGTTATGTGCTACAAGTATGCTCCCACTATACATTATGTATATAAGAAATGCACCACACAGCCAGAAAAAGATCCTCTGAGGCAGGGCAAGTAAGAAATTAGATGGGGCAAGTAGATTTGAGAAGTATTTGCCCGGCTGGGCAAGTGGGAAAAAACCTTAATGTTGGACTCTGCAAATTTATGAGTCATTTCCATTTCACCCAACAGTTGCCTTGCTGTGTGAAAGTAGGTTTGAACAAAATGTTTATATTCTTCACACTAACCTCTTCTGTCACTTTTTGTGTGTACAATGAAGATGTGTGTGATTTGACTCAAAGTTCCTTGACGAACACTTTGTTGTTTGTTCATCTAAGCTATCTGATTCACTCATCATCCTCATCCGATTTCCTTTCTTCCTGTCTTCCTGTTGAGTCCTGTATTTGGTGACCGGCTTTAATTTGTCCATGTTGATGGGCTTCCCATTCATTATTATAGAGCTGGCTTTTAATTGACTCCAGATTTTTATTGGTAATACAGTATTTTGTTTGGCTTTTCAGTGATGTTGATTTTTAATGTAGACCCTGGGACCCTCTGGAACCTACAGAAGGTGATTTCAGCAGGTCCCTGGGAAGTTCAGTGGGTCCCTAATAAAATTTGAGGGTATTTTGTCATGTGAGGTTTGTAATCTTAACTGTTGAAATGTACACATGGGATCTCATC
Organism: Caranx melampygus; assembly: GCA_019059645.1. Taxonomy (NCBI): domain Eukaryota; kingdom Metazoa; phylum Chordata; class Actinopteri; order Carangiformes; family Carangidae; genus Caranx; species Caranx melampygus. Next base: position 103,682 of record JAFELL010001083.1, read on the forward strand.
TGCACTGATTAGATGCACAAAAGGCTGAGACAGCATGCCTTGTCTGCTGCTTGATTATGGCAAAAACAATAATTTCAGTTACTCTGATCAATAACAATTATTTGACACAATTACTCATAAAGTTTGGAAATATGTTGCATTTATTGAGGTTAAAATAAGAATACTTTTTTTCCCAAAAACATTTTGGGTAGTTTTTTTTGTAGTTTTCCAGTTATCCATACGTGTATATTTCTTCAAACTCCCATCACTATTGTGGATCATCCACTATGGCCTTCACATTCACTAGACCTAAACTGTACATAATGGATTGTAAAAAAAACAAACAATATATTTGGTCAGACAAAGATTCATTGTTGCTTGTAATTTTGTTTTATGCTTGCATAAGCATTTTATTCTGACAAAACATTAATTAAATGATATGGATCTTCACAAAAAATATATAAAATGGTTGTTATTTTGACAGCTTGACCTAGTAATTTGAGGATTGGGGAGCCCGCATGTCAGAAATTTCTTGTATCTCTGCTGAAAATGTGTCCTTGCAAGACACTAGCTCATTTTACTATCACAAAGAGCATTGCTCAAGGTTGAAACATGGTTAAACGAGAGGACTTGAGGTAGAGATGAGATATGAGCTGGCAGTGTCTGTCTTCATGCAGGTTTCTGCAGCGTCTCTTTTTTCTTGTGTTTGCATCACTGTCTGGACACCATCATACCTTCTTAGAGATCGAGAGGCTGACATGAATGGTAGCAAGAGATCAAAAGATGGGATGAGCAGGTGTTCACAAAACCACCATCTACACAAGCCGCATAGAGGAGTCCTGTTGCTGGCCAGCCTGTTAGTGATCAGAATCTGGCCATAACATCTTACTGTGTTTCCATTTTCCTTCAACTGTAAATGCAAGAGAGTTTTATGCTCTGCTGATTCTCCTTCATGTCATCAAGCATTTTTTTTTCTTATCAGTGATATTTTGTTAGGGTAAACATTATCAGTTGTTTTTCATCCAGTGATGTGAAAGTAGGGCTGCTCAAATATGGAAAAAGTCATAAATCTCCCATGTTTATTCTTTACTGTAGATCAGCAATATGTTTATTTGCTCCTTTCTATTAACCCATTGGATCAATTTTCATTTTGTGTTTTTGGCCATGTAGCTCTCCTTCCAAACTCTCCATGGCAGAAACAATTACAACATGCAGAACCCTCATTTCAATACTGCAGTTTGCAAGTTTGCATGTGTTGTCATTTAGGCAGTTACTTTTAGTAGATCACCCATAAAAAAGTTGTTGTGCCAAAGTCTTACAATGTTGAGGAAAACCCAGTGTTATTGCTACTCACATTCCCACACTAGACAACTTGTTCTGCCTTTCTTGACCAAACGCCGCTGCTCTCTCTGCCATCCCCATTAACACAGATTTTTACAAACTACTTGTCACCATACACGACTTGCTTTGTTCACCATATTGACTGAGTGAGTGCAGTCCAAGCTTCAGGGGCAGAATCGCACATGCGCATGTCTTTCAGAATAAAATCCTGATAGTCTAGTATTGTTGTCCCTCGATTATGTAAGTTTTGAGATTATTTGAAGCCAAAATCATGAAATCACGATAAATATTCAATTAATTGCACAGCCCTGTGTGAAAGTGGTATTAAAGTAAAACATCTAACTCTAACACCTTGGGGATTCAGTAGTGGCTCCCAACTAGGTATTATGGAATTCAGTGATATAGTGAGATTTAGCAGATATTCATGGCGGCTAAAGCTTAAGAAATGCAGAGAAGGTAAGTTTAATAAATAGAGCAGGCAGCAAGTATTAGGGTGATGATGATCTCTCCTCACTCTTGAAAAGCAGGGATAACTTAAAGCCCCAGTATGTGAGAATTTCTTCCATCTACTGGTGCACTAATAGAATGCAAACAACTGAGGAGCACTCTCTGGCACCCCCACCGCTAAGCACGTTATTACCACTATTGAAGACATGGAGAGTCAAGAATGTGTCAATATGTCATCTTCATGCACAACTTTGAGTGTTTCGTCAAATGATGAGGTACAGAACGATACGTGTTCTGTTATTAATGCCGATAAGTTATAAGCATGTGCTCCATGCACACACACACTGCTACAGGTGTGCAGCATCACATTCAATGTGCTCTGGCTCAGCTGATCAGTGCTCAGATGCAGGTTAGATCTTCCATTGTTGAACAGTTTTTATACAAAGTGCAGCCAAACACCAGGCTGAAGAGAGAGGAACAGCAGAGCGCTCCAAGGTGAGCTACAGGTGATGCAAATGTTGCACTCAAAGTTTGTTGTTTGACCTTCCTTCACGGGGACTGCACTGCATTACTGGAACATACCTGGAAGTCTTCTGGTGTAACTTTTTGCTGCAAAATATGGCTTGACACGCACCCATGGTACCATGCTACTGCTAATAGATAATAGCTCTGGTCATTTTTGTCAATAGATGTGATATAGTAAATTGTTAGTGCTAGTTCTAAATTAACAATGTAACAAGTGAAATCATTTTTTTGGCCTGCAGACTCAGAGATCATATGATGATGTGAGAGGGAGAGGAAGAGCTCAGCAAATCAGGGGCAGTGGCTGTTAGGATGCAACAAGACGTAAAGGGGAGGATACAGTTGTTGCTGGACTACACTGCCCTGGTTCTAACATTACGTCAAAATAAACCTGTTTAGCAGAAAGCTTGCAACTTAGATGGTCTACTATGCTTAGTTATCGAGACACTTTATAGCCGACTAGAGTAACTTCACTGCTGCTAGATTATGCAAAAAATCATAATCACGATAATGTTTGGGGGTGGGGTTCTTTATTGTGCCAACTAACTGCAAGTTTTTAGGTCAGAGGAGCTAACTAAATAACTCACCAGCTAACAGTGACTCATTACATTAGCTTTTGTGAATTAACGGACACATGCTGGTAGAACACATACATATGGCTTGGCCGGTGGGAAAAAACACTTAGTTGGTGTGACAAAGTCTTCGGGTAAATGTTCAGGTAAACCCTACATTTTTTGTGGTTTTGTTTCTTGTGTTCCCACACTAGAGACCTTGTTCTACCTTTCTTTCTGACCAAACAGTGCAGCTCCCGCTCTGCCATGGTCACTTGGTCCTGATTCACAATATTGACTGAGTGGGGACGGAATTGTGCATGCATGTGTCTTTCAGAACAAAATCCCAATAGTCTTGGAAATGACAAAACAATCATTTTTCCTCAATTATATACGTTTTGAGATTGTTTGGAGCCAAAATCACAACAGTGATTTTTTTTTTTTGGGGGGGGGGTACTGATACTTCTGTTGTGTGTGTGTGTGTGTGTGTGTTTTTTTTTTTTTTTTTAATTCTTATTGTTAAATGTTTTGTTTTTCTGTAAAGCACATTGAGTTGCCCCTTGGTATGAAATGCGCTATATATATATATATAAAGCTGCCTTGCCTTGCCTATGAGCTGATACCAAGTATCAGCTATATATTTTATACTGAGTGTGTGTATACTACTATGCCTGCTTGGATGTGATATGAGGATTATTATTGTAAGGCCTAGCTCAGGTTAAACCCATTGTAAAACATGGATGAATACAGCTAAATAATGTAACTTTATTTCATTGTCTAGTTTGACAGTCAGACACAATTGAAATCTGGGAATAAGTAACAGTTCCTTTAAAAACTGCTGAAGTGCAGCCACAGTGGATGTTTTCACACATACTGGTGCAGCATACAGTGATACATTGTTTCATTTTTCAACTAGTACACATGTTTATTTTCACTCCAAATGCCACCACTGGCAGAGCGCCATGTTTACATGACGACTGACTGGAATGTTAACATGAGTCTCAAATGTAAAAATGAAACTCTGAGAAGTAATGCTAAACTTTAATGGAGACACATGTACACAGTAAACAAGCACAGTTATCTGTTATTTGTAGTTATTTGTAGCGCATTTAGTTTTATAAATCGACCGCTCCAGAGTTTGACTGGAGCCGCTCTAATGGAGCAGTAAACAGATACATGTGTGTAATAGTGCCCCCCCAAATATATTGTAGGGGAACACTGCACAATTAAAATTTGATTTATTACACAGCCCTAACTTCACTACTGTGTCTTTTGGCACTCAGTTCACTGCAGTAACACACTGATAGCGTACTTCTTCCACAACCCAGGAGAGAATCACTTTTCACAACAACCCCACAAGTTAGACCGAATCACATTTCATACACAGGTGCAGTTAGGCTCTTAGGTTGTTGAGTGAAGCACTGGAGACACACTGTTTAAGTCTTAATTCACCAACCACTAGTAAAAGAAGTTATTGCTGTCACTGAAAAAATATCCACCCTATACCTAAGCAATATGACATGTTTTAAAGGGAAGTTGGTAGAGGATGTGCCCCCATGAGTGACCCTGTGATTTGAGATGTGACCATGAACCTGATGCCCACTCTAGCCTGGCTCCACAGATCCTGTGAGGAGATGGAGTAAACTTTGCACTGTACACAACTGCTGCCAAGTTGAAACTGCCATTCCTCACTGTGCTGTCATGATAACAGATGGCTGATTCTCATCTCTTCCATTTTATCCCATGAACAATCAACCCCCTCCATTACCTTCACTCTGTGTCTTTATACATAGATGATTTCATGCTCTCACATCTGGATATTGTTTGTTAGTGTTTGCCAATGGGAAGCAGACAGTCCTTTTTATTTGATTTTTTTTTTCAGTTTAAAGTACTTCCCCTTGGCTCAGCTGACTCTACCTTGCCTGTCTTTTTTTCTGCAAAGGTTGTCATTTCTGACAAGGATAATCTTTCTTTAGGGATTATGAAGCTATCCTGTAGTCATCACATTTTGTCAGTTTAGGTCATATTAGCCAGCAACCTGTGACTTAACAGTCTTAGGTCTGTATCATAGTTCAAAAGGAACATCCAAGATTTGTGCCACAGTTTAGCCATAAGTTGGTTAAGCCAGCATGATGGTCATTCAGTATTTAACATTTTCACTGTTCAATGCCTAATCAGTGAAGATGAAGCACCCAATTGTTGACAGAGGTGTTCCAATAATACCTGTTTTTAAGAAAATAAAGGTTGAATGAAGTTATATCGGAGCTAGAGTACTGCTCTTATCACATTCTGTGGAGAAAAATTGCAACAGAATAAACTGGGTAGTAGTTATCCTCTCATCTTTGGTAGTTTTGGTAGATTATAGATGTTATGTTTTGAATGACAAGGCATAATTGGGCAGTGAATTAATTGCGCCAGGGAAGTGAGTAGCTTGATTTATCCTTTCTTTTATTTGAAGAAAAATACTGTTAAAACTGAATTTGTAAAAACTGGAGTTTAAAAAGCACACAGAAAATGTTCTCTCAATCATAGAATGACATAAACTTCCACCCAGTGTAGAGCTGAATAAACAAGTCCATCTGCCCCTTTGTTTGTTTTCGATGCTTCCCAGCTCCTCAATGTGGCACACACTGATGGTCATGCAGAACCCTGGGATTTTGATTTGTGAGTCTTTCCCATTGCTCAGAAAGCCTGAGGACTAGTTGACTGAATTAGGAGTTATGTTATCTTTTGAATGGAGTGAAAGTACAAATTGCTTCCCTCATTGGTGATGAAGAACACGTTTTCCTGGTGTAATAGCTGCCATAGAAACCACATCAGCCTCATAATTGTATAGGCAGCCTCAGAAAATTAGGAGAATTAAGAGGACAACATTAAAATGCTTTCACTTGGTTTGGGTTTGCTTCTCTCATATGTATGTTTGAATGTGTGTGTGTGTGTGTGTGTGTGTGTGTGTGTGTATTTGTTTATTCTGTGTATCTGCAGTGACAGAAGATTGACAGCTTTGGACCAGAGAGAGTGAGAGAGCCCAGAGAATTTGAACAATATATTGAGGTGCAAAAATGGGTTGGTTGAATCTGTTACAAGGCTATGCTACAATGTAACTATTCTGTCAGGTAGTTTACCAAGATGGTGCCATAGATCGTTACCTCAGTGTGTTGGTGTGCATTGTTTTGTTTGTTACCTAATTCATTCTCATTGGTGTTCTACCTTCCAAGGTATTGTCCTTGGACATAAGAAACAAAGTCAAATACAGAGTAAATACAAACTAAAAATGTGTATACATCAAAGCAGTAAAAATGTGAAGCTATAGAGGATATTCAGGGCTGCTTGGACTGCACTGACTGGGATTTACACAAGACTACCCCCCACAGTCAGACTGAATTCACAGAGGCTGTGGTGTCCTTCACCAGCTTTTGTGAAGACAGCTGTTATCCAAGATGCACAAGGGCAGTGATTGTCAACCACTGTGCCACAGCACACTAGTCAGGTGTCAGGTGAGCCATGGAAAATTATTAAATTTAACTTAATTGATCCAAAGTAAAAAAGCACATTTTGAATTTTTTTCAGACGGATAACCAACACTTGTTAAGTGATAAGATTCAAATGCTCTATTGAGTGTCTGTGAGTAGGTTTGATCAGCAACCTGATCCTCTGTTAGTGATTGAGAGGACGATCGACAATGGTTTTTTTTCTTGCCGATGTTAGAAAACACACACACACACACACACACACTGCTACAGGTGTGCAGCATCACATTCAATGTGCTCTGGCTCAGCTGATCAGTGCTCAGATGCAGGTTAGATCTTCCATTGTTGAACAGTTTTTATACAAAGTGCAGCCAAACACCAGGCTGAAGAGAGAGGAACAGCAGAGCACTCCAAGGTGAGCTACAGGTGATGCAAATGTTGCACTCAAAGTTTGTTGTTTGACCTTCCTTCACGGGGACTGCACTGCATTACTGGAACATACCTGGAAGTCTTCTGGTGTAACTTTTTGCTGCAAAATATGGCTTGACACGCACCCATACTGATAGTATTAATCATTTAGTATTTAATTTGGCATTGTTGAGCATCTGTGTCTGCGATGTAGTGACTGGCAGAGTAATTGAATACTATTTTATGTCAGTGGTGACAGTAGCAAGCACCTTGTGTTGGCAAAGTGCAAATAGAGACACCCATTCATTCTGAGACAGAATAAACAAATTAAGAGACTAAATTTGTATTATATTTGCTGTATTAGGCTACAGTGTGTCATTCTGTAACATTTTTAGTTAGTGGTAAGCTGTGGGAGTTTTTTTAATGAACAAAATGTGCCATGGCTCAAAAATCATCCTCCATCAGTCTGTGAAACTCCTGAACTTTGCCGATGATTAAATTAGATTAGATTTTATTTTTCATGTAAAAACGAAATTGTGTTTAACACATCCACTGCTTAGAGTTCATTGCAATTCAAGCAATAAATAAGCAGGCCATAAATCATAAATAAAAGCAACACATAAAATGGTCATGACCCAACCATAATCAGACCAGGGAATGAGTCTACCTTCAGGTGGGAGAATGACCAGGTGATCTCGTTCAACAATGGACAGACAAAATAATCTGTTGCTGAATGCTCTGAAAGAGGAACTATGCAAGTCTGGTCGCTTTTCCACTGTTTTGCTAACCCTCCTCTGGGCCATGTGCATTTGTTTTTAACAAAGGCGGCAAAAAAAGCAATCCATGGAGTGCTGGATAACGTTTTATAACATATACGACGATACCATGTTTATATTTGTGTAGTCTTAACCATCATAAATGAATAATTACGGTTTATGGAGTGCATTTGTGAGACAGAAGCTGGAACACCGGGGCGGAGGCAAAGTACTCCACTGATGTTGCAAGGTTGGTTTTCAGCCCAGAGACCCCAGTTGGAAGACAGAGAGCCTCCATTCTCGCTCGTAACACATTACAAGTCATGGATGTAACAATCACAATAACTCCGAGGCTGTTTAATTAAGGTAAAAATGTAGCATAGCCATGGGAAAATCCTGCATAATTCCTCTCTAAGATAGTGGAATTGATAGTGTACTTTCAAAGGAACCCAGACCCACCCACCAGTATCACCCTGTGTGATTTCCCCGTCTGACTCTGTGGTATACTTCTGTATCCCAAGTCCTGTCCTCACATAGGACCTCAAGTGGGCAGCTCCCTCATCAAGAAAATTGGAGGATGTTGGCTACTTCCTGTCACAGTTCAAGAAGTTCAGTTTGGAAAAGGCAATGATGGTGCACCTATACCACCATATTGAGTCCATCCTCACTTGCGTCATCACTATCCGACACTGCCAAGGACAAGAGCAGATTGCAGTGTGTTATTCACTTTGATGAGCAGGGAACTGGCTGCAATCTTCCATCCCTCCAGGACCTCTATATCTTCAGGACCCTGAGATGAGCAGGAAAGATTGCAACTCGCAGCCCATTTGCCCCAAACCATTTGAGCCAATTTTGTCTGACACAAGTAGGAATGGAAATTAATAAGATTATATTGATACCAATGTCATTACCAATTCTGCATATCGATCAGAATCTTAATTCTTTATCAAATCCAGTGAGGTTCAATAGGCAGACATCTGTCTGCGTGTGACGGCCCTTGGTGTTCCCATAGCATCCTGCTGGCTGTCTCGTGTTAAGTTCTCTTGTCTTTCTTTCCAGAGGTTGCATTTCATCTGGCTGTGGTAGTAGGCGGTGACCTGCCGTTAATGAGACACTTGGGCCCAGTGTCCCGTGGTTACAAAAGTCCTGCCTTTCCCCGATATATCTCTCTCTCTCCACAGATGTGTGCGCTGCCGGTGTGGGGTGGCGGCCTTTGCTCCTCGAGTTTATCCTTTCTTTTCTTTAATGCATCCCACACTCTCTCACTCCACTACATTTTGCACACTTCCAAGAGGAGCTCCCTCACCAATGACTTTACTGACATCCACATACGACTGTTTTCTGACATTTTGATTTGTTTAATTTCAGTTGCAGAATAATTTGATCCTTTCGTTTAGCCTTAAATTGCATCTCCCATTTTTTGTGGCGGTCACTGAGCCAGACCGTATCGATTGATTGATCGGTGCACCCCTAGCGTTAATCCACCTATAACCGGACAACTAAGACTGGACTTGTCCAGATCTGACTAAACAACCAGATGGAAACTGGTTTTTCTTCTGCATGTATACGCTTTAATCCAGGCATCTCAAACCAATTCCACGGTGTGGGTGCAGGTTTTTTATATTCAGTTATTTACTAGGTGACAGAAAAGTCAACTGGTGATTAACAACCCCCTGTTCACAACCTTTCACTGGCTGTGTCTGGCTGTAGCGTGATGCGCCAGTACTTCTCAGTGGGGGGGCAGAGACCTCTCTACTGCAGATATTATACTTCGTGGCCATTTGTAACTCATACAAACCCACTTCAGAAAAACTGAACCATCCCTTTAAAAGGACATGTTTGCAAATGTACAATCAATTGTGATCTACTGACATGCTTACTAAATGTAATATCTGTATAATATTCATGCATCTTAATGTCAGGGACGTCATAACCAGCCATCAATAAAAACTCACGCCAGGGGCCAAAACTCACGTTCTTAACTAGTCATTACAAATAACTAATCACTGTATGTTCTCACTAGTGTTCATCTCCATTGGCAAACACATTAAATGGACATGTTTACATTATGTTGCCTTACATTGTGTTGGATCCGCTCAGTGGACTTGACTGGATGCTTTCGCTGCTGCATCACTGAGGACGAGCTGTTACGCTATGAAACTTCAGTCTCACAGTGAAACAACTTGGAGCGGTCCTACACCTTTGATATCATCTTTCTTTCCTTATTTTCTGTCTCTTTTTAGATCACTCCATTGAAGTCTTAACATAGCTGCGTGTCGGTAATAAAAGTCCATGTGAAACACAAGAGGTGTATGCCTTATATTGCGAGTGTATTTAATTAAACGAAGCTTCGATTCAGGAAAAAATGCCTCGATCGTTTTATGTAATTGAATTATTCGAATAACTTGAGTAATCGTTTCAGCCCTAAAATGGATACTGTCAATTATTTGATTTTCCCTGTTACATGTAAACTGGGACAAGGACCGAATTCCAACAAGATGCTCAACTTAAGCTATGAGCATAGCTTGACTTAGCTGTGCATGTAAATGTACTGATATTTTTGTACCTATCTGTGTTTCTTCAAACTTTTTTAAGGAGCTTTGCTTGTCAAACCTTTTCTTTGCATCCAACCTTGCCTACCTTGACATGAAATTGGTTGTTGCACTGCTTTCATTCGTTTGTTTTGTAGTTCAAAACTGTTGTACATTCCCTTGTCCACATTTGCCTTGGTCGTGTTAGATCCCCAGTAATTAGCCCCTTACCAAGGCTTATTACTGGACCAGCTCTCTGTTTAAAGGGTAAATTCTCTAGTTTCTCTAGTTTCTACTCAGGTACCAACCTGAGTAGAAATTCTAAAGTGTTCAAGCTGGTGATGAGGAAACTCACCTAGCTCCTCGCTGCCTTCATCCGGACGTCTATCCCGCTTCCCCAGCTACTCCTGGTAGAGCAGCCCTGCCACACAGGGGCAGTCACCTGACATGCCCGTTAACGGCAGCTTTCTTCTTATGATCTGGGCTCTTGTTATTGGCTAGGTTAAATTTAAAGGTTTGGAAAAGTAACCCTAGGGACCTGTTTTAATCTCTTAGGTGGACACAAAACTAGATCAACCTTTAAGAACCTTAAGAATGTTGTGCGCACCATTGCTTAGCTTTTTGCTTCTCAGTGTGCACTCCCCTGATTGTTTTCAAATTTTACTTTAACCCTTAGTAATCTAGTAGGTGCCTATAAACTGCAGACTCAATTACAAATAATGAGGATAATACCACTTCTTGTCTTTTGATTGAACTTTTATTGCAGGAATTTAGCAATGGCAAAGCAGCATCAGAGCATATGAATTCAGTGAAATCACATCAATCCCACATCCCATCAATTTAACCATGACTAACTATGAATAATAACCTATTTACCATTTTTGGGTAGGATACAGGCTTTGGCTGGCCAGATGCAAACATCCTGAGATCCTTCTGCTGGGGGCTGATCGAGCTGCGTGGCTTTGTGCCTCTTGAACCTGGTCTTATAAGTGCAGTCTTCACTGGGCTGGAAAGACTCAATGAGGAGTGATCGGCTCTGGACTTAGGGTTGCCTCAGGGTTGCCTTAGGGTTCTCTCTTCACCAGGCTGGGAACCTCAAAGAGGAATAACCAGCCCTGGACTTACAAACCCAATCTTCACCAGGCTGAACCACCCAGGAGGGGAAATCCAGCTCTGGTCTTAGAGTGCTTCTCTTCACCAGGCCGAGCAAACCTCAAATGAGCAGATCCAGCTCCGGACTTAGAGCAGTGATCTTCACCAGGAGCAGCCGACCCCTGTGGCAGGGAGAGTGGGGATCCCCAAGACCCAATCACTGGTAGCAAGTATTTTTCAGTTGGATTCTTCTCTTGCTACCAATACTCGGGGACCTCATAGGCAGACAATCTTGTCTCACGACACATCTTCCGTCCGGTCCTAATCACACTCCCCCAAATCACTGTCAACCAGCTTCTTTTATGCCTAAATCGGCCAACACCCTTCCTGTTTCACAGGTCCATTTCCCCATCTCCCTGCCCTGATTCACCCCTTATATGGTCAACGGTTCCTCCTCACGTAGGGAGTTAGTTACTTCCCTCTTTACCTCTCCGTGACCTAACCCCCCCTCAGGCCGGATGCTGTCGCCATCAGTCCCTGAAGCCTCCTCCCAGCCTGCCTCAGCCTGTTCCCTATCTCAGTGTATATTTACCATTATACACCTCGACCTTTGCTCTACCACTCTCTTTATTAGTTCAAAAGGTTACAGACATCATTATCACCATATCCTGGGTTTCAACACAAACTTCACAATATCCAAAATCACCTATGACTATCTCACCCTAACGTTACCATTAGTTATAATTGTAAATCATACATGACTATCTTTTCCTATCTTTACCATTGGATACAGCATAAATCACACATTTAAGCACATATTCATTATAACCCCCGAACTGCTCCTTCTCCTCCTGGAGGTCAAGCCCTAGAACCTCAACCATACTTGACAGTCTCCTCACTATCAGAGCAGAGCTACAACTTGGAAGGGCTGACAATTGCAAGAAAGATGAACTTCCCAGTAAATGGAGAGTAATAACTTTGCAATCCATCTACCCTTAAAGGGAAAAGTAAAGAATTTGAGTTAATGTTAGCTGTTTGGGGATTAAGGGATACAAGATATATATAAGGCAGTGACATGGAAAAAGGGATGACTGACTGTTATCTTCAACAAACAATGTAACTGAAATTGCTATACGTTGCATTGCTGTTTTTCCAGGGTGTTATGGTGTAGATGGAGAAAGTGACTCGATCATGAGCTCGGCATCAGAGAATTCGACAGAGCCATGGTTTTGTGATGCCTGTAAGAATGGAGTGACTCCCAGCTGTGAGCTTTGCCCTAACCAGGATGGCATCTTCAAAGAGACTGACGCTGGGAGGTGAGATCAAGTAACATCCTGACCCGGTGGTCAGTTGCTATTTATGACAACAGCAAGTGGAATATGTTCAGAAACAAATATCACCTAATGACCTCAGCTAAAGCCTAATCTAAATTGTGCATGTATTCAGTGTTGGTAAGAAAAAGAAGTTGGGGGGGAGGGGGGACTAGCAGAGGAATGAGAGAGGGGGATGGAGGGAAGAGAAGAGATAGAGGAAGAAAAGGAATGAGAGAAAAGAGTGTGTTATGTGAAGCGTAGAGACTTCAGCCACGTTATCGCTGATAGTGCTCCTCAGCCAGGCTGCACCCGAATTTACTACTTCACTAGAGCATGAAAAACACAGCAAATTAAACTGTGAAGCAGTTGCTTGCCAGAGATGGATATCTTTATATTGGACTTCGGATTCTCTTCCCTAAAGTCCGCATTTGAAATTGTGTCACAGCAAAATGTAGTCAAGAGTCTGGGGCTACATAAATCTATGAATCCATTTCTTTTTGAAGTGTCTGAGCAAGTTACTGCAGCCAATTTCATGATATTAAGTTTCTATTGTTTGCAGTAACTCATCACAAGGAATGCAAAACTAACCAAAGTCAGATTTTGATCATTTTGACACTATATCTTGAAATCAGCATGCAAGTCAATACATTGTAAATTCACCTTTTTTATATACTTTTCATTCTGAAAAATGTTCAGGTTACAGTTTTCATACTAATATGTCATAGTTCCTGCTGTTTTTCATCAACAAACCAGTTCATCAGCCGGTTACAGTTTTTTCATCTTCATTTTCAGATGGGTGCATGTGGTTTGTGCACTTTATGTTCCTGGAGTAGCATTTGGAGACATTGATAAACTGCGACCAGTGACGCTCACAGAAATGAATTATTCAAAATACGGGGCCAAGGCAAGTACTCTTTTTACATACTGATGCAGTTTAGTGATGCATAGCATTAGGAAGGTTTTACTGACATGGTTAATATGCTGCAGTAGCCAGCCTTAGATGTGCTTCTTGATTGCTGTATCTTGATTTTATTTCCAAATGCACTCACCAAGAACTTTATTTGGAGCATCACACAAAACTAGGTAGTCGCTTTCTCATGTTTTACAATAAGTCAGACTTAATTTCTGCAGATTCTTCAGCTGCATATTCATGCTTCCTTAACTATTCCTAGACTGTTGATAAATGTAGATGTAGCCTATATGATGTCACTGTCAGGTTTCTGAAGAGCAGTTTGAAGCTCAAAGTGACCATCCTGCTGTCATCTTGCAGTGTTTCCCATTAATTAAAAAGACTGTGGCGGGCTGCCACAGTCTCGTTAATCACAGAAAAAATATTATCATGTTTTTTTTTTTAACAGCGTTTCACCATCTCTCATCTTTGTCAGTCAGACCCTCCTCCTGCTGGACCTGGTCTCTCTCTCGCGTGGGCGCACACACACAAACATGTGCGCATGGACAGGTCACCCTGGAAAGCAAATAAACGCTAAATGCACTAAATTGTGCAAATTCGTGCTGATGGTACAGTGTTCAAATTACCCCACGATCATGACCACCCCCTGCCCCCCTGTCGGACACCAACACCCCACCGCCATAGTCTCCTAAGTTAATTCCTGGCGAACACTGTCAGCACCATGACACTTGTGTATAAGAAAGCATCTTATTGTTGTATTCTGTTGGACGTAGGAATGCAGTTTCTGTGAAGACACCCGTTTTGCCAGGACTGGTGTGTGCATCAGCTGTGATGCAGGAATGTGTCGCTCTTACTTTCATGTTACCTGTGCACAGAGAGAGGGACTCCTGTCTGAGGCTGCTGCAGAGGAGGTAAGGGTAGCAACCTGGATGTCCAGAACACAGTGCCATATTATGACTTATGTAACCCTTTTTTGTAAATCTTATAAATCACAATATTAATGAATTACTCAATGTAAAAGTACTCAGTTTGATTAATATCAGAAATTAAAGGATCATTGTGGAGTCTGACAAAGGAATATCACTATTGAAAACACGAACAGCCATACACACAGGAATGCACTTGGAATGAACATAAATTATTATTACACAGTAAAACAAACAAAAAAAATCACAAACTTATTTTGTCCAATTTCATGTAAATATTTCACATCATTACTGTAACATCACTCATATTGATGTCTTAAATAAGCTTAAATTTGGCCTTTATTTTTCCTCAGCATTTAATAAACTTTACCATGCAAAATATATATCATATATCTACACACATTAACAACAAATTACCAAAGCTTCACCACACATTCACACAACCATCACATCATACACAGGGTCCGTCATTAACGATTGCCCGGGTCAAATAAAAATAGCCGGCGGGCCAGTAGAACCTGCGCAGACCTGCCCAGTCGGGCACTCGGAAATATTATTATGATTTATATTATTATTATTATTATTATTGTATTTCCTTTATCTCTTCAGCCACACAGCCTTGTGACAAGGAATGAGTATTGTTACTCTTATTGATACTGCTTATTGATCGTGTACTTTATTAACACTCTCAAAACAAAAAGAAAGAAAGAAAAACAAATGGATACCATTAGGATCACTGTATTTTATACTGTAACATATACCATGATAGCCCCGTTTTTCACAATGTACAGCATCACAAAACTGTATTTATTATTCAAGAAATAAACTTCACAATAGATTCATAATAGATTATTGAGTAAATCTACTACACTGTGCATTTATTAGTTACAAAAAGTGCAAGACCTTTTTACTGTGAGGAGTTGCAGAAGCAGTAAATCTCCCTCAAACTATTACTGTGAATTCCTGAATTTATGAATGTATGTACCGCTTATAGTTGCTTTTTAATTACTGAATTACTAACCCAAATTGGTATCATTTAGTTTTGTCCTAAACTAAGACTGTCTGCATACAAAATATGGGTCAGTGAAGTGACGCTAATTTCTTTGTGTCTATATGCCTTAGCAAATCTTAAAAGGGTTAAAAATTGAAATTAAATGTATGATTAACTGGCACACATTCTTTTTGGGGACCCAATATAAAATTTCTGCTTTTAATCCATTTTAAGAGAATATATGGGAGGATTATGTCAAGAATATGGTGGTGTAACCATAAAAACTTTCTCCAAAAATTTCAATTTGCTTAAAAACACCATCTCAACTAGTTTGGCAAGATCCTATTTTTGCACTTTTCTATATTATATAAAGTAATGGAATACAGTTGTTCTAAATATGAAATTTAAATTGAGGAATCATGTTATGACATGAGAAGTGGTGTAACCACCATTTTAAGAGGCCATTTTGTTAATATTGTAAAGAAGGCCATTGACAGGACATGGTATTACAGAGAAGGACCCCTGATGGTCACAACTGCTGCATGACCAGGTTGACAGCTCTTTAAAAAAATTATTCATAACTTCAGGTTTTTGGGTTCGATCAGGTTTGGCAAGTTCAGATGTCAAATAGTATGACCCTAGGAACACATTAAAAATTCATATGAATCATAAAAAGGGGCCGTGTGCTTACATGGATGTGCATGGTAATGATTGTCAAATTTGATGTTAAAATGAAATGTCCAATGGTGTAAACAGTTACACCATTTGACTCTTATTAAAGCAATTCTTACCTTTCTGGAACTTTTACACTTTTCTTTGTCTAAGTTAAAATGCTATTAATAAGCTGGTGTCACACTAAAATGTAAGAGAAATCCACCAGGGATAAAAACTCATCATTATTCCATTCTCATATGGTTCTGAGAAAAGTCTGACCAACTATATCATTACATCTGAATTATACGATTGGACAAGCGATCTGAACACACTTACGTAACAGCCTGCACACTCCTCTCTACTTCAACCAGAAGTAGAAGAGCGCTTTTTTAGAAAAAACTTTATCGACACCAATGACTCAGAGCAGTAGCAGGACACATAGAGCAGAGGAGATTTCAGAGCACAAGACAACACACATAAGAAAGAAGGCTTTTGGAAAAAACTGTTTTTTAAAACAGACCGACAAATGTGGCCGCAATCTGGTCACAGAGTTTCATGTGTCTGATATAGGGTATGTATATAGTGCACAGCCCCAAGTGATATGTAAACACAGGAAGTCAGATGTGTACGGCTGTACTGATGTTATGTTCAGTTCAAGCATGGGGCAGCAAACCTCAGTCCAGTCTCTGGTGTGTCTATTGTCCACTCAGATAATACTTCATGGTGACAGTGGTAATGCACACATGCCGGATGTGAGTTGTGACAACGAGCATCCAGTTGCTAACAGTTACTGTAGGCTCTGTGATAAAGTTCTTAATGATCCAGACCTGACGCAGCTTAACTAGGTCAGTTCGCAGGTGTTGAAGTCCATCCTTGATGCGGCTCGACTCGGACAGATTGCGAGCGTTAAAGTTAAGATCTGGTGCAGCTTGACTCAGCCTGACCTATGAATGTTGAAGTATTGACCAACTGTGGCTTGACTTGGTTGGCTTGTGAACCAGCACATCCGGTTGCATTGGTCCAGCTGGCCCAGCTCTTTGAGAACTGTAATCTGTAACATTCTCTTCCCCTGCATTTCAAATACCAGTAACGTTACTATCTAACAATTTATTATAAAACTCTTCACTTATCACTGACCCTGGTTTAGAACTTCGGCTTGGCTCTGTCAGTTGTACAGTAAACTCTGAATCGGACTCAGAATCAGAAACGTCTTGTTAATGTTTCAGGGGAGGGTGAGGCAGAAGGAAGGGGTGGGTGGGACTCTAGAGGGAGGTATAGTTGTTGATTTTCAAATTTTTGTGCTGTGCTGTGTGAAATGCCAGAAAGTTAAGGATTGCTGTAAAAAGCCTTTTCCGATAAAGGTCAATTTAGTCAGTGTCAGTTGTTTATGGTGCTAATTAAATAATGTATTATTTTAAAAAAACACTTTCTTGAACTTGTACAGTAGCTTTAAAATACCTAAAGTTAATTGCTTTAAAGGATAAATATTGCAACATTAAAATTTACATCTGTAAAATGTACTTATTTACTTTTCAGCAATTTTATTGCTATATATAAAACTCAATAATCTAACTAAATAAATATAATCACTAGACCACTTAGGCGTCAACTACATGGTTACTCCACCGCAGTTGCTCACACATTCTGGTGGCAGAAAAACACCAGAAATATACTGTGTATCCACAGAGGTAAATGGAGAGATCAGAGAGAATAGAGAGAAAAGAAGGGGAAAATGTCTTGTGCTGTTTGTAAGTTCTCAAGAAGAAGAAATCAGTTCATTATTGTCCGATGTTCCTTTTTTCCAAACTGAAATAAGATAATATATATATAAATATATATATATATATATATATATATATATATATATATGTATACATACATACATACAATTCACATTCACTGTCCATTTCTTCAACAAACAATGGTGTTTGACTGTAGAAGGAACATGGTTTAGGCAGTGTATCTTATTTTTATGAAAAATACTGTTTACACCAATTGACGCAACCCAATGTCAAGTGGTGTAACCAGTATTTTTTCATAAAAATCTGACTATACACAGGAAAATAAATCTGGACTTAAACCCTTTTGCAATGCAATATTATGTTCCTTGACAAATTTCACATAATTTGGCACACTTACATTTAGAAGAAGAAAAAAAACAGTGGTTTTAGGATATGTCCTGCTCAGTGTTACCAAAATGCATTAACATTTAAATATAGAAATACAGAAAGAAAAAAACTATTTCAATTTAAAATTTTCAGATGGAATTTTAGATTTTTATAAATACACTTAAATTCAGTGTAGGTGGATCCAATATATCTTTTGGGGTTACACCATTGGACATTTTCAGAGTCATTCAGTCTTATTTTTGTTAAAAATGGTTCATCAAATGATATAAAACCAACATGAATACAAAATGTAAATGGTAAATGGACTCGCAATTATATCTTTTCTAGTCTCTGGGACCACTCAAAGTGCTTTACACTGTTGGTCACATTGACCCATTCACACACACATTCATACTGCACTTAATTTTCGTGCATGGTGTCTAACCATTCACACACCGATGATACATCGGGGGCAAGTGTGGGTTCAGTGTCTTGCCCAAGGACACTTCGGCCTGCAGGCTGAAGAAGCCATCGACTTTCTAGTTACTGGACGACTTGCTCTACCCCCTGAGCCACAGCTGCCCAAAATATACATTTTAACAATTCTGAGGGAAAATGAAATCATATATAAACAGATCTATTAACTTAAACAATGAAGGTTGAATAATTTTTCCATTACCGATGTCAAACCAGTGGATCCTACTGGCCTTATGGTATTTAAAAATTTTGTCCTGCTGCCCATTGAGTACAATACCAGATTTAGGTACCCATTCCTATACTGAGCTATAAATATGTTTATTTTTGCTGTGGAATTGGCTTGAGTTGGTCCAGAAGTGTAGTTTTTTGGATTTTGATATCAGCTTCATGTTTCAGGCTCCGAGTTCAGGAAATTGAGAAATTAAGGGTATTGATTATTTGACTCTAATAAAGTTAACTGTCATTTTTTCTAGGATATTGCAGATCCATTTTTTGCATATTGCAAACAGCATGCAGATCGCTTTGACAGGAAGTGGAAAAGGAAGAATTATCTGGCCTTACAGTCTTACTGTAAGGTCTCTCTTCAGGAGCGAGAGAAACAGCTTACTCCTGAAGCTCAGGTAAGGTTCATTCACTCAGATTGACTGCAGCAGCCAGCCTTCAAAAACTTTCCAAATATGCATGTGTGTTTGTACTTCAATCCATATGTCCAAAGTTCAGACAGTTTGCTATTGGATACCTCTATAGGGGAGATCAGGCATAGGTGTGGGTGTACAGTTGGGGTTAGGGTTTAATTGCAAACACACCAGCACTGGCAAGGCCACTCATAGCACCCACCAACAGGGTTGGGCTGCAGCGCATCAACTGACAGGAGAATACTGCTGAACAATCTACTATGGGAGCCAAACAGAGGACCAGCAAGATCAAAAGTAGGGGCACCATGGCTGGAAACAGTGGCGTGAAGAGGCGTGGCAGCAAGTATATCACATTTCCTCAATTAATAGCTGGTATTCAGTTAACAGCTGGGTCTAATATGATGGCCAGGGGCGTTGCTTACACAAACAAATAAAGGCCAGCCTCAAACACAGGCTGGGTCAAAAAAAAAAAAAAAAAAAATTGCTGCCTGGGACAAACTGACAAGGATATGATCAGAAACTCTTTCAATGTTTGTGGACTGTCTGTGAAGACTGACAGAAGTGATGCCAACCCCATCCTCTGCTTCAGAGAGGGAGAGCCTTGCACTGCTGGACAGCAGGTGAGGTCAGGACCAGAGCCACCAGCTGGTGGCTAATACCCATAGACATTGATAAATCATATTCATATGCTGTCAACCCAGAAATTAACTGAGACTCTGAGACTGAGATTAACTGAGACTCTAACTAATCTAACATGTGGCACAGTTTCCACCACAGAGAGTTACCCTCAGCAGAGAGTAACAATTGAGTATACCTTTCTACTATTTCCAAACCCAGCAGTTATGGAGTCTCTGAGGGTTGCCCAGTGCTCAATCAGGACTCCACCACAAACTTAAAAGCACAAATTAACTTGAACTTGAGTTTTCTTCGACTGCAAAGCACTTTGCTTTCTGCATGCCCTGCATTCTCCTCTAGCCACTGCTGCTCAAGAAGACAAAGAGAAGTGGATTTGTCAACTCACTCCAGCTGAGCTAATTAACTCACCTTGAGGGTATTCCAACAAAGTTGCTGAAGACAGCCAAGCTCACCTAAGAAAGCCAGGCTTAAACTACCACCATCTCCAAATTAATCATCAAGTCTTTCCACTAACGCAGTCCAGACTTATCTAATCCAGGCTGACTCAAGACAGTCTTGCATAGTCTTGCTTTGTGCACAGACCCCAGGTTTATGAGAAGCCCAAATGAATAATGAACAAAAAGACAATCAAGTAAGTCATCGAGAGGGGAAAGTTATTGTTACCAAAAAAAAAAAGAACATTCTAAGCACTGGTTGCTTTTCCACGGGCTAGGAGCCACAGTAGAGCTATGTCATGATGTCACATCAAATTCAAAATCAAATTTATTGTTGTTGTCTTGTTCAGTAATTTGTTTTTGGAGATGTGTGCACCAGAGTTCCTCTGGAGGGAAATTTAAACAGCTTCTGCCCCACTGAATGATGTCATTGTTTTGTTTCTATAGCATTTTCTTTATCTGAGAAAAATGAGCTGATGATTTACAGAACAGAGAAACAGCAGCTCTGTTTGTGAGCTTATGTACAAAAACAGATTTGACAGTGTGCTTCATATTACATTTCATTAGATTTTTATATATTACAGTATGTAGTGTATTTTACTGTGGTCTGTCAGTGTCATTTTCCCGTCAGTTAGTGGAGATGTGAGTTTAGATGAATCAGTCAGACTCTGTCTGTACAGGTGTTGGTCTCACTCTGTTCTGCCTTTGTTGATCTATTTTTTCAGCCACTCATGTAATTGTGTTCTTTTTACCTTATTGTCTGTTCTTACTTGTATATACTTGTATTGTCTATATGATTGATGCTTATTTATTTTTAAAACAATGAAACAGTGAGATATGACTTCCATGGTCTTTCTAAATTTTTATTAACTTAGCACGAGTGATGGGACATGGTCTCTTAGTAATCCATTTGCCATTTCCCACTCTTGCTGTCTTAGCTGCCCAGTCACCCACCTCCCTGAATCTAGCACCACTTTGGACAATTGCGTAGATTCCTTGCTGGCCCTGCTGTATGCTGGCAATGTAATGGTTCACCTGGAGGGTCTAGCCAAGGAGAGCGAGTCTGAATTAGACCGTCTTTTTGAGTCATTTCAAGAGTTACTGAACAATTGCCTTTTGCATTTACCTTTTAGTTTCATGTGGTGACAGTAGCAAGGTAGACAGGCATTACCTATGCTTAGTCTGGCCAGACATCACCCAGAAATCAGTCAGCCAGTCAATAAACACTGTAGGTGAATTGCTACATATGGAAATGGTTTCCCACTCCTCCCTCCATGTTTTAATGCTCAGATTTTTGCTTTTAGAGCTTTTAGTCACGCTGTACACAGCGTGGTCAAACTTCCTAGCCACACACTAGTCACATGTGTCTGTCTACCAGAGCCACATGAAGGTATTTGCCTGTCTTTTTGTTGACATAACCTCAATCTTCAAGGTGACATTTGTCTGTTGAGAGCCTGAATGTGACTTATGCGGAATTCACATGGAGTCCGGCAGATGGGAGATGGCACACCAGATGTCATTTTAGTAGACGAGAGAACGACGGTAAAACTTGAGGGAGGCTGGCACAGAATACACGGCAACAGTAAATGGCAATGATGTCCAAAGTTAAAATATTTTAACTTTTAGAGTCCACCGGCACAGTATTCACAAATGGATGTGACATTTTGGGGTGAATTTATCTCCAGTTTCAGTTTGCAATTCAATATCAAGAGAAACCAGAATTTTATAGCCATATATTTATAGCTATGATAATAGCATTAACTAATACACAATATTTTGTTGTAAACAATACGCCATCGCCACAGCAACATATTTTCACATGTATATTGTTTTGCCATTGTGCCATTTCTGTTGGACCGTTGATTTGTATTTTGCGTCTTGTTCCGTGGCTGTACTCCGTCTGCTGGATTCCATGTGAATGCAGCATTAGTCTGTGGGTGACTGTATAGTGACAGTACACAGTACACTTCTGTGACTCTGTGATGAAGGGCAGGAACAGGTGTAATCTTGAGGAAATATTAGTTACTACTGAAAAAGATTTTTGTGCAAAATGCTTCAGTAACAAAATACAGTATTAAGAAAAATGAGTAGGCATGACTGAAAGCACTTCTCATTTTAAATCAATCTGTTGGTAAAAATCTGTGGGAGTAGTGGGTGAGTGGTTAAAGTATGTCCTATATGGGCACACTGAGCCCCAAAGCAGGAGATCTTCACTGTGTCTATCAATAAAGGGATGAAATGGTTAATATTTGAAAGATGTGTGTCTCACCTGCAGGCCCGAATTACAACCCGCCTACAGCAGTACAGGGCAAAAGCGGAGTTATCCAGGAACACCCGGCCTCAGGCATGGGTGCCGCGGGAGAAACTGCCACGACCTCTGACTTCTAGTGCCTCAGCCATCCGGAAACTCATGAGGAAGGCGGAGCTAATGGGGATCAGCACTGACATTTTCCCTGTGGACACGTCTGATACCAACGCCAGTATGGATGGACGTCGGAAACACAAGCAACCTGCCCTGACAGCAGACTTTGTCAACTACTACTTGGGTGAGGAAACATTCTTGCAGTTCTAGACACCACAATTTATTTTCCTCCCATTTCCCAGTGTTGTTGCATATCTTATTTTAGCTTTTATTCTTTTGTAACATGGGCAGATATGCAGACACAGAGTGAGAATCATAACCAATGCTTTAGAGACCTACAGAGTGTTTGCTGAGAAAAGTATTAATTGGAATGGAAACTGGCATTCAAAATAAAATTTGTCACGGAGCACTTACAATTACAACTTTTTAAAAAACCCAAACATCATTTAATTAGCTTGCAGTATTCACACTTGAATGGATTTGACAATAGCCATTTTCATAGTTCTGTGAACGTCATCATAACCTTTGCAAATAAAAAGAAGTTGTTTGCAGTCACACACCTATTGAACAAAATGAGCACAGGAAGAAAAACTTCCTGTGTGTAGACTGCAGCTTTATTTGCCACAAACATTTAAAAACTTATGTCTACAGGCTAAGACAATAACCTCCCCCTCTGCTGCAGAGGGAAGAGGATAACTGATAGTGAGCTTTGTCCGTGTTCTTCATTCAGCTTTCCTCAGCAAAACTATAGACATACGTCAATATTTGTTCAGTTACCAAAAGTCAGATTGTCATTGCAACATTGAACACTGTTATTGCAAATTTTCCTCATTGTGCAGGTATGAATACTCATGTTCATTGGTAAGTCCAGTTTTACTGGAGTGCTATAATACTGCTTATCAGTGGAGTACTATTAATGGACTGAAAATGACAGATGGATGGATGGATGGATGGATGGATGTACTTTATTAATCCTGAGGGAAATTCAGATATGGTCAACTGCTCTCATAGAACAAGTCACAATAAATACAAACATATAAATATCTAAAAAAATAACTAACTAACTAGTAGTAGAACACAGTACAGTACTAATAGTAGAAACCTAAAACCACCCCCCAGACAGAAGTGTTCCAGTGCTTCTACCTCAAGGAAGTCACAACAGGATAGCCACTGTAAAATTCCCCTTCGATTGCTAAAGCACAAGTTATTTTCAATCCTATGTGTAATTAACCTATTAAAAACCAAATACCTTTGCAGTTTCTCTTTGTTGTGTCTATATGGGACATTTGTTATAATTTTAAACTATATCATTTGATACTTTGTAGATCTGTGATTTTGGTGTTTTACCACCAAAATCACAGATCTACAAAGTATCAGATGATATAGATGATACTGGTTTCCTTCAGTGTTATATAGGCACCTGACCCTGCCTAAAATAAAGAGTCTGTCTGTTAACATCCCAAGAATTTATTTCACAAGGTTTGTCTTTTTTCCCATTTCCATCTTCCTCCATTCTCATTCAGTAGAAAAGCTCTGACGTGAAACTGTGCACGTTTATTAGGAGCCACTAATGCAAAGCATAAGTAAAACTTATTTTTATAATATACAGGAGGCTTTTTATGACTCTGCCCATGACAGGCCTCTCCTCCACCTGTCTGTCTGTACCTCTGTGCTACTCATGATATCACAATAATGGTTTAGAGGTCTATCTTCAAATTTGGAACAAACATATTCACCATGACTTAAAGATGAACTTATTAGATTTTTGGAGTTAAAGTTCAAGGGCATGATGACCTCCCAAAATGAAGATCAAATGTCACATTTGCCTCCAAAAAAAGCAATGACCTGCTAACATCGTCAGGGAAACACTTCCAATCTGACAAAATGTTGTCCACTCTGACAATTTCTGGGCTAGAGGATGAACAGCTTTGATTCTGATGGTCAAAGGTCACAGTAGCTTTAGAAAACATTTTTTATCCATTACTCAAGACTTCTCAAAATGTCACACAAATGGTTTGTGTTGTAACATGTACCCTGAAATAGGTCTGAGTGGTAGACAACCACAAGGAGGTGATTCTAGTTTACTCATTTCATTATTTCAATTTTATACAGGCCAAATCATATAGATTGGTCCATATTGAAAGCACTAACTGTTGTACAGTTGTTGCTAAATTAATGTGAATGTCTGTAAAGGTGTTTTCTCCACCAAGAACCGATGATGATATGAGATGTGGATGAGAAGCAATAGTAGTAACCTTGAGCACACTGCAACAGAGGACCTATCTGCCATCAGTACACTCTCTTACGTGCTTTTTCCCATATATAGATTGTGATCATTCTATTGATTTTTGTCCCATTGATATTCAGAGAGGAACATGCGAATGATCCAGATCCAAGACAACATCTCCGAACAGAAGAGCTTAAAAGACAAGCTGGAGAATGAGCAAGAAAAATTACACGTGGAGTACAACAAGGTGAGCAGCACACTCCAATCCCACAACACCTTTGTTTTGTAATAAAGATGATGACTGTAACAAGTCAACCACACATCATTGAACAACTTTGGTTGTTAGAAGTCTTGAAGCTGAACTTGCCGCACACTCATCACCTTGCCTGCAATATTAACAAGCTTTTACAGTCTCTTTTTGTTTGACAGAGTTAGAAAGCCAAACCAACACACGCAGCAGTAAGTAAGAACTGATTCAAGAAAGAGTGATAAAACAAGGTCATTAAAATATTGCACACATTAAAGGACCTCAGTTTCCTGAGGAAGAGCATGCGCTCCTGGGCCTTTTTACAGACAGTGTCAGAATTCGCCTCAAAGCTCAATTTATCATCAGTGATAGTTCCCAGATACTTGTATTTTGAGACAGTTTCCACTTCTTTGTTCAGAATCACAGTGCTGGGAGAACTGGTGGGTTTGCATTTCCTAAACTCAATAGTCATATCTTTCATTTTTGATACATTTACTGACAAGAAAAATGAGCTACACCAGTTCATGAAATCATCCACAACAGCACCATGCTTCATCGTCAATTAAGAGACTCACAATAATACAATCATCTGCAAACTATATGCCTATTCTGATGGGTGCTTCTACAAAGGTTAGTGTGCAAGATGAATAGAAGTGATGATAAATTGCACCCCTGGGGAGAGCCAGTAGAATAGAGTAGCTTGGAGGATAGTACACCATTGACTCTGAAAGACTGTGATCTGTCTGTTATAAAGTTCAATATCCAGCTAACATCAAAACCATTCATACATGTGGCAATGTGAGTATGCGACAGTTGCGACAATTATAAACCAAAGTTTTGCCCAGGTGGTTCTTTGCCTCCATGTCGTGTCCTAAACCTGTACAACACAAGTACTCATTGATTATCCTCATGTATTCAACAGTGGTTTGTTTATGGTAGCCAAACCTGCTGTGATCACTGTCGTTTTGTTACCAACTCTACTACCTCCAACACAACAGCTCACTATCTGATCACTATCCTGACAATAAAATAAGTACAACAATAAAAGGCATAAAAATACAATAAATAAAACAATTTAACACACTAACAAAAAACCTGCTTAAAAAAAAAAAGTTTTCAGCTGCTTCCTAAGAGAGTCCACAGATTCAGTACATCTTAGAGAGAGGGGCAGAGCCGCTGCCTGGAAAGACCGATCACGTCTGGTCCTAAAGTGGGTGTGGGGACAATCTCTGACCTGATGACCTCATGGTACGGGCAGGTACATGAAGTTCTCATGGTGCTGTGTTGAGTTGTGAAGTACCTCCTTTCCATACAACATGATTGTTTAATGTGTTTTTTCGCTGGGCGAAAGCTCAGAAAAATTGACCTCACTCCAAAACATAAAAAAAATCGCATTTACGCTGCACAACATTTGCGGTCTGTGTGAAAGGACTCCTGATGAAAACCAGAGTTAGAAAAAAAAAAATACTGACGTGCGAATAACTTGCAAGAAAAATATGTCTCCAGAATGTGTAAGGGCCTTAAGCAATGCTTACCAACCTTACCAACCTGAACGGGATAAACAAGTGATCCGTTGGAACGGCCTGGGCAAAACAATGCACATGTGACAATATGTCGTTATATTGTTTCTCTCACCCACATTTGCCGACTTTCTAAATGGTCATTCACCCACTAAAATGACATCCAGTTTGCCGTCTGCCTGATTCCACGTGAATGCAGCATAAATGTGACCCTCCATCCTTTTCCCTACCTATCTAAGGCCAAAGCGGGCTGCCTGGGTGATTTTGGCCAGCACCTTGGTGAAAGAGTGTGTACATGATGGTCGTTCAGATGTTGTGTTTTTTGCGTGCATTACTTTCAATGTAGATGTGCGTTGTGCATGCTCACAACCCAAAGTGGGGGGGATGTCTGCAGTGCGTGTGTGAGCTATGATTAGCTGCGACTCTTGCTCCTTCTACCTAACTGGAGGAACAGCACCGGAAGCGTTGGATTTTTGCGAATACGATACAGGCTGTTGGTGGAGCCAGAGGAGTTGGACTTGGTCCTAAATTACCCATTTCATATACTACTATCAGAATATAGTGACAGCTCCAGCAAATATGACTGAGTAATTGTTACCAACTGAAACTTAAAGTTACTATGTACTTATCTGACAAGACTTATGCCAATGACTGGCAAATTCAAAGCTTACCAGAACACTTCAATTTGTTGATAATTACTAATTAATGAAACACATATTTTTGAACAAAATAACCGATTTTTGTTGATAGACAACATGAAAAGTTGCACAGTGGGGCTTTAATGTTCACTACATTCACCACCTTAGTTCAACATTTCAGCATTCTAACATTGGCCAATAAGTAGGGCTGCTCAATTATGGAAAAAAAAAATCATAATTAGGATTATTTTGGTATTTTTATTTATTCTGCCAATGACCTGCACATTTTATGAACCAGCAACAACAAAATTAATCTCTTCTTCCAATGACCGACTGGTGGTTCTTGAATTATTACTTCATGCTATGGACAGTTTAAGCCAGAGGCATATTTTAGTTTTCAGTGTTTCAGTTATGCCTTGACACAAACATTCACTTGTACTCAAGGATGTAATGATTACATTTTCTGAGTTCAAAGGTCAAGGTCACAGTAAATTCATACATGATCTGATCTTGGTAAGGCATCTCAGTTACACCTTGAAGGATTTTTTTTCTTCAAATTTTGCACACATCCCCTCAGGCTCAAGAAGGTACTGATTAGATTTTGGTGGTCAAAGGTCAAGACCAGTGTGACCTCTTAAAACACCCACAGCAATTGTGCCAACACACTAATGAAAATATTTTTTCTGTCTCTGAACTTAACCTAGACAAGTCTAAGTGGAAGAATGCGAATGTTAATTCAATCATTCTTCCAGCATTCATTCGTACTTTGCATCAGGTGGATGTCAAGTTTTATCGGCAGTGTAAAGCACCTTCACCTTGTTAGATGCAGCCTTACTGTGCTACTTGATAAAACCTGAATCCTCAGCCAGTTTCTCTCATCTTTCCTGATGTGTGAAATGTGACCTCTCTGTTGTGGCTGCTACTCCATCTGTCAACATGAGTAAGGGAATACTACAGTGGGCTAAAAGTCACAAGTTAATGTTGCATTCAGTCTTCTGCCGTGCGCGTTTAGCGTTATTAATGGAGTGTGTGTTGCTAATTGCACTGCTTAAGTTGCTGTTAGTAGTAGTAGAGCGCAAGTGCAATGTTTCCCATTATGCAAGGCTCAGCTCCTGTACGTCATAATGCAGTGTTAAGATAAAACTTACAATGACTGGTTCAAAGATTCACCTCCTCCATTATAACTCTGTATATTCTGTATGTATAACACTTATGAGGCTTTTTTTAATAGCCAGAATTGGGATTTATATATGGAGTTTATAGTTTATACTGACCCTTCTGCCTGCCTATTTAGCCTTTGATCATGAGCTTTTAAAATCAATGTCTTAGACAAAACCAGAAGGGTCTGTATTTCTCCTCTGCCTTCACGATTGGCAGCACAAGTAATTGTAAGTATCGGTATAAGCTGAAAAGATGAGGTGAAATCAGTCCACAAGTTCAAGCAAGAAAACCTTGTTATAACCACATTTACATTTGTAATAATTAAAATGAAAAAGAATGCATTCCTCAGACACAAGCTCCATAGAGACCTGGGTGTAGTGCCTTTCATTTGATTTGTCTACACAGAAATAATTCATGATAAAGATCGAAGCCACCTTGTTCTTTTTCTGACATCATCTTTCTCTGACTTCAGCTCTGTGAGTCTCTGGAGGAGTTGTTGAATGTGAATGGAGAGCTGCGAAGTGAAGGCCAAGCCATGTGGACTCTGTTGGGTGGCATCTTGGGACAGGTAAGACCACAATCTACTTCTTCACAACTTTTCCTTTTCTCCAGTCACCTTGAAACACTGTGCTCTTCATGTTCCGATTACATGTTAGGAAAATTTGTGTTGATTTCCTTTTTTAGCTTTTTGTTAGCAACAATATGTGATACAGAACATATGATGTCATCATCAAAACATGCTAATTTCCACAGTCATTGATAGTATGGGGCTGCATGTCAGGTAAAGGCACGGGGGAGATGGCAGTTATTACATCTTCAATAAATGCACTTAGGATTTTGGACACTTTTCTTATACCATCAATTGAAAGGATGTTTGGTGATGATGACATCATTCTAAATGATAATGCATCTTGCCATAGGGCAATGGCAAGAGCATGTGAAAACTTTTCTTCAAGAAAAACACATGTCAGTGCATGGCCTGCAAATAGTCTGAATCTCAATCCAATTAAAAATCTATGGTGGCAGCTGAAGAAAATGATCCACGACAAGGCTCCAACCTGCAAATTTGGTCTGGTAACAGCACTAAGAGAAACTTGAAGCAGCACTGATGAAGAATACTGTCTGTCAATCGTTAAGTCCATGCCTCAGAGAATTCAAGCCGTTAAAAAAGCCAGAGGTAGATGAGTACTAATGGTGTAGTGTTTTTTTCATGATTTTGTAGTATGATTCCATTTTTTAACCTCTGCTTGATCTAAAAAATAAATAAATAAATAAGCAGTTGTGACTGACTACAATTTTGACAACTGTCAATTGTTTCTTAAAACCAAAAGGTTTGCATTTTGAATAAAAATAGTTCTGTGTGTTCTGTGATTTGCCTTTTTTCCACAGAATTAAGCAGATGAATAAACATACTCCAAGAGTGGTGATTCCATAATTTTTGCCAGTCGTTGTCATAGTATAGTATCTGTAGCTGGCAGGTAACTGTAGTTATATATCCCCTTTCTATTTTTTTTATCATATTCTAGAACATGCGCTTCAACTGGTAGCAGCAAAGTCTGGTAGCTCTGAGTTTTTTTTACTCAACCTTAGCTTTATTTTTGTTATTTTTGTCAACTACTGATGGATTCTTCTGTTGGAAGAATATTATTTCAAGAGAAGAGCTTTTGTCACTGAAACGGAGCAAATCTGGAGTATATTCCAGCTGAGATAAGGAGGTGTTTTCGTGGCTGTCGTGCTGGTGCAAAGTTGAAGGCCAGGAAATGGAGATACAAGCCTGTTCTACCATCTGTCATCATGGGAAACGTTAACTCTCTGCCCAACAAAAGTGATGAACTGGAGATATTGGTGAAGACTCAGAAAGTGTACCATGAGTGCAGCCTGATGTGTTTTACTGAAACCTGGTTCAATCAAAACATCTCAGACTCCATCGTGGATATACCTGGATTCACTCTCATACGATCAGACAGAGATGCTAAGGCTAGTGGCAAGAAAAAAGGAGGAGGACTGGCCTTATTTGTGAACCAGAGATGGTGTAATCCTGCACATATTACTGTCAAGGAGAAGATGTGTTGTCCAGACATTGAATTATTGGCTGTTGAAACGCAGCCATACTATGTACCAAGAGAATTCAGTCATATCATAACAATACTTGTGTACATCCCTCCAAAGGCAACTGCTGAAGTTCCATGTGAGATACTACATGAAATCGTTGCTAGGATACAGACTAAACATCCTGAAGTACTCACAGTAATATCAGGAGACTTCAACCATGTCACCCTCTCCTCCCACCTGACTGGATTTACACAGTTTGTTAACTGTGCTACCAGAGAAAACAAAACCCTTGATCTGCTGTGTGCCAATGTCAAAGAAGCTTACAGAGCTACTGCCTTACCACCACTGGACAGGTCAGACCACAACTTGGTTTTTCTGCAGACCTGTTACAAACTCTGTGTGCAGAGGGAACCTTCAACTACATTCACAGTAAGGAAATGGACACCTGAGGCTAGAGAGGCTCTAAGGGACTGCTTTGAATGCACAGATTGGGATGTGCTGCTGGAAACAGACAAGAACAGTATGGACATTGACAGACAGGTTGACTGTTTTACAGAGTACATCAACTTCTGTAGAGACAAAGTCATACCTACAAAGACTATACGCTGTTTCCCCAATAACAAACCCTGGATCACGAGTGACATAAAGGCAGTCCTCAACCAAAAAAGGAAGAAGCTTTTAGAGATGGTGACAAAGAACGGCTCAAACAGGTGCAACATGAGTTGAGGAAGAGACTGAAGATGGCAAAGTTGGAATACAAAAAGAAGATAGAAAAGAATTTACAACACAACAACATCCGTGAGGTGTGGAGAGGAATCAACACCATCTCTGGCTTCAACAAAAAGAAAAGACAGTCAATAGTGGGTGATGTGGAAAGAGCTGATGAACTCAATCAGTTCTTCAACAGATTCGACACTGAGGTCACATCCGATTCCACTCCTTATCCACCTCCTTCTCCTCCTCCTTCTCCCCCTCCTCAACATGTGGACATCTCTATGATGGCTCCTTCCTCTCCTCCACAAGTGTGTTTCTCCACCATGTCTCCTCCTCCTCCTCCTTCTTCACCTGGGTACATCTCCACTGCTGCAGCTACTCTCCTTCTCACACCTGTTCCTCCACCCTTGTTTGTCACAGAGACAGGGGTGAGTCTGGAACTCGGGAAACTTTGCTCTGGGAAGGCAGCTGGTCCAGATGGTGTGTGCTGCTTAAAGACTGCGCTGCCCAACTGTGTCAACCTCTCCACAAGATCTTCAACCTGAGTCTACAGCTGGGGCGGGTGCCGGATCTGTGGAAAACATCATCACAGTGCCGGTACCAAAAAGAAAATGTCCGGCTGCACTAAATGACTACAGACCGGTGGCCCTGACTTCAGACATCATGAAGACCTTGGAGCGGCTGATTCTACGTCTACTGAGGCTTGAGGTCAAAGACAAACTCGATCCCCTGCAGTTTGCATACAAAGAACGTCTGTGAATGTTCTCATTCGTCCAGGTCATTGTTATCTCTCTCTCAAATTAAATTGAAGGCAACTGGACTTGTATTTGTCTGTGGAAGACGTTTTACCTCTTATCCAAGCGGCTTCATCAGTTCTTATGCATTGGTCTCTCTAGTCCGTCAGACTAGTGCGGACTAGAGAGACCAATGCATAAGAACTGATGAAGCCGCTTGGATAAGAGGCGAAAGTTAAGTTCACAACTTAACATTTTTTGTATCAAAAACATAAGGCATTAATAATAAAAAAAAAGGCATAAACAGCCTTTATGTTGTGCAACTTCACTTCAGTAGCTACAAGTTTAAGAATTTACAGTTCAGGCATAAGAGGGATGCTTTGTGGCATGTAGCAGGCAAATACATTTGAAT
Organism: Caranx melampygus; assembly: GCA_019059645.1. Taxonomy (NCBI): domain Eukaryota; kingdom Metazoa; phylum Chordata; class Actinopteri; order Carangiformes; family Carangidae; genus Caranx; species Caranx melampygus. The sequence goes on from JAFELL010001083.1 coordinate 135,929, forward strand.
GGGACCTTGAAACAAGTCCATACATGAATAGTTTCGCATATTTCTGTTGAGTGCTTTAAACCCATATATTCAAGAAAATCAAGGCAACAGCCACCCCTTCTTATTTTTTCTCACTCATGACGTATGTGTGTGTGCGCAAGCAAACCTTTAAAGGAGCTCTTGATTGCAATGAAGGAAGGGGAGCATGTCAACGTGCTGAGGGCTGAGGCTCGCCCTCTTCTTTGAAGCAATGGTGCCTGCAGTTGAAAACAGACGCTCTGATGGTGTAGATGTGGCTGGAATACATAGCAGAGACCTTGCCAGTTGTGCCAGTGTTGGATAGCGCACTGCACTCTTTTCCCACCAAGTCAGTGGATTCTCCTTCTTGGACAGGGGATGTTCTCCAAAATACATCAAGAACTGTGGAATAATTGTGACAACAAAAGTATTAAAAATGTTTTGTTTTTGTTTATTTATATTTTGCACGACAGTATTACAGTCATTATCTGTATGTGTGCTGGAGTCTGAGTCAAGGAATGATGTAGCCCTCTTGACATCTGATAGGGGAGTCCTGTGCTGTGCTGGATGCTCCATGGTTACTTGCGGTGGGCTTCCTCACTTGCTGTTTGGCAGCAAGTGCTATGGCTCGTACTGTGTTTTGGACCTTTAGTACTTCATCAGCAGGCAAGAACCTCAGTTTTTGAAACCTGGGATCCAAAGCAGCAGCAAGCAGGGTGATGTTTGGCGATTCAGGAGTAAATTCAGTTAGTCCTTCCCATCGTTCTGTTACCTGTTCTGTTGCATGAGACTGGAATGACCTCACAGGTGCAGTCTGGCCTCTGTATGTTCTGCTTAAATTTGTGCACAAGATGTGGAAGTGCAGACAGTGTGACATATTGTTGTCCGCTCAGAAACACTGCCTGATTCAAAGGGATCAAGGATGTGGTTCAGCTCCTCAATCAGGTTCCACTGTTCAGGTTTGAGGTCCAGGTAGTGTTTTCCTCTCTGGGTCACTGGTGGGTTGGAGAGTGTGGCAGTCACTGGCCATCTCTGTTCTTGTAGCCTGGACAACATAGCGTAGGTGCTGTTCCAGCGTGTGCAGACATCTTGCACCAGCATATTCTCCTTGACAGCCATTTGTTTTTGCTTGTCCTTCAACTTGGTGCAAGCCAACTCACTTTTTTTTAAAGTATTCAGCAAGGCTTCTTGCAGCTACGACACACTTGGGGATAGCCTGGTGGATCTTCAGAGATCTTTGCACAACCAAGTCGAGGATGTGCCCTGCACAGCGCCCTGATGCCCATCCATGCCTTTCATACAAAATCTTTGCTGCTGCTACGACATTAGCGCCGTTGTCATGGACGACAGCCTTGATTTTCTCTGCTGGAATGTCAAATTTGGTTATCACCTCCTCAATCCCACAGTCCATTGTGCAATATTTGCAGCTGTGTGTCCCTCCTCAAGGGGCATTGTTGTCAGGCAGTGAGACACCATGCTCCAATTCTTCCCAAAATAGTGGCTTGTCACCCCCATATAAGCCTCTGTTGCAATGCTCGTCCAAATATCAGCTCTCAGTCTCTTGCAGGGCCTGCTTCATCTTGGCTGTTGACATCTTCATACTTTTTCTCCATCTGTTTTGTGAAGAAAGTTGTTGATGGAAGCTCATACTTGGGATGGAAAGTTGAAATCATTGCTTTAAAACTGTCATCCTCCACCATGCTCAGTGGGTGCCTGTCCGTGACTATCATGTTTAAAATGCTATTTGTTAGTTCAGCTGCTTGCTCAGGGCTACATAATGGTGCTAGATAAATGTGTCTGTCCGAGACTGTGAGAAATAATAATTAGTTAACTGACATATGACTAAATAACATAATAATACAGTAGGTTCATGGTTGTGCATTTATGAACTTAGACCAGCTGATTAGAAATAAGACAAATATTCTTTATCAGATTTTAAGTTTTTGTAGTGTTCAAACTAAAAGACATCTATACTGGGGCACATTAGGCACCAGTGCTCCTTGATATTTTATCCATCAACCAAGAGGGTAAAACACACTTCCTTGTTCCACCACACAATATCGTCTGCTAGAAGTGACCAGCTACTGACTGCTCAGTTAACTTTATCATGTTTTTATTTTCATCTTCTTCACTCCACAGTGCTGTCCTTTAACAGATTAAATAAACCCTGTATGAAGTCATGTTATAGTCATGGGCATACTTGTCGACCTTGTAATAAACTAGGCACAAATTCGACAGTAGTCATAATTAACAGAAACCTGGCCCTTCACAGGGTTAACGTTATGTTTGTAAGGTACTGTAATGTTAATCTCACTGATTTGCGGTACGTACAATTTTACCTTTTCTCGGGTCCTCCACTTCAATCTGGGTGTCTTCGGCGGAGATGTTGCTATATTGAAGATGTGCTGTTGTGGTATGCAAGGGCTGTGTTACAGTGTTTACACGTCACTGTGTTCACCTTGCTGTTTAGTTTAAAATGATCTCATACTTTCGACATTTTCTGTCTTTTTTAATCGCATTTTTTATCGTCGCTGTTCCTCCTTGCCTCTTCCATCTTCCTGCTCCTGCTTCCTCCTCACTCTTCCCCTGCGTAGGTGACGTAAGCACATTTGCCACATTTAAAGTAGCCCGTGCGTCCCTTGACCTTTACAATTAAATAAATGGTTCCCTGAGGCAGAAAAAAATTCTCGATCATTTTTTTAATCGAGGTACTCGAATTACTAGAGGAATCGTTTCACCTCTAGTGTAAACTTTGAAGGGCTCTCCCTGCCACACCACAAATGCTATTAAGGACATGCTATTGTCCTCTGCAAAAAGCCTCTGGCACCATGAATGCCGCTATTACAGATTTTTTGCTAATTTGCATACTGTTAAAAACAGTAAAATAAATAGAACTTTTTAAATATTTATGTTATCAACACCAAACTTGGTATATGGCATCTGGGGAACGAGACGGTCATTTCTACTATAAATGAGCATGATCGGTTGAAAAACATGGCCGCCGTCAAGTAAAATATCCTTGCAAGTGGCGGGGCTTAGCAAATATTGGCCCCAAATCATTACCCTTTTTTCCGATCGTAATGAAACTTAGTCAATATCTTCAGAAGGGGACTAAGAATAGGCCCACCAAAACATTTTGAGCTCAGCCCATAGAGGGTGCCACAAATGTCATAAATGTTTAGCTGAAAACCTGTTTTGGAGAAATCTGGGGCTTCTAAAGGGTGTGTGTTGCGTGGAGCTGTCAGGGATGGAGCGGGTGGTTGTTGGCTCCAGTGGGTGAGGGGTAGGGTGGCTATTTTGAGCAAAAAAGGTTAGAACCAGCTAATTACTGCTTGCGGCTATATTCTGTTTTTGTTTTTGCCTACTGAAAGGACTGAAAGAAAACGTAATTTCTGGACAATCAACATTAGTACTAGTCTCTTACCTTGTTAAGTTGAGGAGGTGTCATCTTCCTTTCGTGGACAGTTGATAATTGTATAATCTGAATGGTGTAAATACTGCAGAGGAATGGTTGAATGGAGCCTGAATCTCCCATGCCTGTTTATACATCAATTTAACTTAAGTAAAATAGTTTAAAGTTAAAAAATACACATTAGTAGTCATTAATGTTGTTATCATTTGAAACAGTCATCCCCTGATCAACTCATAGGTCAGCTGTGACCATTAGACACTGTATAAAAGAAAATGCTAGTAAACTGACCACAAGAATGACCTTGCTCAAGCAACAACATGATGCATTGACAGATGTATGGATGGATACTTCATTTATAAATTCACTGATTTATAAGGGTAATGCTGTCAGAGCCAGGTGGTCACCTGCCTAATAAGAACAGAATAATTTCTGTAGCCAGTTGTATATTTAGAGGGGTTTATATCTATAAATGTCCATAATATTAGTATTTTGATATTACAGCTGTTGTTTCACCAGTGACAATTATTCTATTTTCTAGTGATCCTTTTATGATTTTATGTATGAATTAAATGGCTAAATCACTGTAAACTATTATCAAATCTACATGTTTTTAATATGGCGATGACAAAGCAGAATGGACAGGAATGAAGGGAGTGGCAGTGAATCTGCAATGACCACCATTCACCATCTGTATCTGTTCTAATGCTGTTTATGTCACCATTTGTCAAATCACACTATTCTGTTCCAGCCACATGTCTTGATGTACTATACATGTATATTGTCTGGGTTAGGCTTAACACCAAGAGTCATAGCACTCATGTCCTAAGTCTGCCTCACATTTCAGCTTTGGAACCAAATTGCTGTTGACACTTGCAAATTTGGATTGGGATTGTCGAATTAGTGTGCCGCAATTGCACAGATAATACATTTAACGCAGAAGCAGGCATATATTCCATATTGTTGCACCTCAGTAGTGGCATTATTTTTGATTCAGTGATTTCTTATGTACCATAGAAAGTAACTGGACTGACCACACAGCATGATGTACATCTATTTATTATCCGTTACACCAGGTCACAATTATAAAATGAAGGAAATGGAGAAAATAGACAGTAACAACGAAACAGTAATTGCTGATATTGACTGTTTCCAACCAGCAGAAATTAAGAGACACTGCAACACATGACAGTGAGTTTTGAGTGATTTTAAAAACTGAAGCTAGATGTTGTAATGCATTTTGTTATCTAACTTGTATATTTATTTCTATTACCTGGGAATCCTGGTAAATTTGTTATATTGTTACATTTATTTTTGCAATTAATTGCTCATGCAAAAAGAACATCAGAAAACAGGGAAGAATGCCTTTAATAATCCCAGAGCCCAAAGTGACATCATATGCAAGCACAGATATATTCATTTAATATTTGTGCAAATATTAGAGCAATTTTTGCGCCCTGTAACCCATAATCTTTGTCTATGACAGATAAGACTACACAATATACAAATCGTAATGCGCATCTAATAAATAAGTTTATCCACCACTCCATGGATTTCTTTCTCAATGGCTTGGTTGAAAACAAATGCACATGGCCGGGAAGAAGCTTAGCAAAACAGAGGAAAAGCGACCAGACTTGCATAGTTCAGCAACAACAGACCTTCAAACGTGGAGACTGGGGCAGTGTTACAACTGAATAGAAAAGCCTGATTTAGAAAAGCAAAAAACAATGATTGCATGATTATAAGAAAAAAATATGACATTTCAAAACTAAAACAAGTCAGTATACACCTGAGACCAAGCCAAATCTAAGAAAATAGGAAAAACTTAAGACAGACTCAAATGCTACTGGCTGATTGTTTCGACACTGTCATTATTACTGCTAGTCACATGGATCCCTAGGAGGTAGTGGGTAGAGTTTTGCACACTAGAATATGATACTAGATATGAGAGCTTCAAATAGAAGAGCCTTTAGAGTCTTTCCTCTTGGCTCGCATGTCCTCAAGGGTCACCACTATGATTTTACAACATTGAATATTACGGCTGAACAATTTTGGAAATTATTTGCAATTTTTATGACCAGTATTATGATTGCGATATAATATACAATTATTTTCCAAGCTACTTATCATCAGCAAACACAAACAATAACTTTTCCATATTATGCCCAACACAGTATTTGAGTCATTAAACATAAATTTGTTACTTAGCATGTATTAATTATAATGACAACATAACAAAGCACTGACAGCCTGATGTAAACATTGATATAAAACTCAGTAACCAATCACACAAGCCAGCTACATCTTCTCCCTGTGTGATCATCTGTGAAGTAGACAGTCTGAGGACAGAGAACTTTGAGGTTGAAGTTTATATGAAATGCACCATCAGACACCACATGTCAGCTGTTCAACTGTAGTTGAGGAGAACTCTCACTCTCTACTCACGGCTGTTGTTGTAGTTGTTGTTGTTCTGTAATAGAGCTCTGGTATAGTGACCTCGCCTTACTATATGTGGGAGGACACGCTGTACTGCTGATCCATTGTATTCATCAGAGCTTGATCATGGTGCTGCTGTAGCACTGGGTCACTTTGAGCTGCGTTCATATGAAGTTATACCTTCAAACACCTCAGTCATTGGCCCATGTCGTTGGCCATTTGACTTGTTCAGTGCACTGGTCATCGGCGTTTTAGCCACGCAGCAATCATACAGTTTATATGAAATATAAACAAGTAGCTACTAATACCAGTTGGTGGTGTTGCCCTATGAGGTAGCAACAGCACCAAGGCAGGTTCTGCACACCTGATGCTGTGGAGTATCTTCTGTGTTTAACCAGAATAGTTTCACACAGCAACATACTGTACTATTCCTCTCTGAGCAGTACTGAGGCCAGTAAAAGTGTGGCACTATTGCCTACTTTTTCCAACAGCTCCACTCTCCCTTGTATGACACGTAAATAGAGCATAATCACTGTTTTACTATCGCGATTTAATTACAAATGCAGTTAACCATTCAGCCCTATTGAATATGATGAATTTGCCCTAAGCCACAGAAAGTTTGCACATTTTGGTTCCTTTTCCCTGTGGACACAACATTATGGCAAGCTACAATGTGGCTTTCAGCTCACCTGTGCACCTCACCCTTTCCACTCACTATTTATTTAGTGTGCATTTAAACTCATTCATTCATCTGTCTGACAGAGCATATTAACAATGTTGAAACTGCTCTGTATCAGCTGCTGAGGGACTGGTAGTCGGATGCAGACGGTGGTCTAGTTGGGGGAGATAACCTCTGAAGCCCCTTGTGCTTTGGTCATCCTGTCCCCCCATCTATCAGGCCTCCTTGCAGAGATGCTACTCTGTGCTACAGGCAGAACAAGTGTGCACAGATTAGAGGTTCCCTTGGGACAACATTGTCTGTTTAGTGACAGACTTGGTGATAAGTTTTCTAATTAACCTGAGTGGTGGCACTGCACCTGAGATACATGGAGAATAAACTGGCTATCAGCTGCTGCTTTTCACCTGCCACATATACAACAGGTTTCTCTCCACACTCAGCTGTAAGGCGACTTTGCAGCTCTACTTTAGCTAATACTTACTACTTTATTTGTACAGTCTAAACTGTCAGGTAGCAGATATTCAATAAGTGTCACTTGACTCTTGCATCTTTATATAGTCAGTAACCACGGCTGTGACTTAATCAATGCTGGGCTATAATAAACCTTGAACATGAAAGGTTTATTTCCAACCCAGGGATTAAATGTATCTGTTTTACATGGCAGCTAAGAGCTCACTCTCTCCTGACTGTTTCTGTGAGTTAGCTCTCTAAGTGCATGTAATGACATTGTTCTTGGTGGTTGTGTTTGTGAGATCCGTTTAGAACAGCAAATTTAACATGCAATGGAAAAGTGGGCAGTGGTGTTTTATTAACACATGTACTTTCATATATGCTAATTTCAGTGAAAAGGGGCATACTTTACAGACTATACGTTGTCTATATATACTACACTGTATTCTAACATTTTTTTTCTCATGAAGACATTTAATTTCTAGTAACCTTTCAGTAATCCACCGGCCATGCTGTTCACACTACCAGTGCCTCTGAAAGACAAGACTATGCTCGTTTTCACACCTGACCAAAAGGACTCGGTTCGACTGGGCAGCTGAAAGTTGTAACATTTATCACTTGGTTCAGTTTTGCTTTCACACTGCAATTTCTGAAGCGTACCAAACTTTCTGAGTAACGCCATGCAGTTGAAAGAGGTGCTCATTGATCAGACAAAATCCTGACCCCGTAAAAACAAATAGCAAACATGGAGCAGCAGGTTAAGTCAGCTGTTTTATTTTTTATATACACCACATACCACCGTATGGTGCGTGTTGACCATCATTTATAGAACCATAGTTACCTCCGTAATTATCCATTTTGGGGATTGCATTTGCTTGTGTTTGTTCTTTTTTTTTACTTATAAAATGCAAATGTCTCAGCAAACTGTTTAACATGACCATCAGGTTAGGCAGCAAGGCAGACAGCATTTCATTCTCACAATGAAAAAATGAAAGAGAAATGGCACCAGAGGAAAATACGGTCGATGGCATACGGTTGCTGACGTTACACAGACGCTCTGTGTATAGAATCACCGTGTATTGCAACACTTTCTACATTTGGTCCTGTGTTTGGTCCGGTGAGCATTATCACTGCATACAAACTGCACCAGGGTTCACTTGCAAGCGAACTGAGACCCACGCTCCAGAGTTCGGACGAGTTTTCACACCTGCCCAAACAAAGCAGGCTATCCTAAGAAACAAATCCTGGTCTGTTTAAAGTGGACCAAACAGCTCTGGTGTGGAAGCAACCTATGTCTGCTACATGAAAATACTGACATATTTTTATTGTTGTTTTGGTAGAAACTTAACACTCCCGCTGTTCTGAAAGCCCCCAAAGAGAGAAAGCCTAGCAAGAAGGAGGGCGGAACCCCAGGCAAGACATCCAGCCTGCCAGCAATCCTCTACAGGTGAACATGCAGTGTTTAAAGTGATGCTAGTGCAAATGCAGGATTAAAGAGAAGTGATAAATTATAAAGATTTCTTTTCTTTATACAGTTTTTTCTTCTTTCATTTTGGATATCCAAAATAGAGACTAACCAATAAACATTGTGATTAATCTTATTTGTCCCTGTAGCTGTGGCATCTGTAAGAAGAACCAGGACCAGCATCTGTTGGTGTTGTGTGACACTTGCAAACTGTACTATCACCTGGGCTGTTTGGAGCCACCACTAACGCGCATGCCCAAGAAGACCAAGAACAGCTACTGGTGAGAGACATGAAAAAGGGGGGGGGGTAGAAGAAGGTAGATGGTGCATGTGGTGTATATATTGTGTAAAGATTTATCAGTCACTTGTCTGTAGCTAACCATCAAAATGAAGAGTAATTTGTCATTAGCTGAGTTACAAGTACAGTTAAGTTTCTTAGCCCGACCTCTGTGCAAAATTTAAAAAAAAACAAAAAAAAAAAACTTGTGGATTACTGGTGCAAGGTTAATTTTTTGTTTGTGCTGAACTCAGCAATACACACATGCCCTGAATCAAGACAAGATAACCAAACGGGACAGAGTTTTTACATGAAACTTTCTATTCCTAGTTGTAAAGCAAATTAATCAAAGGTAGATTCAGCTTCCCCTGTAAATCACTTTTTGCATCTCATTTGAAATCAATAGGTGAGTTATAATTTTGCTTTTACACCAGGTCCATCTTAATTGATGATGACTGTCTCACTAGTTTCATGCACTGAAATTCTTAAGGAGGCATTGACACCCTAACCCCTAACCCTAACAAGAATTGATGAGATTACATGTGGGTCAATGAGCCACTTGACCATCATGTCAGTGGTCACTTGAAACAGGGTATAAAAGGGTGTAAGTGGCCCATAGAGTTGTAGTTGCTCATAAGTGGTCATGAAGAAAACATCCTCTGGTCCATTACATAATACACCCATAACTAGTTTTTTCAACTTAGTTCAAATTTGTTTTTAAGATGTATTTTTTTCCTTTTTGCAAGTTTGCATGTAGATCTCAAATACTACAATACCCATGAGCCTTGGCTGTCATAACCATAGGGAATAAGACCGGCAAGGGAATGAATCAGAGTGTTCTGTAACCATCAATGATGCATCTAACAGAATTTTAAAGGGGACTTATGCTTTTCCAGCTTTTGGATACTTGCTTTAGACCATGCGGAAGTGCGATCATGACGTAGGTGTGTGTTGAAGTAATTCCCAAGGGCAGTTCGAGGCAGCCCTGAGCCGCTACAAAGGCTTGAGTTTGGAGTCTGAAAGAGGGGTCTGGCTGCAAACCTCCAGCGTGGGGCTGCTTCCATTGCAGGCTCCACTCTCAGGCCACCTCCAGCGTCCGGACACTTGGGACGGGAAATGCACGCAAGAAACTTCAAAATAAAATTGTGTAGACACTATTGGAGGAAGCAGCTTTGTCATTGATTTATATTAAATTAATCAACACAGGAACGCGAGTCTGTCAGCAACATTATTGCACTACATTAACGGTCAAAATCGAGTATAAACTTCATCCATATTTAGCGACATACATCTAAGTTCATAAAAAAAAACACTGAGCTTGTTGATTGGACAGCTGGAGCCTCTCTTCCAGTCTTTGTCCAAAAACAAACACACACAAAATAATATCTCTCTATAACCAAAGACACAAATTCACACACATGGTGAACTGGTGGTGCACAAAGCACCGTCAGTTTAAGTCAACATGGCTTAATGATGAAAACCGGAGTCGACATATTCATGAATTCATAACTGGATGCCCCAGACAGGACATGAAAAGAGATTCAGTTTAATAGTCATTTCCATGCATTTGCATACATAAAACAAATAAAAACTTTTGTCGGAGCAAAAGAGAACAGTTGGTCACCCTAAGTTAAAACTATATTTTAAAATGCACTAAATTACCTGTGTTCTTCATGGTATAATGAAAATAAATTATTAGGTAGGTGTTGATCAAAAACTTGAATAATGACAACAGATAAAATAACAATATTTTATTCTGTTGCCCCTTATTCAAAAATTTTAGTCCTCCATTTCCAGTTCACATTAAGCCAATTACCCTCGTCGGTCAGAAATATATGTCTTCGATATTGGAGAACTTAAACAGCTCCAGGATGACTTCTCTCGCTATCATCAAGCTCCTGAAGAGCCCTCTTCTGCAGCCCACATTTTGCATTGTGTTGTGCAGCCTCCACCACTTCCACTTCCTCCCCGACTGGACTGAACGACAATCCTCATTTTATCTTCATTTAGACAACAAATAACCTGAGTGTCAACTACTAACCAATTTAAAAAAATACTACCCACATGTAACATTCATTCGGTAATTTGCATGAGATATTTATACATATCCTGATAAAGGCGGCGAGTAAAACAGTAATGGAACGTGTGCATTCAGACATTTTTATTTTTTGATATTTGATATAGGCTTACTTACTGTTGTCATGATGGTAATGAAATGCAAATGGCGAAAATGCTGGAGTCCTTTTGGGGATGCAAAAAAGTGTTATTTCTGGGCCTGACAGTGGAGGTTGGGCCTGAGAGTGGAGCCTGCAATGGAAGTGGCCCCACAGAGGTCTGCAGCCAGACCGTTTTGAAGTCCGATGTGACGTCACAACTTCATCGGAAGTCCCTATATAGCAATTTGTCTGGCGCTGGCCTCAGTGCCCAGTGGTATCCCCGCTCTGCTTTGGAACAAACGGACAAACAGTGCTACAATCAGTATTTATGTAGGCTAGTGTTAATTATTTCCAACTAGTGATGCACATTAACTGGTAACTGTTACTCTACTACTGTTACTATAACTGGTACTCATTCACCGATTATTAAAGACTATAGGTTATACTTTTTTACAAAATGCATATGTAATCTTGTCTAAAAGTTACCATTTGAAAAGTGAGTGAGGATTTAAAATGTTTTTCTACACACAGAAGCACAAATTTAACCAAAATAGTGACCGTTTTGAGTAAAGCATCTAAAAACGCCTTTTTTTCAACATCGTGTTGTATTACGTAATGAGAGGGAGTTGTTTGCTAGGCGCTGCCATAGCTCAGTGTGGAGAATATGTAGTAATCAGTCAAAGTGGTCGTGTTATAGTGAGTCAGTGTGTCTACAGTAGGGTGTCCAGATGAGAGTTTGGAGGCTGAAAACATGTCTGTTCTGATGATTCAAGTCAGCGGTCCTGTCTGTAAAGTGTGTTTCTCTTCTACAACCAGGGGTGCACATAACTTTTTTTGTAAGCTACTCAGATGAGTACCAGGGGATAGTGTTTGGTACTCACCCCTGCGGCGCGCGGCCCTAATAAGTGCAGTCTTCCTCACTATCGTCCTCAGTCCCCCCCCCCACTGTCCTCTGCTTCAGTTTCCTGCGTGGTGGTGGATTATGAAGATTCGCCTTCCTGTCTCTGATTGAGCCTCCGAGCAGCTGTCTCCATCCAGAGGTCAACAGCTGGCTTTGGGTCAAATGTCTCTGTGGTCTTTTTTGACAGGTGAATGTGCATCAAGGCAGAGAGACGAGCAGGTGACAGACGAGATCTGTACTTGGTTTTTATGATGTTGAGATGTGAGAATCCCCTCTCGCAAGCTGCACTGCTTAAAGGCAGTGTAAGAGACAGTTTAACCAACTTGTTGATGTTGGAGTAATCATCTGGGCCACTTGTATTCACTATTTGAACTAAGTCATACACAGAGGAGGCTCCCAAGCGTTTCCCTGCCTGCTTTAAGCGCATCCATTCTCTCACAGTGGTGTCTCTGTCAAGTTTCAAAATGGCCTCATATTTCTGAAGAATGCTGCAAACTGTTGTGTTGCCAAAACGGTGGAGTTCTTGCATTTCTTGAGGCCATGTTGAAGGATCAAATACTAAGAAATGATCACATGACTTGAGGGAGTCAAATCTGATTTCAAACTGTTCAATTAATCCCCTGAGTAAGTTTGACTTGTCTCTGTCAGCATCAGCATTAGAAACAGTTTGAGTGCTACTGTGGTGGCCTTCACTTTCAAGCATAAGTGTGAACTGTCCAATAGCCACCATGAGTTCATCCTTACATTCTCCAATGGTCAGCTTTTCCTTCTGAAACCTAATGGATGTGGTCTTCAAAATATTGCCAATATCCAGCATGTTGGCCAGAAAACACTGAAAACGCTCTGTGCAGACATGCTGCAATTCACTGTTATCACTCGTGGCCAGTTGCATTTTAATGGCTGGCAATAGTCTTGATATTTTTAACAGTGTTTCATGTCTCCATGCAGACCATCTGATATTATGAAACTTGCCCAGTTTCACATAGGAGATGCCATTTTCTTCACACAATTTCTTCAGTGCTGCAGTGTGTTTTGCTCCACCTTTTTGTAAATAAAACTGCAGCAGCTTGACCACAGAGCAATTAAATGTCTCACAGTAAGGAACGTTGCGATCAGCTGATTTTGCGCAGTTCTCCAGTGTGTGTGCAGTGCACAGAATATGCACAAGAGAGTTTCCTACCGCCACAAGTTGTCGTAGTTTTGGCACAACACCGTTGTACGTACCGACGTTAACAGCAGCCCCGTCTGTGCACACAGCGACCAACTTCGTTGTCCAGTCATCCAAGCCTGCGTCGTGGAAAAGCTTCTCAAGTCCATCTGTTATAGCCTGCGCGGCCCGGTCAGCACCCAGCTCAATCAATCCAAGAAAGTCTGACGTGAATTCTCTGTTGCTGGACACAAACACGATGTAAACGATTTCCTGCTCGGTTTTTGTGATGTCCTCAGATCCGTCAAAAAGCAGCCCCCAAAATTCAGCAGACTGCAACTTTTCTCTTAACTCCCCGCTGATGGTGTGTGCAATTGTCTGCATTATCTGTGTGCCTCCTTCACGTGAGTGATAAGCACCTCCGACATTCACTCCGAGCCGCTTCAGTAAAGTAATATCCTCAGAATAGGAAGACATTGGATGTGTGTGTTTAGCCTTATGAAAGGCTAGGAGAAAAATATTACACAGGACTTGCCGTTGTTCTTCATTTAGCTTGTCTCGCCATTTGGCAAGTGGACAAGTGGATATTTCTTCGTGCCTAGCTTGTTTATTAGCAATGGCTTTTGCCACATTCACGTGCTCTTTGCTTTTTCCGTGTTTATCAAATAAAGGATGATTGAAATTTTTTGAGCCCTTATAAAACGCACCTGTTTTGTCTGCTAGCTGTGGATGCGAGCGGCAAATCTTGCACCACATTTCAATGCGCTCCTCATTAACATCAAGCCACTGCACATCTTGGAGCCACTTTTCAGAAAAACCTCTCTTGTTCGGCTCTGGCTCTGTTTGATGTTTCTTTGGTGGTCGTGAAATGCCAAAAAAGCTGCTCAATGTCTGTTGTTTTTTAGACATGTTTTTTAGCTTCGTGTAGCATGCGTACCTGCGTACCAGTTATGTGCATCCCTGTCTATAACACACGTTCTACATCTTGGAGGTGATGCCTTTCCACATACACATACACCTGCATGCGTTGATGTTCAACTTCCCGCCGTGCAAAATGCCAAATTCTTTACTACAAACTTTCTAAGATGCTTTGTTTGTATGATCTTGTAAGGCCACAGTGATCCACGGGTATTTCCCTCCCCACTCCTCACAATACCTGCAGACACGTTTGTGCTTTTTAGCTGCGTGTTTATCAGGTCCCAGGACACCAGCCTCCGTGCCCATAATAAATGAAGATTATTCTATTATCAATTATCTCCACTGCTGTACACATTTTAAAAAACTGCAACATAATTAAGATAATTAACATAGGACCAGCTGCAGCCAGGCTGCAGCATGGAGGAGCTGCTGCAGGACCACTGTGATAAGTTAAGGCAAAAACTACTCATTAGTCATTTTCAGGACAATGAAGATGGGACTCTGGACAACTGCTTGGATTTCAGGACTGTCCCGAATTTTTCGGGACGTCTGGTCACCCTAGTCTACAGTAGCAGAAAAAGCAAAAGCAAAAGGTGTATCAGGACAGTGTTTCTCTCTCTCTCTCTTACTCGTGCACGGTACTGCTAAGCGCTACCACGTAGTGTGGACAGATATTAACAAGTATGAGACAGGAATTAAACAAGCTTGTTAGTTTCTGTTATTGGTAAGTGTCAATACTCTGATCTGTATCTGACCAATGCTATTTTTTTATTCCCTGACAAATGATAGTAATCTGTATGATATTGTGATGTGATCACAGTATTTATATCCTTAGCTAATGTGTATAGGCAAACACCGGTCATCTGCCCTACTCTCCACTGATTCTCCTGGCACCACAGCTCAATTTCTCTCCTCTGGCCAGTAATTCTCCCCCTGGTCTCCCCCTGCACTCTGGGGCGCATAACGGGCTCGTAGCTATACGGCTGTGGTCTGTTGTATGTGTAATTATACACATTTACAGTTTCCTGGGGGTCAGAACCGGCTCTAGGATCTATTGTTGTCCTGTTGTTCAAATTGACCGCTCTCACTTCCGGTCCAGCATTTTTAGATGCAGAAATAAATTTTTCTCACAAAAACAACACCAGAATCCTCAACAGTGTATGTATATGTATAATTTTTAGAAAAACTTGTTCCTACATTATTTTTCTAAGCATTGGTTCAGGGGGAGGTCTAACCTGCAATATGCTCTTTAACAATTAGCTGATAAGATTAAAATGCTCTATTATAAGTTTGTGATTAGTGCCCATCCTATCAATGCGCCACATCCACTGTAAGGCTGAGCAGTTTTATCGATCTGTGATATATATCGATATTTTGTTTCCCCAGAGAGTATCGATTTTTCAGCCACGAGCATCGATACTTTAAGTCCCATTCAAATCCCCTATCTTCTGCCAGGCACTCGCTGCCCATTTCCCCCCCATTCGCCTTGCAGGAAGAGCGATTAGGTCAGCCAGCCGCTAGTGTCCCTGTAGAGCATTTCCATAGATGTACTAGATTCTAGATACTGAGTAGATGCCGCCTTCCGCTTCTCAGCATACGTTAACAGCATCGCCATCCTGGGTCAGTGTAGCAGCTGGGTGAAAAGTAGCACGGGACGAGAGTAACGAAGCGATTTTCTCCAAACCCATACAAGTCTGGTATGTCTACCTTTGTCAGCATGTACAGCATGCAAGACCTAACAGAACTGCAAACAATCTTGAGGATACGTCTTACTTTGACCAAGTTACATTCAAGAACCTGTTGTCAACAATGGAAAGTAAATTCATTCGAGGTAATTTTTTTGATCGCTTGGCTGTGTTTACCGTTTCAGGTGTCAGAGTTATGAGGGTTAGACAGATGAATTAGTCCTCTAACACATCCTACACTTTGACATGTCAGAGTTTTTCAGTATAGAAGCAAGTCAGGTTTAAGTGTCAGGACACATACATATTAACAATGACCATTTCTGTCACCCTGCTGGTACCCTATTACACTTTGTGTGTTACAGGACTGAAGATAGTGCAGGAGGAGGGTAGAGACCAGTGGATCATGGTGGGCCAGGAGAACAGGCCGTCAGCATAGGAGGGTGGCAGAGATCTGTTTTGGCCCGAGTCTCAAGGGAGTCAGTGTAGTAAAAATAAACTAGAAAATTCCCTCTGGGAAATTTTGAAAGGGCCACGGGGGGCTACTGCCGGGGGTACCATCTCTGTCAACATGGGAATCAAACCCACCACCAAACTAGTCAGACAGACACATGATCCTCTTGTACTGAGCACTGATCCATAATCACATTAAGTCACCTGTGTGTGTGTGTGTGTGTGAGAGAGAGAGAGAGAGGAGTGCGCGCATACGCGCGCATGTGTGTGTGTTTGTGTGTGTGTGTGGGAGTGGAAGAGGAGTGTGCGCATACGCGCGCATGTGTGTTGGTGTGTGTGTGTTTGTGTGTGTGTGTGTACCTGTAACTGTAATGGCATTACGTTACCTGTGGGGTGTGTGTTAGTGTGTGTGTGTTAATTAAAGAGCCAGAATAACATGTAGTAAAAATTGTAAATTTAAGTGTAATAATTTGAAGAGTTAAAGTCTGCTGCAATACACTGGGGAAAAATTTAAGTCTACTCAAATACATTGGAAACTGACAGCAAAAGAACATTGTAAGAAATTGATAGATAGATAGATAGATAGGTAGATAAACAGATAGATAGATACACAGATACATAGATAGGTCTGTGTGTATGTGTCTGTGTGTGCGTGTGGTTGACTTGATACTCAGAGATCTATAACAAGCTGCATGTGTCAGTCTGATCTTAACGAGCTCCACCTGTAACCAACTGGTGGTTTCCAATGACGACAGAGGCACCCTAGCCAGAGAGAGACAGAAACGTGGAGAAAAAGGGCGATTTTCTCCCTCTGCACTGGTCCCACATTTGGGCTTAGAGCGACAAAACGGTAGCTCCTATCAGAAAAAAAAGCAGATCCTGGGCGGCGTAAGGACTTCCTGAACACTTTGATATGCTTTTGGTGTTTCTACAGTAAATATTTTGGGGTCACGGGCGAGTTTCAAACAGGGGTCCCTTCTGCTTCTCTCGGAAAATGTTTGTATTAGAGTCAATGAGGAGCAGAGAGAGACGTGACCGTACTGAGAGGCTCAGAATTTAAATTCTGTAAGTCTCTCTGCTTTGATGAGCACATTGTCAGAGACACAACAAGTTTGTCTACAACTGTGGAAAAAATCATGTGCATAGAGTGTAATTTGTGGCCGGGAGGATGAGAGAAAGAGAAAAGTTTCAGACAATTTCAGACAACTTCTCCCACTCTAGCTGATGATGTCACCCACTCTAACACGAACATAGGACAAGTTAAGGGACGAAATTTTAGAGGAAGAGGAAAAAATAATAAGAAAAAACACGCAGTATAACAATAGTGCCTCGGTGCGTTGCCCCGTGGCCCTAAAAAGTAAAAAGAAAAGCTGTTAATGAGCTGATCTACAAAGGTCTTAAAAAAAATCCAAATGAGCATCATTGATTGTTCGTTCTAAAATAAAATTAATGAAACGTAATGTATTTTTAAATAAGATAAAGATAGATAAATTATGTTGTCATGATCTATGATGTTTTTAAATTAATATATATATATATATAAGATCTATTAAATCTATTTAGATTTAAAAAAAATATAATTTCGATATCTCGTGAATAACATGGAATGAGGACGCCCTTACATGTATTAAACCTGTCTTGAAATTTTAAAAGACATTCAGATGTATTTGTTGAGAATGGTATATGCATCAATGGAGCATCTAGTCATTATGTATATCTATGGAGCATGTCTAGCAAGTTACCCTTCTAGATACTCTCTTTTGATTCATTGTGTCCAGCATTTGCAAGCTGCATACTCTCTGTCCAGTCAGAGCCATATATTGTGTAATTGATGCTTTAGTTTTCAGTTCAGTTAATTCAATCCAAGTCAATGGAACACTCACAAGATGTCACCAAAATCACACTGTCCCTTTAAAATCTTTCAGAAAATGATGTAAATGTATTGAATCATATCGTTGGCTGAATATCGTAATATATATCATATTATGAGCTAAATATCGTGTATCTTATCGTATCGTGAGAGTAGTGTATCGCTACAGCCCTAATCCACTGTGCTCTGGCTCAGCTGCTCAGCGCTCAAACACCTGGCTACAGAGCAGCAGAGCGCTCCTCTGACAAGCTTCGCTGCAGGTGAGCTACAGGTGAGTCAGCTGGAGAGCGCAGCGCCATCGTTTTTTTTTTTTTTTTTTTGATAGCGCACCATCCTTACAGGTGATGCATGTCCTTGTACATTGTCATCTGACCTTCCTTCACGGGGCTTGCCCTGCATTAGGCCTAAGTCCTCCTGTGTAACTTTTTGCTGCAAGTGGAAGTGGAAGTTTTTCCTCTTTTCATTTCTAATCGGCCTGTTTCAGTTTTTGCTACACCACAGAATGGCAGAGCACATATTTTTGAGTAAAATGAATGTCATTTTATTTTATTAGGGTCTTGAAATATCAACATAAAGATCCTGTTAAATGCTGAATGAAAGCTGGAAAGTTGTCCCTAGAGATACATATGAAAATAATTTCATTAAAACGTGTGAATGTTCAAACAAAGCTGTGGGAGAGAGCTGAGAGCATTCCAGTTGAAACTTCTGACTCGGAACTTGGAAATTCTGACTTCTGAGTACAAATGGAGTGCACCATGAATCTGAGTGTTTCAGAGGGAAGGAGTAGAGGAGTACAGAGACAGCTTGTATGAGATAAGTATGGAAACCTTTGTTGATCGAAACTTGCAATAGTGTCCTACAGGGGTCCAATACCACATTAAAACCTGAAATGAGCATAATAGGTCCCCTTTAAGATTAGTGGAGTGCTGAGTTGCAGTCCAACAAACTGCTCTGGTTTCACATTGGTGGAATGGGTTGCCTATCTGGTCTGGTTTCAGAGATTTTAGAATCTTTCCTGGTTGCTTCTGTGCCATTTGATTTGCTGTGCTTCAAATTGTTGTGGTTAGTAATTCTGTTCAAGCTACATGGCTGCTTTATTCTTCAGAAGAGCTCTGGCACATCTATTCAGCATAGCTGAGACCCAGATCTCGACATCTGTAAGTCTAATGTGAAAGGACTATCAATTTTCCCAAATATTGAAATATTTCAAGAGGATATATCTCCATTTTTTGTCACCTGATGACTGAAAATCTCAGACCTCCCACTTCTCCATATAAAGCATAAATCAGGAGATGGAGGGGGTCATCCAGGGTATGTTTGTGTATTGAGGAAGATACAGATTTGCAGATTAAAATCTTGTCTGTCTGGAGTGAGCCCATGAACCCAGGCTGGCTTTTTATGTTATGTACCTTGTTTCGTTAAATTTTTAGGGTGCACAGGCTACATGCCAGGGCACAAAGGCCATCGAGTGATATGATACTCACAGATAAGAAAAATAAATATTACAAATGACATGACAACCATTTATTGTTGTATAATAAGTTTATATATGTTTCATAAGAGAAAACAAATTAACAAAGAAACAAATTGCTTTATCTAACAATCCCTACTTTCCATCATTTCCACCATTAACCCATGAATGCTGTCAACCATAAGGGCAAAGAAAAAAACTGATGAACTGCAAGCTATTTGGTTGTGAATTGTGCATTTTGCCACCTGTATATAGCAGACTCTTCCTGAAGGTCACTCGTGTTTCTATGCTTGAAGGAGACATATTATGCCCCTTTCCGACAAATTGAAATAGTTCCCAGGTGTCTTAAAGAAATGCCCCAAAGGAAAAATACCCCAAGGATCAAACATCACAGCACTCTTTTTATCTGCTCAAAACCATTTAGTTCAGAACGGCTGGTTTCAGTGCCTGTCCCTTAAATGCAAATGAGTCACTGCTCACCCCGCCCTGCTTCCTCTACTGGTACCTGTACTCACAGTTAGGGGTGTGATTATGCAAATTCAAAAAACTTATTGACATTACTGAATAACAACTGAGGGAACAGCTCATAAAACCACATGGATTTCAACCTAGAGAGCCTGCAAATTACAGATTTGTTGGTCAATTCTCACATTTTGGGGGCTGGAAGGCAAACCAAACATGTTAAAAACCTTCAAAAAGTGATTTTCCATAATACACTACTCACAAAAAGTTAGGGATATTTGACTTTTGGGAAAAATTTATGGAAAATGTAAAAGGTTCATGCTACAGTGATATTATATCATGAAAGTATAAGGCATTTAGTGTAATTTCAACTCAAGTTCACCTATAAAGGTTATAGTGTGTTTTAGGTGCATTCTGAAAATTCACCCGGAAGCCCAATATCCCTAACTTTTTGTGAGTAGTGTATGTCCCTTCAACCCTCTGAAGTCAGTGCCATTGTATGCAATGGCGGGGTTATTGTTTAACTCTTTAGCATCTATCTCTGGAACGCTGAGTGATCACGACGTTATTCTTTTTTTTATTGAAAGCAGGATACTTCGGCCTTGGCCTTTACAAAGAGTCCTCTGGTGTGTGTGTGTAGCTCACCCAGAAGTGGAGTAGTCCTTCCTCAAATATACGTGTCCAAAAGGACACTTCTGCCCCATCACCGAATGGGCCAAAGTCCTATGGGAGACCCCTGCACCATCACATGATGTGCCAACGAGTGTTCATTTACATTAAGGTGGTTGCTCTGTTGCCTTGTATGATTGCAATAATTGGAAAACCAGCCGTAAATGCAATATATAATGTGTTAATTACCATTTACGCATTTTACGCAAGGTAAGACCAAAACATGGGCCTCATATGGAAGGAGAAAATTTGTGTCTGTGCACCCAGTGGAAATGTCAGGCCTGTGATGTGTTTCTTCCTAATTGCACACACGCACACACACACGCTGTTTTCATGCCAGGCATGCCAGCAACACAAAATAAATACAAGTGCAAAAAGCAAGTACAGTGCAATACAGAATGAGATTTCATAGTGAGTTGATGAGATGAATGATTTTTTCACTAAGTTTGTCCTTGCTCAAGGGACCCTGTAGCGACGGCCTGAAGGAAGGAGTTGGAATGAGTTGTGGAGTGGATGTGAGGGGTCCGCTGACTTGTCTGTTCTGATGATACAAGTCAGCGTCACATTCTACATCTTGGAGGCAATGTCTTCCCACATATGGGCTTCCTTCACCTTTCAAATGGGGCAGTGATGAAAATGTTGCACCAAATGCGCACCGCTACAGCATCGCCTTGTGTTGTGAGTAGGGCCGGGCCATATGAGAAAAATCCTATCACGGTCATTTTTTTCATACCAGTTGATATTGATATATATCACGATATAACTCAAAACACTATATTTGTCAAGCTTAAACGTTCCCTTATACTTACAGGTGAGATTTGAGGATATCATAACGTTATTTCTCATTTAAATATTTATTTTCTGTCAAAAATTGAATGTGATAGATGTAATGAACAGATAAATAAAACTTAAGTGTTTACATATATAAACTGTGTATATATATATATATATATATATATATTCACACACACACATGTGTGTATATATCATATGTGTGTATATATATGTGTATTTATGAGTTGTGGGCCGTTATCGGCGTTAACGTGCTGCGTTAACGTGAGACTCTTATCGGGCGATAAAAAAAATATCGCCATTAATCTATTCTCAAAGTTGGGTTGGGAGCTGGGTCTATACTACACAAACTATGATGACTTTCACCTTGATATTTTAGCGTGGATGTATACCTAGCCGAATTGCACTGTAGGGGGCGAGAACGAGTCTTCGAACCTGTATGCCTACTGTGAATTACCACATCAAAAGTGACGTGCTAACATGGATGCAGCTACGAAGCTGCTGGGTTTGCTTCAGGGGAAATTCATTTTTAAGAAGCTTCCCAATGGAAACCTTGACAAGACTAAGGTTGTTTGCACCTTGTGCAATGCGGAATTAGTTTACTGTAGCAGTTCTACCAGTCTCAAGTACCACTTAAACACAAAGCATCCCTTAGCTAATGCTGCAGATGCCGGCTCAAGCACTGATGTAACGCAGGGGAAGAATCGTCGTCAAACTACTTTGTTTAAGTGCAACCGAGGCAAGCCCGTCAGCGCAGCTCTATCAGACAAGCTAACTAATTTAATTTTGGAAGCAGGAGATGAGCCCCTGGTCTAATGCGCCACCTGGCTTAAGAAACCCATTCTCAAAGACTTACTTTTAGCCATTACTTGGGTAGCACACATATTCTGAATGAGCCATTTTAATCTAGATTAATCTAGATTAATTCCATTATTACAGTGAGATTAATCTAGATTAAAAAATGTATCTATGCCTACCACTAATATATATATATGTATATATATATATTCAAGCAACTTTTATAGACAGCACATACAAAATAGATGGAGGGAGGGAGGGGGCATCAGCACTTGCTTCAGTCTGGCCAGCGTTTAGGTCGGCATAGTTCGGTGTATTTGTGTCAGTGTGAACACAGCAGTCGCTCTGAGGTGAGCAGCAGAGTGGTCACTCAGTTTGTTGAGTGAATGAATTGAGTGTTTCCATTGTGAAAGTTCATCAATTGGATCATGTAAGCATGACGTACCACGCGTCTTTTCACGGTCAGTCATCCGAGTTCTCCTTCACATTTTCTCTCGAGGGAACCCTCTTTCTCTCACTCTTTTTTTTTTTTTTTTACTGGCAGTGTCCCATTGCTGATGTGCACAGCTGCAGCAGCCTAAACATTAGCACATGTTGCAGTGTTGTGGCTGGCTGCTACATAGATATATAGTCTATGGGCTGCTACTCCAGCGTGTTTCCTTGTGTATCAACCTAACCTGGCGTGGCTCTATTCCAGCCACATGATTGGTTCAGCACGACAGAACTCTAATTATCATTGGCTATTTGTATTGTTTGTCAAAACATGGATGAATGAAACCTATCGACTTTTTATCGACCACGTCTCATATTTCTATTGAGGAAAAGTTATTTTAATAAAAGTTATTTATTGTTATCGTTTTATTGCCCAATCCTAGTTGTGAGTACACATGGCATGCATCTTCATTGAAATTAATGGGTTTGTGCACACAATAGATGCTGCATCTGAACGACCACCCCATGCATGCACACACATTTTAACCAAGGTGGCGACCAAAGGGCCTCTGTGTGTGTGTTCACATTAAAACAACATTAGACTGTAAATAATTCTGTATCTGGAAGTCAAGAATATAGTATTGAGTTTCTTTTTCCATTCTGCTCTCTTGATCAGAACAAGCTGTAAAAGTCTCCGTTTTTCATGACTAAGCCAGTGCTGTTTGATGATTGGAGCTCTCTTTCCTCTTTTCAGGCAATGTTCTGAGTGTGACCAGGCCAGCAGCGATGAGACCGATATTGCCATGGAGACACTGCCAGATGGGACCAAGAGGTCTAGGAGGCAGATCAAAGGACCAATCAAATTCATCCCACAAGAGATGTCACCAGAGCCCAAGAAACATCAAGTGAGAGGCTCGGTGTGTATTCACACTGTTCAGCAGAAATTCTTTGTAAAATTTAAAATATTTAACTGTTCTGTATTCTTACCTCATCCTCCACTCTAATTAGTAGTTAACCCACCCAACACCCAGTTGGCTAACTGATTGATCTGCATTGATTTCAAATAATTAAGCTGGATTCTCATTAGTCTCAAGCCCCTGTTAATGTTATCACAAAGTTGCACATGGTCGTAGTGTGCTCATCTGAGTACAAAAACAGCATTTGCAATCAAATGTTTTGTTACAGGAAACCCACTCTTGGTGGAACAGAGACATGATACCTCCACCCAGACTAAAAAAGTATTTCAACTAGAAAACATAGTTGTTATACTTTGAAGCGATACAATGTTTCGTTTGGTGAAAGGCAAGAGACAAGAGTAAGATGGAATTGGCCTGGTGGGAAGCAACTAAAACAAATTTCAATCAAATAGTTTTAAAGGCTCCTAAGTGAAGAGAAACCTTTTCAAACTCAGGGCAGCTGCTAAATCTCAATCACATAAAAAAGGACCAGGCCGCCAAACTGAAAGCACTTTTACACGGATTTCTGCATCCGACAGCCATTAACCTGTCCTCAAGAAGACCAAGCACTTACTCAAATAAATGTAAATGTCAGTCCAAAGAGGTTAAAGGAACATTTTACAGTTAGTACAGTATGGTATTGCAGTATGCATAATTATGTTTTACATATTCATTAGAGTTTCTCTCTTTATATTGTATTGTGGGAGCCTAGATCTTAAGAGTTTATGCAATGAACTGCAGAAGACTGGTGCATGTCCACCAACAGGTGGCACTATAATCAAGAATGAAGGGTTTTGGCCTCTACTTCTCAAACCATCCTGCATTCAGATTCCTTAAATGGACATGATGAGTGGAAGCGGCCAAATCTGGTGTAAGTCATGCTCATTTCTGGCTCGATTTTTTTTCCCACAAAATTGGGATAAATGCAAAACCTACCTTTTTCTAAATTCTCGTAGACCTTGAGTCCAATTGGCACAAAACTTGGCAAATAGAATCCGTAGACAAAGCCAACAAAATGTTAACAGAATCTTTCCAAAACATGCACAACATTCAACATGGAACCTGTAGCTAGCTGTCGAAATTGGAAAATTTACACATGTTTGGCAAAATGCTATTTAATTTCCAGGTTTGCAACTTGGGAATAAATAAATAATAAATAACATCTTTTCTAGTCAATTCATGTGCTCTGGTCCATCTCATGTGAGTATCAGAAGAGCCGCTCTGCCCTGTTCAGCTCAAGATACTTGCCGGGTCTATTTTGAGTGATACCTGCCCCCCAGCACAGGTCAAATCTCATAGGTTAGATTGCCTTAAACTGGAAGTCAGACATACAGAGCATCTGATAAACTTCAAAATAATGCACCATGCACAGATTCCCAATTTGTGAATCTGATTCAGATTCAGCTTTATTTGTCCTTTGCAGGAAACTTGTTCTCACCAGCCCATACAGACACACATCCTCAAGATACAGACATACAGTATACACATACACACATTATAAATACATCACCCTCATTTAACAATAGGCAAAAAATACACATTTAGCAACCCAATTATCTGATTAGCTTTGTTAAAGCAGAGGGACGAAGCTCCTGCTGAATTTGACCCTTTTCCAGGTCAGTGACCTATAACAGCGACCGGATGGGAGCAGCACAAAGTATGGGTTTAGGGGGTGAGGTCCTGAGGGGTGAGGTCCTGAGTGATGGTGAGTGCTCTGCATGCGGTGGCTGTGCTGTTGAGGTCTGAGAGGATGGGGGTGGGGAGGCCAATGATTTTGGCAGCCCTGTCTGTGATCTGTGTCAGTCTTTTCCTGTTGGGGGATGACAACATATGAAAAAAGCAGGGGGAGCAGTAGAGGAGGATGGGCTGGATTATTCTCTTGTAGAGTAGCAGTAAGAGAGTTTTTGCTGGCTCTGTTTGTGGATGTTGATGGTGTGTGGTTCAAAGGTGAGTTTATTATCTAGTCCAAGGTATTTTTAAAGGTCTTCACAACCTCCACAGCTTCCCCATTGATGCTGATGGGGTTGTGGGCAGGGGAAGGGGTTGATTTCCCTGTGCTGGGGGAGTTGATGACCAGTTCTTTGGTTTTGGACACATTGAGGTACAGATGGTTGTCTGTGCACCACTGTGTGAGGTAAGAGATGGAGTTATAGTATTCTGTAGGTGACTTGTCTAATAGGCCAACTACCACAGTGTCGTCTGAGTATTTGAGATATGTGTTAGTGGGTGAGGGGCTGGTACAGTCATTTGTGTAGAGGGTAAACAGGAACGGGGTCAGTACACAGCCCTGCGGGGAACCAGTGTTGGGGATGGCATATGATAATGTCACACTGCTCACTCTGGTGGATTGTGGTCTGTTGCTGAGAAAACTGTGAACCCAGTGGATGAGGAGTGGTGGGATGTTCAGGTGATGGAGTTTCCTGATCATCTGATGGCACTGGATGGTATTGAAGGCGGAGCTGATGTCAATGAGGAGAAGTCTGGCAGAATTACCGGAGATTTCAAGGTGTTGGAGGAGTGAATGGAGGAGGCATGCCACAGCATCCTCTGTCCCTCTCTTCACTTTGTAAGCAAACTGGTATGGATCCAAGTGTTGCTCAACAGAAGGGAGAACGATGTCAAGAACCAGTTTCTCCTGGCATTTCATCGGAATTGAGGTCAGTTCAACTGGGTGGTAGTGGTTGGGCTCTGAGGGGCGAGGTTTCTTGGGCATTGGTATGATGGTGGATGCTTTCCACAGGGTGGGCACTGTGGCCAACCTGTAGGACTCCAAGAAGGAGTACATGATGGGAGCAAGCTCTGTGGCACACTCCTCAGGGCTCCAGAGTGTGACCAATTTGGTCACACATGCGACCAAAATTTTTAAGAGTGCGGCTAATAATTTTTCTAGGTCACACTGGTATACTTGACGCTGCCCGGGTGAGAACATAAATTTATTTCGCAAGCACATCATCTCTCTGCCCGACCGTGCCCGACACAAATTATAAATATCATTAACACTAGACGACTTTGTTTACATTAAAACTCCAGGTCTCTCAGTCTGGGACTTTTCCCATACATATGTGTTTGATGGTTTTTGAAGCCGATGAAACACACTCTTCTGTATTTATTTCTGAGACCGTCATTGCAGTCAGATTGACGGCTTCATAAACAGCTGTTATAGACCAGTGTGGCCAGCTGTGGCCTTCAACATGCGGATCGGGAGCGAGCAAGAGAGGAAGAAAGTACCTACATGAGTGCGAGAGAAAAGACACTTTACAAACGTTATGTTGCAAGGACAGACTAGATGTTGATTTAGTAAACAGGGACACCATGTTAGATATAAACACTAAGCTCCATATATACTCACCCTCGTTTATAATGACTATTGAATAATAACGTAACCTAATAAATAAATTAGGTGACGTTTATAAATAATAAATCCGTCCGCTGCTGTTCAGTCCGGTACAATAGCAGGATACATTGTGTGTTGTCAATTTGTCATGTGTAACACAATGCAATTAAGCACACATGCTGAGATGTGCCTATGAGAACCACTGCACAGAATGACAGTTATTGATGTAACTTGGGTTCAGTGAGTGCGAGCCCGTCCCGAGCATGACATATTCATGAAAAAAATGTCCTGAACCCAGCCCAAATTCACATGATGGGCCCCACAGGCTTGCAGGCCTCTAATAGCATCAGACTCGGAACCAGAGGAGACAACTGAGTCAGAGATAGAGCTCTGCCCCGAGACTCAAATTAAAAAGCCCAAAATTTCAGTTCAGTGATGCACTGTAAACACTTTATTTTTCTTTATATATATAATTGTGCTTCAAGTAAACATTAAAGCCGCAAGCGGCGATAACGGGCCCTCTGTGGCCCCAGAGACAGCTGCAGCTTTTGAGGCACTTGCAGCATTAGTGGCTCCCCTGCTGCTGAAATCTCTGCAGCACATCCACCAGGTGGCACTATGAGCACAACCAGACATGGGTAGGCGTGTTCAGGGGTGGACTGTCATCACACATGTGAAGTTTCAAGCAAATCGGACAATGCATGACGCAGTTATAAGGACTTGATGTTCCATGGTGAGGGACTGAAACTCGCCGCTGCCACAGGCAGCCTGTCATGACACATGTGTCACTGTGGTGATTCATCAACCTGATGGCACATGCCAATAAAATGGAGTTGATCAGGTCAGGAGTTTGGGGTTAGTGTTTGTCATGTAAATACGGCATTTCCTGTTTCCAAAAGGGGTGACATGAGCAAGATGGCCTATGAGCACTTGGAGGCGTCCAGGGTGAGGCTCTTGTCATGTCCAGAAATTTTGAAGCAGTTTGGATCAAGTATGTGGGAGAGAGAGCCAATGGAATATGCATGGCAAGGCATCAGAAATGGCGCGCCATAGTGGCCACGCCCCTTGATGTAGAGAAAAGTTTTTCAGAAGTTTTGATCACAAAACCGTTTAGTGATGTTCATAACATGTGAAGTTGAAATCCCTAGGAGGGGTTTGTTTAAATATGATCACCAGATCACCAGAACCTGAAGTTATCCACATTTTAAGCAAATTGGACAATGCATGGGGTGCGTGGCGAGGCATCAGAATGGCGACGCCTTACAGCCACGCCCCTTGACCTACAGAAAAGCTTTTAATAACTTTTGATCACCATGGTGTCAGGATGGCTCAGATTCGAGGTGTGGAAATGGCCAAATTGAGGCAGAAAGCAAAATTTCAAATCAAAATGGCCGACTTCCTGTTGACATTTCACCATGACATTAAGAGGCTTTTTTGTGCGTATTGGCATGTTCTATAAGCCTACCAATTTTCATGTGGCTAGGTGAAACTGCCATGAGGGGCTGAATTTATAAAATTTTCTAGGGGGCACCATTAAGCCAGTTTGCCCCGCCCCTGTCAAAAGACTTTTAAGATTTGTAAATTTTCGCCACTTCCTATATGTGTGTGCCAAGATTTATGCGTTTTCGAGCATGGTCAGGCCCCCAAAAATATGATCCTTTCGGACAAAGAAGAAAAATATTAAACATAGCAATTTCTTTTTTACTGTATATTTTTGGGCTTTTTTGCCTTTTGATAGCATAGTGTGAGAGAGACAGGAATGGAGAGGCATAGAGAGGGGGAATGACTGCAGCGAGGACTATAGCCTCTGTATATGGGGCACCTGCTCTACCCACTACACCACAAAGCGCCCCAAACATTGCAATTTCAATAGGGTCCTCGCCAACGCTTGTCGTCGCTCTGGCCCTAATAAACAGCGAGATTTCAATAGGGTCCTCTTCCGACGACTTGCAGTCGTTGCTCGGGCCTCAATAAACATTATGATTACAATAGGGTCCTAACAAGCATTCTCTACACCTTATTCTTGTTTAAAATCATTCACATTATATGACAATTATGGAGGGTGATAAAAAGGTGACCTTATGGCGTTAAAGGCGACGCAATGAAAAATTTGGGTGCACCTAAATTTTGTGCTGGTGCACATAAAAAAAAAAAAAAAAAAGTTAGGTGCACCAGTGCAACCAATGCAAAAAGTGAAGGGAATAAAAAGTGTTCATGGTGCTAAATTCTAGGTCCAGTTTTTCTTTATATCTGAGTTTTGCGAGTTTATATCTGTCTTGCGTCAGACTCAGTCCTGTTGTGCCGCTTCAGTTCAGTCCGGTAAACAGGAAGCAGGATGATGACGTTGTGGTCACTGTAGTGTCTCTGTGCTTGGCAACAAGAGGTGTATGTGTCCAGGATATTCCCATAACACAAGTCCAGTATGTTTTTCCTCCTCATCGATATGTCCACATACTGGTGAAATGAAGGCAAGACCTTGTCCAGTATGCAACTGTTAAAATCACCTGTTATGACCAGGACGCTAGGGTATTTCCCCTGCATGTCACCAATGGTACTAGCCACTGTCTCAGCTGCTATATTAGCATTAGCACTTGGTGGAACATACAGACAGCTGATGACAACTGTGGGGAATTCTCGAGCTAGATCGAAGGGGCGAAGGGACAGGGTCAACATTTCCATGTTAGGAGTGCAGATCTTGCTGTGGGTCTTAATGTTCTTACACCACTTGTCACTGACGTACATGCAGACCCCTCCACCTCTCCCTTTACCAGATTTCTCTGTGCAGTCAGCCCTGATGATGGTGAAGTTGTCAAGGTCCACTTCAGCATCTGGTGTTGCCTTGTCCAACCACGTCTCTGTCAGGGTGATGACAGAGGCTTCCTCAAAGGTTCTCTCCACTTGGCAATTGGCATGGTGTACATCTTTTTTGTTTCAGAGAGACTGTACATTTGACATGATGATCAAGGGGAGAGGGGATTTAAAGGGCCGCTTTCTTAGCCTAGTTCGGACCCCCTCGCGCTTCCCTCTCCTCCTCGGTCAGATTTCTGCTGGCAGGATACTGGATGGCTTAATCCTGCAAGGCATGGAAGAGTGGAGTTGGAGCACAGCTCCCCTGGTGTAGGTGAGTCCATGATTGTCCTGGACTCTGGGAGTAACGCTCGGCTATTCCTTGTGACCATCCATAGGATCTATAGTATGATCCCGGTCGCATTGTGCAGTTTCATCCACCTCTTGAGAGTTTAAGCACAAAAGATAACGAACAACAAACCAACAAATTGCCAACAGTTACTTGAGGTAGACAAACGTACGTGTGATGTCATCACAGCAGGAGCATGCACCAAGGAGTGCAGCAGGTAAATGCCATCTGTGAAATTGTGAAAAGTTGCATATTTTATATGCAACAATAGACTCAAATGAAATGCAACTTAGTTTCACATATGACCTCATGCACATGTTTTCTGTGCTACTCCTCCCACCTTGACTTTAAATGGCACAAATACACGAGACTTGCTTATGGTGCAGGGGGCTTGGACCCTGTTCACATCCGCTTGCAGGTCTAGTTTTAGTTCTAATTCCCCAGCTAGTGCATTTCTACTACTCATGATCACAATTGCGCTGCAGTTTTGCTCCATCTTCTGCCCCACGTCAATCCCCACCGGGCATGTCACGGCAGCGCTTCCTTGCACGCCAGCTGTATTCACATGAGATCACACGATAATCCTGAACATACTTTATACTCACCCTTCACTCACTAAACTCCTGCAATTAGATTTCAGGCTTTGTCTTTTCTTCCATTGTCTTTATAGAAAAGATCTGTTGTGTCATAGATTATTTTGTGTTGCTCCACTTCCACAATCAGTCTCTCATCATCCATCGTGCCAACCTTTGATCAATTGATTGTTGACCTGATGCCACCGGTTATGAAGTAATGTCCATGGGGGACTTGTTGGAGGACTGGGTACATGCGAGACTGGCAGCACAGTGTGCTCTGTTACACTGTTACACTGAGTTACACTGTTCAATTCAGGTGCTTTTTAAACCTTTTGAAACTGGTTTTATTGCCTCTTAATTGTTTTAGCATTAAGATCTCCACTCAAACAATTCCCCACTCCATCGGGTTACTCATTTAAACCATCAGACTGACCCATCACTGGATTTTTATTGTGTCCAAGCAATACACCACCATCAACCTAACACCGCCATTGGAGCGACACCGCTCTTTCACAACATGCTCTTTTTTCCGTGGTTCACCATCGCTGTATGAGCACAGCCGCCCACCACCACCTGAATGAACCCCCTGTGGACACTTCGGCCCTTGACTGAAAGACTGAAGCTGCCTCAATTCTCCACAATCCAACAGCCAAGCTAGCCTTCTACCCCTGCAGGTGGAGACTTACCTGCGGCTTTCACCATCAGCGGGCCCTGTTCCTGGGCCCTTGCCAGTAAGTCTCCCTCCCGTTACGTGCTGTCGATCTGCTATCTCACTGCTGTGGGCTCCAGACCGGAGCCCTGGCGTGTAAGTGTCCTACCTTACACATCCCTCTCTCTTAATGCTAGACCCCACTGCCTTGGTCTATCTGACGTTTTCTGGCTGTCTGCTGGCTGTTGCTCTCCTTCTCTTTCAGCGGACCTGCACCGTCTTCACATCTCGAACTCATGCCTCTGCTTACCCCTCCATCCAGCTGTGACAGCTGCACCCACCTGGTTGGAAAGATCCAGGAGCTGGAAGGAAGAATTTCTACTCTCTACAAGATCCAGGTAGCCGAGAAGCTTATGGACACCATCATTTTCGGACCAGGCCAAACCGATATAAACAATGCCTTGGAACTTAATACCACTGCCCCCTACAGTGCCACCCCGCCCACCTCTCCTCCAGAACCTGTCACTGCTTACAGTCCTGCAACTACTGCTCCCCCTCCCCTCACTGTTTCTGAAGTCTCCTGGCTATGGCTTGGAGGTAAACCCAAGGAAAGATAGGAAACACAAGAAAGGCAGGAAGGGGAGACCATCACCCCATACACCCCCTCACTACAATATCCATCTAGAGAACAAATACGATATTCTCAGCCAACAGGACTTTCCTCCTCTGACTGCGGCCTCCCAGCCCACTCCCCCACCCCCCCCAGCCATCCAAAGGGTCTTCCAGTTCTTTGCCACCTCCGCCCCTTTGTATACTGTCCCAAAGCACTCCCACACCAGGCCCCACCACTCCGTAGGCCTACCTTGCTTCACCCCAGCGCCCCGATCAGCCCCTACCCCCCCTGCCTCACCTACCCTCCCTGGAGAAGTCTCCCTCACCAACCTCATCACTCCCCTCAGCCTCACATGTCACATCTCCCTGCCCTCTCTTTCCTCCAATGAGTCTAAAAGTTGGTGACCTATATGAGATCCTCGACATACAAGCAAGGCTCCCTCCTCTGCTTCAATCCCTGCCAACCTCCATCCAGAGCATTATAGTCCATGTGGGCACAAATGACACATCCCTGCATCAATACGAGATCACCAAGACCCACTTCAACCAGCGACTAAACTTTCAAACTAGCTGCGGAAAATCTGTCTTCATCAGCGGCCCAATCCCAACAGCTGGCTGTAGATCCGAGTCGTTCAGCAGGATCCTCTGTCTCCACACCTGGCTTCAGTCCGCCTGTAGTACTCATGGTGTAGCCTTTATTGACAACTTTAACCTGTTCTGGAATCACCTCTCACTCTTCAGACCCGATGGCATACATCCCAACAAGCTGGGAAACCACCTGCTAGCTGCTAACATGCAGCACACTGTGCAATCCCAGAGCCCCTCTCCCTCCCTGCAGTGACACCACTGACAATGCCCCCACATGAAAGCTCCCCCCGCTGTCCACACCTGTCAATATCCCCCCTAGCCGCTGATCTCCCCACAGAAAACATAAATAACATTGGGACTACTGCGACAATCAGACCCACCACGCACATGATCTATCTCCACCATGTGACATTTCTAACTGAGTCCGTTATCTGCCAGCCATCAGGCCCCAGTCAGCTGGCGATGATGCAAGCCCACACCCCTGATGCAGCTGCTCCTACCTCCTCCCTCCACCCAAATAGCTGGATTACCAACAGCTGGACCACTGGCAGCTGCCACCAACACCAGGAACTGGGCACCTACCACAACACTTCGACCTAAAGATCAACGTGGTGTGAACCCAGCTAACCTGAGAACTGTACCCCGAGCTCCAGCCCCAGAACAGCTATGCCTACCAACCATGGCACTGCTAAACAGTCAAGCTCTGAGCTCTAAACCCTTCATAATTAATACCCTGAAAAAAAGTAGATTTCCTGTTGCTGTTGAAACCTAGCTCACTGCAGATGATAAGACTGCCCTTATTGAAGCACAATTTCTCCCACTCAGCCAGGCAGGGCAAACGAGGTGGCGGGATTGCCATTATTCACTCAAACACAAATGTGGAGAAACTACCAAAAGTCATCTGTATACTGTATACAGATGACTTTTGGTAGTTTCTCCACATTTGAATATACTGCCCTCAATGTAAAATCTGACCCCGCCCTCCTAGTATTAACAATTAACAATACTGACCTCCTCAACATTGGACTGGCTTCCTTAATCAATTTTCTGAACTCATGTCATTAATAATTACAAGCTACGACAAAATAATTGTAAACGGTGACTTCGACATACATATGAATAGGAAAACTGACCCCAGAGCCACAAACATTCTCCAAACTCTGGACAGCCTTGGACTGACTCAGCATATCAGTGTCGCCACGCACAACCTCGGCAACACCTTTGACCTAGTCATCTCCAGAGGAATAGACATTGGCAATCTGACAGTAGATGAAGCTACTATATCAGACCACTATTATATATCATTTAATATAACTCTAAAAGCCATGATGAATGAATCCGAAATCACCGTGATTCACAGTGAAAGCATGACAAATAGACACCAATGCAGAACAACAGTTAATTAATAAAATGATTGACACTTTCAACACAGAACTCAGCCTTATCCTAGACAGAAAAGCTCCAGTAAAGACTAAAATGGAATCCTGTAGATAAACGCTACCCTGGATGATCAAAAATACCCGTGATCTAAAGAAATCATGCAGGAAAGCAGAAAGACTATGGAGAAAAACAAAGCTGGAAGTTCACCGTGCCATTCTGAAAGAAAGAATCTTCAACTACAACAAAACCGTCCAAACTGAGAGGAGGAAACACTTTTCCATCATCACAGAAAACAAGGGAAAAACAAAAGCTCTGTTCTCCACCATTGACAAACTCCTACACCAAGCACCCTCTGATCCAGTACACTCAGCATCGATCCTAAAATGTGAAGAATTCGCCAGTTTCTTCGAAGATAATATAATCTCTATCAGGACAGGCATCATAGACACACCAACAGACTATGATGATACACCCAAAACCACTGCTTTAATAGTATCACAGACACTGAATTCAAAAAAATTATAACTCAAACCAGTTCTTCAACATGCACACTTGATCCGGTTCCTACCAAGTTTTTCAAAAGCGTATATGAGAACCTGGCCCCTATTATCCCTAAAATGATACACCTCACTGGATGCAGGCATATTCCCGACTGCCTTTAAAACTGCAGTTGTAAAACCTCACCTCAAAAAACCAAACCTAGACAGCACAATCCTTAGCAACTTCAGACCCATCTCTAATCTTCTTAGTAAAGCACTGGAACAAGTGGTCTTTAATCAACTTAACGCCTTTCTGAATAACAATAACATACTAGAAAAATTCCAATCAGGCTTTCGGACAAATCAGAGCACAAAAACTGCACTGGTAAAATAGTAAACAACCTGAGACTTGCAGCTGATCTGAACAAAGTATCAATACTCATCCTATTTGATCTGAGTGCAGCATTCAATACCTTTGACCATCACATCCTAATCCAATGATTTAGAAACTGGGTCGGACTATCAGACATGGCCCTGAACTGGTTACATTACAGGAAGGAAATTCTATGTTAGCATGGGAGACCACATATCTGAAATATACACTCTGTCCTTCAGCGTACCTCAAGGAAGCTGCCTGGCTGTCCTGCTCTTCTCACTCTACTCTCATACTCTCACACACTCTCATTATGACCTGCATGCGGACGACACTCAGCTGTATATTTCCACCAACCCAAAAAACCCTGTAAATATCCACTCTCTGACCAAATGCCTTGCCTACATAAATGAGTGGATGGGGAGTAACTTCCTAAAGTTGAATGAAGAAAAGATGGACATACCACTACTGGGTCCAAAAATGGAGAGAAGTGGACTCTCAGTGGAACTGGGAAAACTGGTCCATCAGATCAAACCCCATGTTAATAACCTAGGTGTTCTTCTTGACTCTGACCTAAGCTTCAAACCCCACATCAGCAAAATAGCACAGACAGCCTTCCTCCACTTAAGAAGCATCGCAAAATTTCATCCCTCTCTGACAAGACAGGACACCAAAATTCTAATCCATGCCTTCATAACCAGCCAACTAGACTACTGCAACGCACTCTTTACCGGTCTCCCAAAACAGACCATCAAGAAACTACAACTCAGTCAAAACCTGTGCAGCCAGGCTTTTAACTAATATAAAAAAAAACACCCATTACTCTGGTCCTGGCCAACCTGCACTGGCTCCCCGTGTCATCCAAGATTGACTTCGAATTGCCCGTCTACAAAGCCCTGAATGGGATGGCCCCCCCATACCTAGTTGAACTTCTGATTCCCTACCAACCACAAAGACCTATGAGATCCACAACATCTGGCTGTCTGGTTGTCCCCAAAGCAAACCACAAACACAACCTCTACCTACCTCTCTACGTCAAACAAGCCGCCTCCGTGAACATCTTCAAAAGGACCTGAAAACGCACCTTTATACCAAAGCCTTCTGGATTTATAATAACTGAATTTTATTCCTTATTTTATTGTCTTTACTGTCTCTTTGAGCTACATGGCAATGTATGAAAAGCACTATACAAATAAAAGATTTTATTATTATTATTATAATGTTGATGTGAAGTTGTGATAGGCTATATGACCTGCGTATTGTGTTTTATTTTGAAAAGGGTTGGAAGTGTATTACGTTGATTCTGTGTTTGATTTCCTGTCTGGTGCAGTCTGCTCTGTTGAGCTTTACGCGATTTAGCAACGGCTTCGTCAAAAATAGAACTGCTACGGATTAATAGTGCTGCGGCGCGGAGAGATGCTTCTGGGACGCTGCTGAGACACACCGTAGCACACCCGGTGGAAATGCTCTCATTGATTAGAGTGGCAGCGATCAGCTCCGCTGACCACAGTTCAGCTGTTCTGCAGCACTGACGGACCCGGAGGAAATTGGGGGTTAACCTGTGTTTTGTAGTTTCAACAAATCATAAATTCATAATTTGATAACAAGTCTCTTTATGTTGGTAAAATGTATAAGTCACCCTGGCTGTGACCATAAATCTTCATGGAAACTGCCTTGTGAGTCTTTCAGTTGTCATTAAATGAAGGGCAGTATGTGGACTGTGTCAGCTTGTGATGTAACATTTTGTATCATCTGTGAGAGGGAACAGACCTCTTTCTCCACCCCTCACTGGATTGTACTTATCTCCCCCAACCATGCACTGACCAGGCGTGATACTGAGCTGCCTACTTTCTCCCTCAAGAAACCTCCCAGATTGATATCTGACAGCTTGGTGGTCATGTCGACAGGGTGGCGTTGGAGTTATCCTTAACTTCTCTTTTGTTTTTCCACTTTCATTGTGTCAACCACTGACATTCACCTGGGAATTAAGGGAGCATTCCTCTTGTGACTGGATACTTGGATAAGAGTCAGTACAACTGAAACTGCTCCTGTCCTGTCCACTTCCCAAACTCCACCATCCATCTGTCTTAGCACTAGACCACAGTGGCTGTCTGTCTGTGTTAATGTGTTTCTCTGTTCAGTTTTGAAAACCTTAGGTCCAGATATGTGCTGGGGACTCTGCTTGAGCTCTTGGGGATTAAGCGGCTTCCTGCTATTTTAATTTTTTTTTCTTTTTTTTTTTTTCTTTTTTTTTCTGGAATCACAGCCATTCAGGCGCAGCACTTCAGTGCAGCATTTATCTTCAAATGCAAGGCCTGCAATGGCAGCCACTAAAAGGGCACTTCTTTGCATTTTTAATGCTTTTACCAGGGCGCCCAAGTGCTGGCACTTCTCTAAAACCGTGTTTCAATTTATCAGGGCTGGTTAATCGACCTCCTGCTGGCCTTTGAGGCTGCGCTATTGTTGTGTGCATGTGCACACACAGATACATACACATGCACACAGCTGGCCATAAGGGCTTGCATGGCTCAGTGCCAGTTTATGAAGATGTGGGTTTTGTGGCTGTTAATTACAGCCTGTTGTGGGCATGGCCTACTGGAGTAAAACCGTTAAAAATCAACCTGTGAGCTGAATTTTACTTTGCATGTACGTAATAACGTGGCTATAAAATTAACGTTCTGTCTGGTTTTACGCAGCACTGCTTAAGATAGACCGAGCTTCACACAGGGATGGTTCATTAAAACACAATTATTCTTCAGTGTGGGAGATGTAAAAGAAACACAGCCTGTGTTTTTGGTACTTTGTCATCAATCAGTTTTAATACTATCCATTTCTCACTGTCAGAAGGTTTTATTCCCCCTCCAGTGTGTTTCTCATGAATTAATCAATTCACTAATTAAGTGAAGGGTGTTGTTCAACCGCAAGTTTGTCACTCTGAAATAAAGAGGATTTTAATCAGAGAAACATTTTTAAACAATGATAAGGACTTTTAAAAGATACATGTGGCATGACTTCTGTCAGTGTTGTAGTGTGTGTGTTTATGGGGACTCAAACAGAAGCAATATGGTCACTGTTACAATATGGCCTAAAGAAGGTAGACAACTAAACAAGAGGGCAGTAAACAGAAACGAGTCAATATGGTTGCTGAAACCAGCTGAGTTTGTGGGAGGAGGGATGGAAAGAGTGAGTCTTAGTCTGGTTTATTTAGTCCAAATGTGCCAGGTTAGAAATGATGCTACCTTTCATACATGGAACTGATATAAGCTTCAGGAATGTGTGTGAAAGTCTGTGCCCCCCTCCCCCCCTTTTTTTTTTTTAATCCAGGAAGATTCATGCACCCATCAGTGACTCAAAAAAATTCAAATTTTAGCAGCTGTGGTCCTAATCTAGCAGCTAAAAAAATGTTTTTTTGCCATGTTCTTGGCCTGCCTGACCAGTGCAACTTGTAAGAGAAATACAGCAATTACCAGATTGACTGTGTGACTGATCACAGTCTAAGCAGATATTACATGGAACTTAAAGGGATATTCCGGTGTAAGTTTAACCCATGGCCTAACACACTGTGACACTAAGTAGAACACCCCCTCGAGTGATGAAGCTTGCTGACCGCAAACTTTTCTAGTTGTCACGACTTCAGCACAGACCGCACAATAGCAAAATACTATCTCTATACTATGTCTGTTTCTCCACACGCTAACCATGGTCAAAAAGGCCACTCATAGCCACACATAATGCTCAGAACAGCACCAAACTTCATCAACAGTACAAATAGGGTCCCAGCACATAAAATGAGCCATTAAACATCTGCTAGATTTGCCTGATTTCATTTAAAAAAAGACGAAAGCTATTGAAAGGAGTGGTTTCTATTGAAAGGAGTCGAAAACAGAACTCACCTGCTCGCCTCCAGCCACTTGTGAGTTGTAGGAAAGCCCTGATGAGTTGAATGCAGGTGAAAAGTAAGGAGTCCAGAAACATTTAGTTCCAAAAATTCACAGATGCTTTGCTGACTGTGATAGTTAGAGCAACTCAACTCTGTTCATTTCCCTGTCAGCACTCTCTAATTATTGTTAGAAACAGATAGGGAAGACAGATAGGAACACTGATGCATTCAGTAATCGACTAGCCAGGGCTTTCCTACAACTAGCAAGTGGCTGGAGGAGACTGGGTGAGTTCTGTTTTCGACTCCTTTCAATAGAAACCAGGCAAAGCTTGCAGATGTTTGATGCATCATTTTATGTGCTGGGACCCTATTTGTACTGTTGATGATGTTTGGTGCTGTTCTGAGCATTATTTGTGGCTATGAGTTGCAAGGCTTTTGCAAGGCTTGCAATGTTGATTTTAGTGTGGAGCACAGCGGGAAAAATAATTTTATAAAGCATGCTGCTAAACATAAAATAGAAGGACATGTCAAACTTTATGGAATTTCTAGTTCAAGTTCAGTGGCTGTTGCCAATCTTTTAGATGGTGGGACAGTCAGTGGCACACAATTTTTAATTTGATGTGCAATAAATACTGCATACTAGATGAACTGCTGTGTAACTGCATTATTATTTAGCCTTCTGGTACTCATTTCAACAGTTAAAACTGCTAATTTTTTCATTGTCCTCAATGGTAAACAGAATCATTTATTGAACATCAAAGAAACAACATTTTCAGTGCAAGGTTCCTTCATCAGGTTTATAATACAAGGCAAGAAATGACAACAATTTATATGCATACCTGGCAAAGAAACCTTGTTCCTTGGGCTGACACACCAATGAAAAAATCTCCCTATTTTTCACAACCCAATGTTGGCAAGTATGTTTAATGTCTATATTGGATAACATATGTATGTTTTCATCAGTGGGGCAAGGGACATAATTCACATGATGTACAGATTGAAATAGAAGTCTCTAATGTTAGTCTAAGCTGTTTTCTCACTCATATATTAAATTAAACAGAAAATATAAATTGGCCGAATAACAGCATTAGATGATGCATGGTGTAACATTGCTTTACCATAACGGCAGTTGTGAAGAAATCAGGCTACTTTTAATATGCCGGTGATTAAGAAACATTTAGAAAATCAATTTTAAGTGACTGACAGAAACAGAAAAAGAACAGTTTCACGTGTTTATACTCCTACCATATCATGCTTGGGTGGGGACAAAAAGTAACTTTAAACAGGATGTCTGGTGCTGTTTTGCCGCCGTCTTGACAAATGGCTCCAGGATGCTTTTGCTACAGGTGTTCCTGCACAGCAGTGGTACTGGTGTGATAAACCATTTACAACTTGAAGAACTTACAGACCACCAGATTGTTGGGTCTCTGTCTAAAATACTCCCACACTTTAGATGACTGTGAATGAGTGTTTTTAACTTCAGCTTGTTCTCCATCCATCCTTTGACCGGGGTTCACCATCGTACTTCAGCTATAACATGTCGACACAAATTGTGCAAATCGCCATATTTTCATATTCAGATGTGAAAAGTTAGTTCTTTGTATGTGGAGAAGAAAAAATGGTCTCCAGTAGGCCTGCACGATATGAGGAAAAGCTGTATTCCTGCTAGCAGGAATACAGAAATGTAGTGCTTATTCTGAGAGAAGCAATGTTTTTTGGGAAAGATTACACTGTTCCACACTGAGAAATATAAAGACAGTTGCACGTACAAAATGTACAGCACATTTCAATAAAACAACAAGTAAGAGCAGATCACTCTCTCTTATGCTACTATAAAAAAATAGCTCTATTAACTTTGTGTTGAATTGAAAACTGAGGAATGTGAGATTAACAAAAGGAAACTCATGAATCAGTCATTATGGCATGCCCCAGGGAAAACAGTCAATTCAGGATCCCTCACCTGAAATCATGGCAAAAATGTAACACAAGAGGGAGATTTGCACTTAGATTATTACATACAGAAAGGTCCAAACAGAACAGGGGACAATGTCCTCATGACAGTTAAATGAAATGAAAAACTGCAGTAATTAGACATATCAGGTTCAGATCTGTCTTAGCAATTGGCTTAATAAATAGGAGAAAATGTAGCACTAAGACAGACCAGTCTGATAACATTTTCAGTGGACAGTGCTGTTCTTTTCTTTTGTACAATGTGACCAGTCTTTCACAAGGTACTGTCATTGCAGA
This sequence comes from Caranx melampygus, assembly GCA_019059645.1. Lineage (NCBI taxonomy): Eukaryota > Metazoa > Chordata > Actinopteri > Carangiformes > Carangidae > Caranx > Caranx melampygus. Next base: position 176,602 of record JAFELL010001083.1, read on the forward strand.
TGTAGCCAAGAACTTCTGTGCAAGAGGTGCCAAGCTTTTGTAGACCCCTGCATGTTCAGACCACCATTTCAATTTGAGCCCTGCACCATATGGGTGCAGAGCTCTGCTCTGTACCGATCCACACAATCATCATCTGCTGCCTTCCCTTCATCTTCTAAATCTGATGCAGCCAACAGGAGGTTCATCTACTTTTTAGGTGGTTCTGGCTCTGTTGTTTCTTTGCTAGGATGCAGGGCGATCTCTTCTTTAATCAACTCCCAGACTTCCTCCCTTTCAGATCTGGGAAGGCATTTCAGATCCTTAAATCTGGGGTTGACTGCTGTTTCCACTTTCAACCATCAGACATTGGTGTTTTCTTTCCGCTTTGAAAGGTCAGTTGTGAAGGACTGTTTAAACCGGATCACATAGCCTGGATCATCATCAAAAGATTCCATGACATGCAACAAATGGCACAGTGCAGGCAGGACCACAGAACAGGAAATGTACTGTTGTCCACCAGGAAGATTAGTCACATACCTGCCATGAAAAATAAAGTGCAATTATTTAGAGTTAATAATTCATTGTTTAACACAGACGCACAACCATCAATCAACAGCCCCCACACAGGAACAACAGCAGCATCATACTTTGCCAAAGATTAAAGAGACAATATTGAATCACATGTGCATTTTCTACCACATAAATTCAAAATAAATGTTACTGTTTTTTTATTTTAAATTTTTAGTAGCTTACCTGCAGGTTCAAAGAGACTTTCAAGCTTTCTGATTTTCTCCAATTCGGCATTGGTCAGCATGGCTGGGGTGTTCCTCTGCTGATGGAGGTCAAGTGCAGCTCTGTGCGCATCTTTGTTTCTGTGAAGCCGAGTGATCATGCTCAGAGTAGGGTTCCATCTGGTGAAAACATCTTGGATAAGAGGTTCCTCCTTCTGCCCCTTCTCCACTTGTTTGCATTGCAGTTCTTCAGCGTTAGCTGGACTGTGCTTAAAATGTCCAACCAGTTTGCGGCATTTTGCCAGGACAGTCTCCAAACCACTGTCATGGTTTGACATAGTAATTGACCTCGGTATACTATGTGCAATGCATGGCATGTGTTCATATGGGAGAAGTCTTGCTGCTGCCATCATATTCCGTGCACTGTCTGTGCCAGTTGTTGTCACCTTCTTTGCAATATCCCATTTCTCTGCTGCTTCGGTGAATTGCTGGGCACATGTTTCTGCATATTTTCATTTTTTTTGCTTTCTCGGTTTCATACAGGTCATGAATGCGTTTACCAATTTTTACCTGACGGTAAAGTGTATGACGGATCAGAAGTTGCCAAACGCAGAATGTCCCTTAGACCTGTGTCTTCCAGGATGTTTACCGGTCTGCAGTCAGTTGCCACCCATTCCGCCACCTCTATAGTTAACTTCTTAGATGTAGCTTTATCCAGTGGTTGGAAATGATTCATGTTCACACACTCAAACATAGAAGTTTGATGAAGCGGATGCTTGCTATCTTGCTGGACTGCACTGCCGGCATGTCTTGCTCGTAGGTGGTAGCTCAGACTGCTAGTTCTTCGGTGATAATTAAATTCCGTTGGACACAAGGCGCATATTACTTTCAATTTGTTGACTGAGCCATCTGAAAGTTTTTTTTAAAGTGAAACGAACCATTTAGAATCCCAGGGGTATTTTTATCCATCACCGCGGTTTGAAATTACAAAGGAAACTGTATCGTTCTCATTCTTCTTCTTCGTCTCTGGAGTTTATTGGCAGTTGGCAACCAAGTTGAACGTGCCTTACCGCCACCTACTAGACTGGAGTGTGGGACAGTAGAGGACAAAATGGGCCTTGATTAATTGCGATTTTAAAAAATTAACGTGTTATTTCTTAAATTAACCGCATCACAATTAACGCATTAACAATGACAGCCCTAATATATATATTTATATATTTTATTCTGTTGGCATTGGTTGCAAGCATGGCCCATGTGTCCAGAGCTCCATCTCATGGGCCATTTTGAGCCTTTTGCAATGTGTGTAACGCGTCTGTTCATACTTCAGTGATGATGAATAAGATCAGTCAGCCTTAGCCTCCATCATTTTGAATGGGCTGAGTCAAATGACAGATAAATCTGCTGCTCCAAACAGTCAAGCGTGAGTTTTTAAACTATATTGGTTACTGTTTACAATAGAGGAACTGAGCAGGAATAACGCCACTAACCACTTAACAGGTTACTGCCTTTGAGATGTCAGATAATGCTATTACTCAATAGCATAGATATCAAAACATGTCATGCCAAGTTAAGACATGCAGTCATTGAAATGTAAGCTGGCAAAAATTTTCATATTAATATGGTTCATGGCTAACTTTGTGATTAGAAACATGGTGTTGACAGTTACACCCTGTAGAGGCCAAATGGTGGTTTTTGAGAATCACAGATAATACAGTTCTTCAGTATAATATTCAAGAAATTTAAGATGAGAAAATGCGACTTGAAGTGAATTAGGAATTAGAATCATTTTGCTGTCAAGAAATTCTTGTTACTCAAGATATATGTTCAAGTTTTGTTAATAAATGATGTGTGCAATAGTCCAAGGGAGTGAACATGAAAGAAAATTAGGTGGAAATTAAGGGGAATTTAAGGTTTAAAAGGCGAGCTGAAGGTGGCAATAAAGCGATCCTCCTAATGGGACATGATTTACTGCTGCCACTACCTGCCATAGTGCTAATATTGAAGCTGCCCATGAGAACATATGCCATTAATCATTTTGAAATTCTGAGACTTAAGTTAATGTATGTAGCTACTACCACTTCTTTCACCACACTCTGTTAATTCCTGTAATCCTGTGTGAAATGATTCATGGTTGTTAGAGACGCAATGTACTTAATTAAAACTTTGAAACTGCCTGCAGTTTTAATTTTCTCACCTTAGCAGAGCCTGAGGTTAGCTGTGCAGTGTGGCTGAGTGGCCCTCAGCTGAGCCAGCTACTGAGCCTTATATAATACTTTAACAGACACCACTTTAAAGCAGAAATTATTGAATGATATCTGGCCTTTTGTTTGGTGTTGCATTTGCAGGAGAAATGGCAAAGATTTGAAGGAATCAACTGCCAGCATTCTTGCAGTTAGCATTTTTAAAGAGAAGCATTCCATCTGGCAAGTGTTGGTGCGCCAAAGATGCCAGATGGAATTGTTTTCGCAGTCTGTCTGTATAAGTTGTTGATTGTTCCACCCCTCTTAAACCCTCCTTAGTAGCTCCAACATGTGTGCTTGCTAGCATCAAGGAGGAGATGTTTGCTTTTTATTTTCTTTCATACTCTGTTCAACTCAATATATAAACACATTATACATCTATTGTTATTATTATTAGGGCCTGAGTGACCCCAAGCATCGGCAAAGGCCCTATTGAAATTGCTATGTTTATTAGGGCCCGAGCGGTACGACAAAGTCGTCCCGAGGGACCTATTGAAATTGTGCTGTTTAGTATTATTATTATTAGGGCCCAAGCAACGACAAGCGTTGGTGAAGGCCCTATTGAAATTGCTGTTTATTCCTCTTCTTCTTCTTCTTCTTTTTCATTGTCCGAAAGGATTGCATTTTTGGGGGCCTGAACATGCTCAAAAACGCGCGATTCTTGGCACACATGTAGGGACTGGTGAAAATGTACGTATGTTGAAGTCGTTTGACATGGGTGGGGCAAATTGGCTTAATGGCGCCCCCTAGAAAAGTTGTTTGACAGGGGCGGGGCAAATTGGCTTAATGGCGCCCCCTAGGAAATTTCAAAAATTCAGCCCCTCATAGCAGTTTCATCTAGACGCATGAAAATTGGTAGGCTTTTAGAACATGCCAATACGCTCAAAAAAGCATGGTGAAATGTAAACAGGAAGTTGGCCAATTTGATTTGAAGTTTTGCTTTCAGCCTCAATTTGCCAATTTCCACACCAAACTCATCCTAGGAATTTGGCCCAATCGACTTCAAATTTGGTACACGGCATTGAGACACCATGGTGATCAAAAGTTATTAAAATCTTTTCTGTAGGTCAAAGGGCATGGCTGATAGGGCTCGTGGCCATGAGGCACCAGCATTTCTGATGCCTGGCCATGCATAATTTAGCACCTTTCTCTCCCACATACTTGATCTTAACTGCTTAAAAATTTCTTCCGCCCTGGACACCTCCATGTGCTCATAGGCCATCTCGCTCATGGCGCCCCCTTGTGAAAACAGGAAATGCCATATTTTAACAAACACCAACCCCAAACTCCTGTCCTGATCAACTCCATTTTGTGGCCATGTGACAATCAGGTTGATTAATCTCCACAGTGACACACGTATCCTGATATGTGACAGGCTGCCCCTGGCGGCGGCGGCGGCTTTCGATCCCTCACCAGAGAACATCAAGTCCTTATAACTCCATCGTACGTTGTCCGATTGTGTGATGAAGGTCTGTCCCTGAACACACCTGCCCATGTTGCGCTTGCATCGCCACCTGGTGGATGAACCATCAACTTGGAGTACCCTTCATAAATTGTCCCATTTGCTCAAAACTTCACATGTGTCATGAGGGTCCGCCCCTGAATGCACCTGCCCACATCTGGTAATGCTCATAGTGCCAGCTGGTGGATGAACAGAACATTGCATTTTTTCACTTTCTCCAGGTTTTTTGTCTCTACACACTTCGCACCACAGCTCCCGGCACACGTGTGCTGCTGTTATTATTATTATCATAGTTTAGTTATTAGTATAGTTAGAAGAGACACAGAGACATTTTAGAGACAATGGAGATTTTTGATGTTGCTGTGCAGCCTGATGCTGAAATGCTTTTCACTCATCAATCTACACTATGTGCCCTGTAATCACAAAAAAAAAACTCAGACATTACCATGATCCTTTCACTGACTGACAAGGTTACACCAATGATTGACGGGCTGAGTGTATGAGTTTTTCATTGTTTGTTGGTCTTTCAAAATTATTTTTTTCATGAACAAGCAAAGTTGCCTATTACACCAATAACATCTTTGTTACTATATTAACTAACAACCATTTAGTGACTATCTTTCCAAAAAGTACAGTAACCAAACTACTTTCTGAAGTCTGTTTCCAGAGATTCTTTGCCACACTTCTCTGTAATGACTGCACTGCAGCTGTTGTAAATGATCCTCTAACTTTCTCTCTGAGTGATCATGATACAGTAAATTCAGCTAAAATCACAGCAGAGTCATACAGACATACAATATACTTGATGTAAAATCCTCATGATTTTCCTATAGTAATGGATATTCATTTCTAGCAAAGCATTAAACAACATTCACTGTTTCATTCAAACAGTCATTGTCATTATTTTTGGGGGGTTTCAGTCCAAAAACTCATCAGGACTGTGTGTCAGATCAATTCAACTCTGGACATTTTTAGGCTAGTGAGAATTGTATTATTGTAATGTTAGCATATATATTAATTTATGTATTTATTTGAGGAAAAAAACACACAGAGAGTCTGCTTTGCTTCCTGTTTGGTTTCTATGACTTATGGCTGTAGTATGGACTTATAGACTTATGAATCAGAGGGTGTAATTCTTGCCATGAAGACAAAATCCAGGGCAAAGATATCACCAAGAACTTGCTGTCGAAAGCTAATATCTGTGAGTGCAAAGTAATAACTGAAGGCAATTAGATTATTACTTCTCAACTTGGCTTCTGTCATCTTGAATTTAGCAAATGATAGTCAGAGGACACGTTGTTATGTTGTTTAAATCCTTAAAACCATACCATACATGATCTCAAGGAGGTGTTGACCCACTCAGAGCTAAGCTGATTGAAAATGAAAATTTGCCTATGCGTTGTAGTGCATTATGATTTTTAATCAAATTGTTTTTGTGTTTGACAGAGAACCAGAGGACAGAAGAGGAAGAGAGTTCCAATCTGTGAAGATAAAGAAGATAAAACTGAGGTTTGTCTCCTCATCCTTTTGCACAAATCTACTTTTGTTGTTGTAGTTTACATGCTACTGACATACCAGGTAAAGGAAAAATAAATGTGTTTTGAGTTTATAATACCACAGAAACACATATGATTAACCACCCTGTCAAATTTGAAGGACTAAAAAATTCGCCACGTAATAGCATCAGGGAGCTTCAAAGTTGTTAAGAAATCCAGAGGTCCAGCCCCTGACCATTTGTTTAAGGTTTAGGAGTATGTTATTTTATCCTCATGGGTGTTAAAATAAAAGGTAAATTGACTTGCACTTATATAGCACTTTTCTAGTCACTCAGACCACTCAAGGTGCTTTACACTGTTTTTGACTTATTCACCTATTCACACACATTCATACAGCTCTAATCATTCACACATACACATTCACACATGCAATGACACATCGGAGGGCAAGTATTAATTCAGTGTCTTGCCCAAGGCCTGGGCCTTGCGGCCTGGAAGTGCTGGGAATCAAACCACTGACCTTTCGGTTTGTGAATGCCACAGCTACCCAATAACATAATAAGCAGTGCAGCAGTGTCAGTCACAAGCCAATGGTTATTTTGCATGCCATTGACAATGTATGTTTGAATTTTTTCTTTTCAGCCAGGTACATTTTGTCCACCAGTTTTATCATTTTTGGTTTTTTTTGGCACAGTGAGTCTTTTATCATTTTTTTCCATCATCAGGAAGAAATCTTCATCTTTCACTGTTGGTGGAAGGAGGCCTTTTCGGTCTATCCATTGGGCTATCGCCTCCTCATTGTTATGTTGTTCCTGTGAGTCTGGTTTATAACTTGTGTAAAAAGGGAATGCACCTGCAATAGCTGGCCTCTCCTCAATCCTGGGTGTTTGCGTCACTGTAGGTATATCTGCAATCTAGCACAGGAGTAAATACAATGATGCCAGGCCAATGCAATCAGGAAATTCAAGTGTTGCACTGTAAATAAATCATTGCTATGATTTTAACTTAATAACACAAACCCTGGCTGTAAAACGGAAACTACGCTATCAAAAAGTAATATTATATTCACAGTACTTTATGCAGGTATATTACTGTAGACACCTTGAGATTTACGGAATACTTAAATTCATTTTGATGTCAAATCAAATTCAATTTGATGGTAATGTGAAGGACAAATAAACACAGGATTTCACCAAATGCATATGCACCATGTCACCAAATGTATAATACATTGGTTAGTAAATCTGCTCAGGTGTTAGCAGGTGCATACTGGCCCGTTTTGCAAGGCATGTGGCTTTTAGCTACTCACTTGCTAGTTTTAGAGTTGAACCTTTAAGTCTAGAGGTTTTTGCTCAAAAATAAACACAAAAATAGACTTATACAAATAAAATCCAGCTTAATCATCACCTATGGGTTTCTAGTCCTTTGTGGTGGTGACTCTGTCTGCAGAGCCCCCTCCCCCCACCTATATTTTGGTCTTTTGCTTAGTTTTATTGTGGGTGGAGAATCGGTGTTTTCTCAGGAGTGCAGATGAAGTTCCGTGCAGGTCGAGTAGTAGCCCCACTAGCTGTTCCAGATTCTAGCCAGTGCTAGTGGCAGATAGCATTCACCACGGCTAACATCCACTAGCCCGACGCTAACTTCTGCTTGCGGTAGTGGCTAGCATCCACCAGTAACACCCACTTCCCAGCTCACCACAACAGCCCTCCTACTCATCGCAACATAGCCCTCGAGGCTCCCATTACCAGTGATGGCCAGATATTTCCCCACAGCTCCAGCGCTTCACTTGGACTGTATTTCCTTTTCTCTCCAGTCCTGACAACTGCTGCTGCTGCTGCTGTCAAGGGCAGGAGGCGTGCAGAGTTGAGCTCGAAAGGAGGGGCCCAGTTTGAATGTTTTGTTTATAAACTGCAACGAACAAACCTCCAGACTCTACCTTTGAGTGCTACTTGGAATCTAGCTGAAACATCAACGTTCCCCATAAAAAAAGGTTTCCTGGCTGGGCTGCTACTTTTTTTCAGTAGAAAAGCATACATGAAAGCCCTGTAATGTTAGCAATGTTCCATTGTTAAGAGATATTAGCTCCTTCACAAGTTCCAAAATAATTTGCTAGCCTAGCTTAATGAGTTCAGTTATATAAAACATAGCCCACATAATGTAACACCACTGCCTTAGTAGTTGGCTTAATATAGCTTAACCCTCAGGTACTCCTCGAGCCAGTGTTTTTTTTTTTTCATTTGGTTCATCATTTTGGCTGTGTTAGAGCCTTGGGCATGATTTCCTGCAAGAAGGTTTCTTTTTTGACATATTTTTTTAATCTAGTGTCATTAACTCTCACAGGTCTATTATACACCCCAGACACTTTTTGACCCATTTCGTTACCCACGAGCCAAAAGTGTACACGCACTAAAAAACTGCTAGAAAATTATCAATATATCAATATTTTTTCTACTTTTTTTTGCACAGATCTCTCTGCTCAAAAATACCAAATAATCGATAATTTTCATTGCGTGGATATTTTACAACACTATTACTGTGTACTGTACTGAATATGTGATTCGCTCTAAAATAACTGTTTAGATCCTCAATCTGTGGTCAGTTTATCCAAATGATGCCTGTTTTGAAGTTTGCTCCGACATTTTCGGAGATGTGAAGGGGACCAGCCGACTGGGAGCAGCAGGTTATCTCAGAGGCAGCACCCAGTCTCCTGAGGTGATCGGCCGGGTCTCCGTTGTCATCCCAGGGTAGAAAGCATGCCGATTAACTTACTACTTACTACTTAGGTCTTTAGAGGTTTACCACTGGCTGGTTTAATTGTTTTTTTTTAGAGATAATTGTTGGTTTCATTGATGAAATCTAAGAACTGTGGCAGCCACATTAGTTTGTTTGAATGAAAAATTAAGCTTCAGGTGTGAACTGGACAGAAGAGCAGCGCTGCCTCGGGGCTCTGGTGTTTACATAAATCACCACATTTCAATAAAAATAAATGTTTTACAATGAACTGATTGGTCTTCTGTGCCACACCTGCCGGTGTTGTGATCCCAGAGCCCCCTTGGGCTGTGTCTCTCTTACTGTTTCTGCACTGCACTGTTTGAAAGGCGAAGGAAGCCCATGTGTGGAAAGACGTCGCCTCCATGATGTAGAATGTGTATTATAGAAGAGAAACACACATTTCAGGACCACTGACAGGTATCATGAAAACAGACATGTCCTGTGATTTTTATTTCAGAAGTCTGGTCACCTCAGCATTAACTGTTTACACAGACTTGCGCATTGTCGTCTGCCATAAAGTGTCCATTCACGCCAGCATTGTAGGAAAAAAATGCCTCGGATTGGCTGTGACCTGGAGACAGTAGGCGTGACCAATCAGAGGGAGGGGGTTGCGGGGCTGTCTATTCAATGAGTGCCCCCAGTGTACCAAAACACAGCAGAGGGCACAGAGAGTGACAGCGAGCATGTACACAGAGTCTGCAAGCGCGCAGAGAGTGAGGGCAAGCACGCAGACAGTGGCAGCGAGCACGCAGAGAGTGACGGCAAGTGTGTAGACCAGGCATGGGCTATTCCACAGAGGGTCGGTGTGGCTGCAAGTTTTTGTTCCAACCAACCAGGAGCACACAGTTTAACCACTCACCTGTCTGAAGACTGAGATCAGTTGATTGAATGAGTCAAGTCTGGTGTGCTGCTGCTTGGTTGGAAAGAAAACCTGCAGCCACACCGGCCCTTTGTGGAATAGGTTCCCCATGCCTGGTGTAGACAGTGGCAGCAAGTGCCCAGAGAGTGGTCTTTATGCGCATGGATGTTGGCATTGAATTGATGCCATAGAATACAATTATTTATTTTAACTTGATACACATGTAAGCTGTAACACTCTGTCACTAGCTGAATACTTAAGATGACCACGACACTCTAATCCGACTCATAGGAGCGAGGGAGGTTAGTACATGAGGTAAACACACAAATGTTTATTCCCACAACAATAACAACTGGGAAATCAGTTGTTATTCAGCGGTAATGATAACAATCCCCAATGCAATAAACAAAAAGGATAAAAATAAAAGAAAGTGTCCTTTGATAGTTTTTTACTATCTAATAGCAAAGTTCAGTAAGTCAAGTCCAAAGTTCAGTTGGAATCCATGTCAGTGTGTATGTAGTCTACCCGGGTAGTGTATGTGTGTATGTATGTTACTTCGCGCGGTTCAGGCTATCTCCTCCAGGTGCGACCTTCCAGAAAGGTGATGAAGGTGAAGGAATTTGCATCCTCTCCGTTCCTGCCTCGCCTCAGACAGAAACCCCTGGTCCACTCAACGCTGTCTCAACGTAGACTCAGCACTCAGCATAGAAAAAAAACCAATCTGCATAGTAAACATAAAGTTAGGCTACTAGCAGTCATCAAAGTCTGTACAGAATTATATCTATTTCTCTCTTTTACTCAATATAACTCAATGTAATACTGACCACAAGAATAAGCAACTGTATCATGAGACATAAAAAAAGCTCAGGTCACTATTAATGTGTCTTTTTCCTTAACAGTATTGTATAAATCATGTTACACAAATTATTTCTTATCCGTTCAATCATGTTTCCCATTCACATATGATTTTAAACATTTTCAGTCACTTCAAAATGAACTAAAATGTATTATTTATGAGGAAAATCAGGAAAACCCTGTATGTACATATAAACTCATATCATGAACCTCAGCGCACATGGAACCCTTTTCACTAAGTAACATTGAACATGGTGTCCAGAAATACTCGGTGAAAATGATCAGTTATACAAAATAATTGCATTTTAAAACTCAAAACTCAGTACATTGACATTACAGCATCTTTACAATATTCACTATCAACTCCGATTGGTTTTTGACAGCGTATGAAAGGTTCAATACTCCACATTTACAACAACTGAAAAAGTACGGATCCGCTAGCATGTTAGCAACGTAGCATATCAACTCATAGCATAGGATAACATAGCAACTCACCGGAGTCCTCGGTTGAAAAAAAACAAAACAAAGCAAAGCAATTTCTCCGGTCACATCTGTACAGGCACTCTCTCGTGACGATTTAAAACACACTCGGACTCGTATCTTTGAAAATAACCAGTACTTCTCCATAAAATAACAAAAATCTTGCTGGTTAACAACTCGTGGTAGCATCGATATCGGGCTTCTTTCCTAGCGTCTCTCCTTCCCAGCATGCATGGCGCGCAATACTAGACTTCCTTCATTTCACATACATGAAGCGCCCTCTTGTGGCTACTCAAAACAACTACAACCATACATTCTCTATGAATTCTCACAAAATTAAACAGTTTAGCAGGAAACCAACAATAAAGTACGTTAGTAAACCTAACTGTATTTTCACAGGGGTTACACACATTTACTAGTGGTCCAAATACTCTATATGTTAATTAACAATAAAAGACTGTGATTTTGTTTCATTTTTAATCCAGACACTTCAAAACAACACGTTTTAGGCTTTAATCACGATACCGTAATGCTGTGAAACTGTGATATTTTTTGTTTAAGATTATCATACCATCAGAATCTCATACCGGCCCATGCCTAGTGTCAGATCACTTGTGGCACAGACAGCATTTTTCTATGCAAACAGAACCATGGGAACGTGCAGTTTTAGAATTCTGACAAGAACAATGTGCATGTATGTTTCTTTTTGTTTTGTGTGTACACATTGTTTTAATCACGAGTTTTATGAATTTCACCCTGATGTTTCAGTTTTGATATAGATATCTCATTCCTGTTTGTATTTGCACCACCAACGAGTGCTCTTACAGCTTTTGATTCTAACCAGCCGTTTTTTCATAGGAACCACTGCCACGGGAACGGCGACAACGGCAGTCTGTAATGCAGAAAAAACCAAAAGCTGAGGACACAAGGACTGAGTGTACAACCTGCAAAGGGCCAGGTGACAACGAAAACCTAGTGAGGTGAGAGATTGGTGGAACAGTGTGTGCGTGTGTGCGTGCGCGCGCGCGCGTGTGTGTGTTTGCGTGTCTTTGTAGCCATATCCTCCTCATGATTAAAGTTCAGTCTTCATTAGGCTCTGGATGCCTGGGCTGTGGAGAATGAGGGGGCTGAGAGTATCCTATTGGTAGGCCACCTGTATTGACCTGCCACATACATTTGCACAGTTCATTAAGGTATAATGAATAGCTCAGTTTATTCTGCTCCTTTCTTGGGATCTCAGGTGTCAGGCATCTAATAAACAGGTTTCCTCTTTGACATTGGAACTCTTTGGAGAAAAAGACATCTAGATCACAACAGACACACTGTCAGCCAAATGACAATGAGAATCTTGTACATAAAACTATTTTCTCACCTTTTAGTTGACAGAATTTACTCTTTCCTGAAACTGGCTCATTTCAACTTGAACCAGTTAATGAGATTCAAATTGTGTTGAAACATAACTCAGCCACATTGATCAGTGTATTAAAGAACAGCATTTATTCCCTTATATCCATTTTTTCCATCATTATAGTTTGGCACCTCCTGCTTTTTTAGTCCATTTAGTCTACCTGCTGTTGACACAAACACAACACTCCATCTTTACATGTAATCATAATAAATTCAGAACATTAAATTACTATGTGAACAATCACGCCATTCTAACCACTCTGATACTATTTAAAAGAAACACTGTCCCTCTGTCACTCACAAATTCATCCCAAATACATCCATTTTGCTATTTTTCATTGAAAATCAACATTTTCAGTCAGCAAAAGAAAGATGTGACAACTGTAGAATTATACAATATTGCTTAAAAAATTACTTCAGTAACATTTTTTTAAGATATGGCATTAATGTTTTCATTATTTTCAGATGCATTTTCTGCCAGAAGATAATTAATCATGAAAATAATCAAAGGATTAAAAGTAGTAGAGTAAAAAATTATTAGTCGCAGGTTGAAATCCATTTATCTACAGGCAGAATTTTAATGTAAACTATATGCAGGGATGTTTTTGTTCTTTTTTGTTTGTTTGTTTTTTGTTTTCCTTTAAACAAGTGTGTAGAATTAATTTGTGAATGTGTTCTTTTTAAATGGAGACTTCTGCATGCTTTTGAGTATGACATGACTCATACTTACAAAACTGTTGTTGTCAGATTGTACAAATGCTAAGTTTTAGATGCGGATAGGCCATTTAACCACCCATCACCCCCAGTTGGGTAATAATTAGATTGTCAGTTGGCCTGTATTTGTTCATGTAGACTTATTATTTGAGACTGTAATATTGGCTGTTATTTGAATAATTCACCTGAAGTGCCTTGAGTCCTATATAAACAATATGTTGCTTGTCTTACTCAGCTAGGTAATGCTTTACATAGCTGATTGAAGCATGTAAAGCTAAAAACAAGATAAGTGATAAGATAAACAAAACAGCACAAGAAACTTTATACTTAAGATAAAGCTCATTTACATCTATGCAGAGATGTCTTGTGCAACTTTTTGAAAAGTATCCATGCCCATGGCAAGACTAGTATCAAGTAAATAGAATGTCTTAAAACACTTGTATGCCAAAGTGTTTGTGTTTCTCTTGTGCTGTTGAGCCAGCGTTTACATTGTGAGGGTTGCTGGTCGGGGTGTGAGGTGTGCTGCCCTGACTCTTTGTATCTTTGCATTGCACAGGTTGTGAGAGCCCGGGCAGCCAACCTCAACTCTCATAAAATCTCGGGACAGATGACCATTGGCTTAGAGACAGAGAGGCAAATTGAGGCGTTTGAAGGATGGCACTCGGGTCAGGCTGAAGAATGAGACCATCACGCCGCCCTGCAACCACCTCTGATCCAAACTGGACCAACAACTGTCCAACGAAAATTAAGCAGAAGTGTCTGAATCTAAATTATGGAGTCCAAATCATGAAAGGTTCTTTCAGCGAATAATGTCTCATTAAGGTTGGCCTCTGAAATGCTTGTATACACTACAAGTAAATTGGTTGATGGGTTATTTTTTTTTAACAGTTGTGGCTGCAGTTGCATCTATGCAAAGGTGTACAATTAAAAGATCTTGGCAAGTAAACACAATACTGTGTTAATTTTGTAGCCCAGTGACACAAGAGCTTATCATTAAGCCAAGCAATGGATGCAACTGTTCCATATATATCTCTTATTAGACCCTGAGTCCTGTTATTTTCAAAGGTTATGCGGTATGGCATCATTACTTCCTGAATGTGATGTACTTTATTTGGAAATAAGAAGTGGGAGTTAAATGTGAAACAGTAAGATGTGTGAAGTGTAAACCAAGGGTCTATCAACAATGGGATGGAGTCAGTTTGCTATATAATACTTTTAATTTGAATGGCAGAAGTTTTGCAGTTACAGCGTTACCCCCAGTGACGTCACCGCTGAAGCTGATGCACTGGTTTCCATGTAGTTGCAGTTTTCCATGTATTGCAAGTGCCCATTTCATGGGATCTTTAACAGTGCGTTCAAATCTAGCTGTTGTGAGTAATTAGTTGCTCCAAGACTAATGAGCTTTTGTTTTCAATCGTTGGCTCCTTCACTTTGTAGGAAATGAGAGAAATCCTGTTGGCTTGTTGCTGGCAGTGTGGCAGTCTAACTTTTTGTGCCTCTAGCTGCTCAAAATGTGAAATACTGCAGATCAACGGATTGTCCGTGCTGGTACCCAGCTCATGCTCTATATTGTTCACTTCCCTGCGCCACTCATCTGCAGAGCCAATCAGCAGAATTGATTCAATCCAGTCTTATTTTAGAATTTCATTGTATTTGGTTAATTACAGGCTGAGTTGAACATAGTCTTTCTCAGATCTGAGTGTCGTGTTGTGTTTTTTGAGTAAGAGAAAGACCAGTAGTATTAAGAAAAGTCCTTGTTGTTTCAAGAATACCAACTGTTTCTGGTCTGTCAACTGTAGCAATGAAGTAATGCTGCCAGAAAATATCTGTAGTGTAGTTAGTGGTAATAACACTTAAATATTAGTCCAATGTCCTTAGTGTCTTCTAGACTTCTTCTTTGTCTCCACCTACTGAACTCACAGTTTGAACTGACATATCCTCAGACAGAACCCCAGCTTTTTGTCCATGTCCCCGGTGGTCCATAGTCAGTGCTGTCAAAAGCTGCTTGCTGCTCTGTCCAGGCTTATGACAAGTGTCACATTCTGCCCTTATGTGTCAGTCTGTTGACTATCCAGGACCCAGTATGCATGCTTTTGGGAGCCGTCAGACCCTTACAGTTTTACTG
The DNA here is from genome assembly GCA_019059645.1 of Caranx melampygus. Taxonomy (NCBI): domain Eukaryota; kingdom Metazoa; phylum Chordata; class Actinopteri; order Carangiformes; family Carangidae; genus Caranx; species Caranx melampygus. Next base: position 191,725 of record JAFELL010001083.1, read on the forward strand.
CTTTTTGTCTTTAGAGATGAGGTGTCAGTGCAGAATGACCTCTGACCAGCTCCTCTCCATCACTCATACTCAGTCAGTCTCACAGACTGTGTGTCAGTTATACAATGCATGGCTTTATCTATTTACCCTGACCTTTATAATAATTTAAAATTGAAAGTGGTGTGGTCATGTAGAATTTCAGTGCCAGGTAGTGTGACGATGTGTACAGTATTTATTGAGGAAGCCAAACATACGTATTTTCTTTTTATGCCTACAGACTTAATTATATAGCAATCTTGTGAACAGAGTTGAACACTTATTTGTGATGTAGACTTTAAGTGACCAACATATTTTCTTTTAATTTACAAACATGTGTTAATCTTTGTTCATAGACATGCTTTAAAGGGAATATTTCAGCATACTGTGTTACTGTGATACTGTATGAAGTAACAATATGAATGTTGCTCCAGTTGTGTATGAAATGTCTCTCAGCCTTTGGCCAATAGCTCTTGAAAATTAAGCAGAGCTTTAATAAACTCTTGACTTTTTCACCTTATTTCTGCAGTGATAAATGAGTGTCAGCCAGCTAATTAATCGTTCTAAAGGTAAAGCAGCAGCAGCAGTCCGTTTGTGCATGTAATGCCCTCTGTCATCTGTGATTTATCACCTGGGAAGTGGCCTTTTTGTTGAGAAATGTTGCTTTTTCCGGCTCAAGTAGAATACAGACTAATTCTTTGATTCCTGTCAGAACAAAGAAAGACCTAAAGTTGAAGCCTTAAGACCAATGATTATGAATGGATGGTTTCCACAATATTCCGAATCATGTCAACTCTGTGTGTGTATTCATAATTAAATGTGACAACACAGATGATGAGAACTTTACACCCTCACCAGGGAGAACCATTATCACCAGGGTGCTGAGATTTCACCATCAAAAACTCATTTCACAGGCTGGGAAACGATACCTGGAAGGAGCATCATATTGTGGTCTTCATCATACAAAAAAAGTGGATGATGAGGAGCACACAAGTTCAAAATTGCTCAATGAAAATCTTGCTACACTGCCATCTATTCTCCTTTAACTGCACATTGTACAGTGCCTTATATTAATGATAATCTATGTGATATACTGACACAAAATTATGAAGGAACACATATGGAATTATGTAGTAAACAAGAAGTGTTAAAACTTTAAAAAAAAATTTTTTTGAAGTAGCCACCTTCTGCTTTCATGGCAGCTTTTTGCACACTATTGATTCTGATGATTCTGTCATTAGCTTCATGAGGTCATCACCAAGAATGTTTTTCCAACAATCATGAAGTTCTCAGAGGCGCCGAGCACTTTTTGGCTTCACTATGCCGTCCAACTTGTCTCAAACCATCTCAGCTGGGTTTAGGTAAGGGGACAGATAACACCTGTGCTTTAATTAACAGTTTATGTGTAGCCTTTTGGACAGCACTCACCGGGATCTTGCTCCAAGATCACATACATACATACACACACACACACACACACATATATATGTATATACACACACACACACACACACACATATATATATATATATATATATATATATACACACACACTATATTGCCAAAAGTGTTCACTCACCTGCCTTGACTCGCATTTGAATTTAAGTGACATCCCATTCTTAATCCATAGGTTTTAATATGACGTTGGTCCACCCTTTGCAGCTTCCACAAGGTTTAGAAGTGTGTTTTATGGGAATTTTTGACCATTCTTCCAGAAGCGCAACTGATGTTGGTCGAGAAGGCCTGGCTCTCAGTCTCTGCTCTAATTCATCCCAAAGGTGTTCTATTGGGTTGAGGTCAGGACTCTGTGCAGGCCAGTCAAGTTGATCCACACCAAACTCTCTTATCCATGTCTTTATGGACCTTGCTTTGTGCACTGGTGCACAGTCATGTTGGAAGAGGAAGGGGCCATCTCCAAACTGTTCCCACAATGTTGGGAGCATGGAATTGTCCAAAATCTCTTGGTATGCTGAAGCATTCAGAATTCCTTTCACTGGAACAACGGGACCAAGACCTGCTCCTGAAAAACAACCCCACAAGCGCGATTTTTCACTCCAACTATGGAATATTTAGGAGCGAGGAAGTTTCACAACTGGATTTGAACACCTTTGGGATGAATTAGAGTGGAGACTGAGAGCCAGGCCTTCTCGTCCATCATTGTGTGACCTCACAAATGCGCTTCTGGAAGAATGGTCAAAAATTCCCATAAACACACTCCTAAACCTTGTGGACAGCCTTCCCAGAAGAGTTGAAGCTGTTATAGCTGCAAAGGGTGGACCAACGACATCCTGGTTTTGAATTCCCAGATCTTATCAAACATATTTGATATTATTGAAGTGGTTGAAGGTTTGAGATGGGATCTCTGAACCCCTAGATCTCTCATTAGGAGCAACAACAAATTTTGTGGCAGTTCATTACTATCACTGAAAATTTTACAATTAGTTTTTAGTACCAGGTCTCTAATGAAGATTTTTCAGCTGTCCATGACAACTAAGCAAAATATCCACTGATGATAGCCAAAAGATGCAGCTGGTTGTCCCTACGTGCGTTCAAATTTCAAATTGTCCCATTTAAACCCAACATTACATTTAGTAACATGTGTAACAAACGGGAGAACACAGAAATAGATGCAATTCATTTAGTGACATGTCAGCAAGATGGACTACACCAGATTTTAGCTGCCCTGCTCCCTCATCTCCAGCCCATAGGCCTTTGGGGACCAAGCAAGAGCCAGCAAACCATAGACTAGCCCAGCTACAGCTGGCCTCAGTCTCATCCCCAGAGCAGAGGCCATGAGATGCAGGAAGTTGGGGGCTGAGAGATAAAGAGAGAGAAAAGCTAGCAGGGAGGTTCTGGAAAGCAGTAACCTTTCCGATGATGAGTGCGTTTTCCATTACTGCTCTGACACTGGATCCGGGGAGATGATTTAATGGTGGCATTTTGTTTTTGCTGACTTCACCTTTTTTCCCCCTATTAAAACAGAAAACACAAGAGCTGGGACTAGGGCTGTGTGGGAAGTGTGGCCAAGCAGCTAAAATCCATTACTCCCCAGCTTTTTTCCTCTTCTCTTTATCCCACTGAATGTGTCACATTCTAGGTCTGCTCAAATACTTCTTGAGGTACATGCTCTTCCCTCTCCTCATCCTTAAATGGTTTCTGTCTTATCCTCTCTTAATTGCACTGTGTTTCCCCTACTTTTAGATCATTAGACACAAACCAAGAACCACTGACCACCTTGTCATAAACTTGCTTTAAAGGAGAGGCAGTGTATTACAAGCTGCATATTTCTGATGGAATTCCTGTAGCAAAGCACCAGTTGGGTAGACTGGCTACGTCAGGGCTTGAGTTTGCACAGAGGTGAGTGCATAGACCTGCTGCTGAAAACAACTCTTGTACAATGTTGTACCCAGTTTACTGAGGCCCCCTGCTGGCAAAGAGCTGAGAGGTGTAGAGATCAGTAATTCCCCTTCCCTTTTTATCCAGCTGGGAATGAGTTGTGTCCAGATGAGCTAATAAAGGCAGTTACTCTAACTTTACTTTCTCCATAGGTGCAACTTCAGCAGTCAATACATTACTTCCCCATCTTGTAAAACAATTGCTTTTTTTACAATGTTGCAATGACCCAACAGTAAATCAAAAACAAGGGGGCTCACAAAGTCCAATAATCCTTTCTATAGAAAGACACTTAGGGCACTTTGTCATGGATGAGAGTCAATGGCTGAATGCTTTGCTACATATTGATTTCTATCACGTGGCCACTCCCAAAGTAATTGCATTGCTCACTTGTGATAAATTCACTGCCTTGTTTCAGTCACTTGGTTTCAGACACCAGTGCATCTGGAGACAAAAGAGATTTTGATGCCAAAAACCAACTACCAGTGCATGGACCCATAACTGAGGGGACACATCAAGCATGATTAAGTGTGTAAAAGACTTCTCCTCTGGCTGTCCCAATTGTGTTGACATTTAATTGTTTTGTTGTTAGTGAATGGAATAAATTTATAAATAAATAAAAAAAAAGAACAGGACAAGAACCTTAATTTTTACCAAATAACATCCCATACCCTTTAAGAACTCTGTATCATGACTGTCCACTAACACGACAAGGATTGTAGAATTTTTGGCTGGTTAAGTCCATATGCAAACATACTGATTAAGAGAACATCTCCTAGGTGGGCAAATTTTCAGTTCTGCCAAATGGAGTCACTGTAACATAGTTTAATCTTTGTTGTTATATTGTGTATGATTTACTTTAGTTGTAGTGATATATGTGTGAATATCTCCACCACTTGTATGAATTATTTGAGCTAATGGCTCATAACTGTTATTGAAGCTACAATTCCTCGTCTACATGAGACCTGAAAAGAAATATGACAGCGATTTTTGAAGAGATGGACAAAATCAAACAAAGTCATCTTAGATTTGTGGGCCATCAGCCTCACTCAGCTTCAGGGTGATCCCTTAGGGGGAGGAGGATATAAGAACTTCGCAGAGAGATCAAAACACCAGATGAAAGTGGACACAAATCACCAACAGAGAGCAACATGTGTAGGAGACAAAAACAATCAATCTTGTTCCACCACTGCCTCACATCCAATAAGATTACATCAATCAATAACCTCTCTTATGAGTGATTGGATTTGTCGGTTTCAAACGTGCAAGGTGGGGATGGTGGTTGAGGTTATGGGGGTTGCTCAATTTTCTCAATGATTAAAGCAGGGTCAAATTGCTTAGATACCATCAAGGACCTTGCATGTGGCTCCATGTGTAAGGGCAGTGTTGGGAGCAGATAGAGGCTGGTCATGGCAGGTGACTCAGACACTTGCTGAGAGATTGAGAACAACACAGGTTACATTACACAGATCAGAATAAAATGTGTCTTTCTCAGGTCAAACATCAGCCAGATGCATTTTTCCACACTACCTGGGCCGTCTGAGAGATTGATTCTAGCTGAAGTGTTTTTGATCTCACCTGTAGGTCTGGCCATTCCTGAAGCCAGAAGATCCAAATTTGGGCAAGGGGAATTAGGACTTAAGGTGGGATAAGCAAACTGAAACTGTTTTTAGCACATTGTTACTCAAGCACACATGCCCTAAAAGTACCTCTTGTTAAGCCTTCATTTTTAGCTACACAAGTAACATCAGTCTCTAGTGATGGTAATGTCATTCATTCATAACATTCATAGTTGCCAAAAGAAGAAGCAAAAATGACTTGTTGAAGTGTCCTTGGTTGAAGTGTCCTTGGGCAAAACGAATGTGTGTGAATGGTTAGCTTTCTTGCACTGTGCCTAGGGCTGTATAATGTGTGTGTGAATGGGTGCATGTGACATACACTGTAAAGCGCGATATAAGTGCAAGTCCATTTACCATTTATCCTGTGAAATATCTTAGTATCTACCAAAAGATAGAAAAAATTGCATGCACATCCGTCATACACATTATTTGTTAACATTGTCATTGTGAGCATATGACCACACTGTGGGGGTTAGAACAGCTGCACAAATTGAAACCATGGCATTTACTATGCATCTTGTTTTTTAGTTAGTTTAGTTCTCTTGTCAGACAATGTCACACAGCTTCTGGTAGAAAAGCAGAGCTATACTCTTCTATAAAGCTGAATTGTACATACAGGTGTTCAGAACCAAAAACTATGAAATGACTTTGACAAACAGCTACTAGATGGATTCACCATTACTTGTAGTGCTACATAAGCTTTAATGTCAGGCCAAAGTGGTGAAATGGTGGACAGAGTAGGTCTAACCTCTAACACCTGCACAAATATATGTACCATGATTGACAGAAATGAAAAATGTTTTCAAATTAAATTATCTAGTCAGGCAATGATTTCTTCTAGGCTACAATAACACAGCTATACCTAGTGAAAAGCCCTGTTTTGGACACCAACCTCTAAATACCTATGTTGCTAGAGGAGAAGAAGAAATGAATGAAGCCTGATGAAGTAGTAAAAATAGGACATAAAAAGAGGACGTAAAGTCTAAAACAAGGGTTTTTGAGTTGATAAAGACTGAGCTGCTTCTAATCTAGCTAGGCTAAATCTGTCCTGTGGCTGTCTGTGGTCAGAGAACATTGAGGCAGAGCCTATAATCAGACCGTGGGTATGGTAGGAAATTTCTTGCAAATTATTTGTAATGTAGAGATGATAGTTGATATTCTTTCTCACATCTTCAAGTAAGTGGTGCTGGGCCTTTGGTGGCTTTAGTAAACAATTGCTGTGCTAGTGGTTGTCAATGACAAATAGTCTGCCTGGCTAGATGCAGAGCAAGGCAAACTAAGTCATGTCTTCCATGTGACTGCAAATACTAATGATTAAGAGGTTTTTTCAGCAGGGAAAGTTGTATTTGGGCAGTGATTTAAACTTGATTGTGTATCACTGCTAATGCTATGATTGTTTCCTCTGTTTTCGATTCTCAGTCTTTATTCTGTCAGATGTCAGCACAGTGGAGACATCTTGCTCTCATGATGCAGATGAGCATGTCATGGTTCAAATTGAACTGTATAAAACAATTCCTTGTGGAGTAACTGTCATTGCATGTGACTCTTCTAACGAGATTGAAAAGAACTACAATCTGTCTCAAAGCCCCTACATTAGTAGACTGTGGTTGTGTTATAGTGCATGGCAGTTCTGCAGAAAACAAAGATGAAGTTTAGCCCACCAACTTTCCCCACAACATTCTACTGCCATTTCAAAGGAATCGTGGAGTTGCAGTACTTTCAGAAACAAAGTCATCACAGTCCTGCAAAATAAAAAGAGCACTCCTGTGAAGTTTGGAATGTCTTCAACAGTCTCCAGCAGTGAAACTGGAGATTCATGTGAAATCAATTGCCAGTTTGGTGCAACAATGGAAGTGTGCTCATTAGTGGGGAACACATGCTTTGGTCATGTGTCTCCTATTTACTTGGTAGCCAGGGGGCACTTTAAATTCCCATTGTTTCCAGGCAGATACGCATGCTCAGCCCATCCAAGATTCTGTGTGTGTGTCTGGATAAGTGTGGGGAAGAGATCCACCTGCCTCAGCATATTTGTTTTAATGTGCAGCAGCTGTTTGCTTATGCCCCTACAATTCATAAGATGCCAATTATCTATGCCAATTAAATTTCTACTCTGATTTTAGTAAATCTGCCATGCTTAATGTGAAAACACTACAGGCATATTATTACACCTGTTTCACTGCTTTCCTTAGTCAAGTGCCAGAGGACTGCATTCAATAACTTAATGCTAATTAGAGTTTGGCTAGCTTCAGTCAACATAAAGGCAGAACACCTACTGTGTGCTGTTAGTTGCTTAAATCAAACCTTCAAATCTTTTCTCCACTTTTGGCCAACAAGTCACCTAGTTCATTCCTGAGGTCTGCAGTCAAGCTATTGGAGTGAGCAATGGCCATGAGCAATCACAGTAGTGGGCCCACACAAACTGTCAGGTTAGCATTTAGCATATTTAGGGGGCCAGGCAGCCCAAGCTGCTGGGACCCAAATGTTTTCACCAGTCGTCTTCTTTTTTTTTCTTCGTCTTCTTCCCAGGAAATCCCACTTCCCATGTATGATAAATCACCAAACTTTGCACAAAGGGCCAGTCCCATGCTCACTAGGGCATTTGTCCTTAGAACTGTCAAATCTGATGCTATTATAATGCCAAATTCCTTTCAGCACACACATGCAACACAAAGCAGGCTTCGTTGCTGAGGACTAGTAGTTGGTGTCCAAACACTGGCTGCCATTATTAACGTATTCCAATTTCTTGGACAGGGCGTTTAAAGTTATTTAATGATGTCAAAGTCAAAGTAATCTTTTGATTATGTGTTGTATGGTACAGCAACACTAAAAAAAAAAAAAATAGATAAACATACAACATTAAAATACAATAGACCAGGGGTGTCAAACTCATTCCACAAAGGGGCGTGTGGCAGCAGGTTTTGTTCCAACCAATCAAGAACACACATTTTGACCCATCAATTTGTCTGAAGACTAAGATAAGTTGATTAATTGAGTCAAGTCTGGTGTGCTGCTGCTTGGTTGGAGCAAAAACCTGCAGCCACAGAGGCCCTTTGTGGAATGAGTTTGACACCTCTGCAGTAGACAATACAGTACAGTCATGAGCAATATTCATGCAGAAAACCAACTGCAGCAGTAACAAATACATTATTAAATTTGTAAGTCCTGCATTATGGCAGACTGTACCTGCAACTTGACGGAAGAAGCTTAAAAGTCCCTGAGAGAGGGTGGATGTGGTTTCTTATCATTTTCTCAGCCTTCTTTAAAATCCTCATCTTAAAGTTGGCAAAGCTCTGTCCTGGTTGTGCCTGCAATTTTGCAACACTGCTTAACTATACCATGTAGTCTGCTCATGTTTTTTTAATTAAGTAGACCATTCCAGCTATTCATCCTGAAACCACTGCATGAAAAGGCCAAACTATTGCACCGACAAGAAATTAAATTATTGTGACGACTACTGTGATGTGTCTCTTTAGAAGAAAGCATAATGTAACCACTTTGCAAGGTATATTTTGACTTTCATAAATTTGGCAATATTTCTATTAAAATTAGGCATGGTGTTTCATGGCCCATCATTCTGTGCTGTGAAGGCTTCAAATGTGGAGAGATAACCAGTGTTCTTCCCTCTGGAACAGTTTTGCATCCCTGCCAGTTAACTTCCTGCTAAAAGGAAACATGACTTCATCCAGCAGTCATGTTGACAAAATTCAACCATATATGTTTGCAGCACCAGAGCCAGTGTCATTTTCTGAGCCTGACTGGCCCCCCTTTTCCTCTCTGTCTGCAGCTGACCAAAAATTAGACACTCTAAGCAGTGCCTCAAGAACAAGCAGGGAAACCACTGATGCTTGTGCTAAATAAATTTCTATACCCTTATGTCGTTAAGGGAGGGATATGATATGTTTTGTGACCTGCCCAAGAGATCCTCAAGTGAGAAATTCAATACAGTGCCACATGGTTACAAAGTTATGTGCAGAACATGGTCCTGGCAACTGAGTGCAAAGAAAAATATTTGAAGACAAACTGAGAATACAGCATGGGAACAAAAGTGAAAATTTGCTTTACAGTACATTTCTGAACTTCAAACATAATGAATGACTCAAAAAACATCTTTATAATTGTAAAAGTACTGTAAAAGAGATCATGTTATTCTGTTATTCTCAAACACTGTTTATAACAGGTTGTACACTACCATTTTAATACCTGGAACCTTTAATTTTCCTTTTTCTTTTCATCAATCTAGATGTAAGCACAGGTAGCGAGCTATCTGCTGGTCATTGCTGCCTGTTGCACCTCCGATGGTGCCAGTGGGTTGTTAGCCAGGGGCCACCCTTCATTGATGTTTCGCTCCATTAACTCCAGAACATCTCATGCTGGTGGAGCAGCAGATAGGGACATCTCCCTACTGGCCCCTGCAGCTGACCCTAGAACCCTTACCTCCCCCATGCTGTGTTTTTCCTTCCAAGACCAAAGCTAGAAGCTCCCTTGCCTCCCCTCTGCCTCTTCTGCTTAACTCTTAAATCTGTGACTGGTCACTCCCAGGCTCCCCAGGAGGTTGATGTTCCCACAAAGCCTCTACACCCAGCCTCAACAGGGTAGATGATAGCTGACCATCCTACTTTCCTACCTAATTCTGATTAAGGTCCACTCTCAAGTTTCAATCACCCTCAGGTATAAACAGCGGTCTCTCTCTTCAGGTGATGTTCTGAGGCCTGTAGATCTTGTCCCTAATTTCCATGCTGCAATTCATGTGCGCAGCAATTTTGCTCCAACCAGCAGCACTTTCCCTCACCCACTGGATGCATTCCTAATCCACTGGGCCGCAGAGTGGAGCCTAGAGTAGCCGCAGACACAAGATCATGGGAGAAGTATGAGCTAATGTGATAACAGCCATGTATAAAGTGAGATCAACATGTAAACCACAGATCACTTTCTGAATTTGCTGTTCACTTCAACGTTACTCCAAGTTTCTCTCCTTTCTGTTTGCGTTGTTGTATGGTATCATACAATGTTGTAGTTTTCCATCTCCATTATAATTTGTTCTTCATCAATGACAACCTGTTACCATTAGGACCCTCTGATAACTTGTGGCTTGTGCCAGCAGGTGTAACTAATGCTCTGTGTGTTCACCTTCTGTCTGGGGCAATATAATCTATGTGGATTGACACTAACAGGGTGCATGCTCCTCTCAGAATAGATGTGGTTCGTATTTTGTGTCTGTGGATGTTCTCATTCATCCAGGTCATCATTATCTCTGGCCAACAAATTAAATCAAAGGCAACTGGACTTCTATTTGTCTAGGAAGATGTTTCACCTCTTATCCAAGGGGCTTCATCAGTTCACAATGCATCGGTCTGACTAGTCCTCACTAGTCTGACCATCAGTGGAGTAAGACCCAGGTATTTAACCTCTGTGGGAGTGTTCACAAAGTATTTGTGTTGGGTAGAGTTCCAATTGACTTTTGTGGAAAGTGAAGGTTGGGGATAAGTGTGTTGCCAAACAACACCACCTGTGAGATTTCACCCCAAGAAGTAGTTACTGATTTTGAGGGAGGCTAAAGGTCACACAGGTTCGGAATCACCACCAGACAGGAGACAGTGATCAATATATAAAATATTCTTTACTGTACAATTTTGTTCTTAAAAGTTTCAGGATAACCAGGCTGTATCACTTAACATTAAATACTGGGCCAAAAAGGGAAATGGACAGGGCTGGGCTTACCATGGTGGCTCAAAAACCAATGAGGGAGAAGAAAATTAAAATATCACTCGTGACACTGCACACACACACACAACTGAGGAGAAGTGACCAACCCGCCACCAGGGATTGGGTCGTCGCTCTGTGCCCACAGCACCTGTCCACAGGGAGAGAGGGAGAATTAAAATGGCCTCACAGCATGACTGGTTGTGCAACGCACGCACACACACACACACCAAAACAACAATAAAGTAATATGGAAAATAACAAAAGGGATTAAATGTTCAAATACAATACAAACAAAACAACAAAAAAAGAAATAGAAAAGAAATCAGATTGAAATGAATTAATGTTAAAATTAATTAATGAATCACATTAATCATAAATCAATAAACAAATCAACAGCAGGACCCCAGAAACCCAGGAGACCAGTAAGGTCTCCGCTAACAGCTCAGTGCTGGGTGCCGAGGGTTCTGGGCCCCAACTTAACCACAAGAAACCAAATGCAAACTAACACTAAAAAAGCTGCATGGACGCAGCAGTGACACTACTGCAGAGCCAAGAAAAACAATAAAGCCAAAGCAGCAGCACCATCCAGAGAGCCATGGCGATGAATTACCAAATGAATGGACCTCACCGGCGCAGCGTCACAGCAGGCCAGGCAGCGGAGTTACTTCCACGGCTTCCGCCTGATCCAAAATGTGGCACAGAATATTAGCAATTAGCCAGGAGTAGAGCAGCAGCGTTGGAAGGAAAAGAGAAGAGCGGACAACGCTGACTCACAATGAGAAGGAACAACCGCACCCAAGAGGGCTTCCAGCGTGGCAACCCAGCCCCACAGCAACAGGAGTCTGCCACACTGCAGTAAAAGAAAAGGACTGTGTCACCGATCCGCAATATGGCACGCTATGTGGGAAGAATAACAGCAGTGCGCATACCTGTTATGCTGCTTAGGAAAACGTGCGCCACGAGAGCAAACATGCCAAACAGTGCTCCGGTGCGTTCACGGCCACACCACAATGGCTCTTGCACACCTGCACTGGCTCTGCCACACCACGCCAAACCACACCCACCACGAGGGGGGCGAGCGGAACCGGAAGAGAAGAGAGGGATGGCAGGTGTGGCCAGACCAGTATATAAAAGATGCGCGGCACCGCCCAGCAATGAGTTAGAGTCATGTGAGACCTCTGGTGAACGAAAGTCGTCTACCAGGGTCCCACATGACTCTAATGACTCCACTAGAGGCCTCACATGACTCTAACTATAGTCAAGGGGAGCTCTTCCCAACACAAGTACTTTTGTGAACATACCCACAAGTACTTTGTGAACACTCTCACAGAGGTTAAATACCTGGGTCTTTCTCCACTGTTTGTCAGACTAGTGAGGACTAGTCAGACCAATGCGTTGTGAACTAATGAAGCCCCTTGGATACGAGGCGAAATGTCTTCCTAGACAAATACAAGTCCAGTTGCCCTCGATTCAATTTGTTGCCCAGAGATTCGTATTTTGTGCACAGCACAGTGATGCTGCACAATGGAGATGGACTGCAGGGCATGCTGTGGAAATGCGAAGATTTACTTGAATGGGAACAATATGCTCAAGAGTATGGGTAGCATATGGATCACAGCACAGAAGGAGTATGTGGCGAAGATTGATGAATAAGTCTGGACCAAACAGGACTTTTCTAGAGCTAGCCCTGGACTAACTGAGACACCAGGAAGAAGAAAGGTGACCAAGAACCTGAGTGGAGATTGAAAAACATGAAGAAGGACCACTGTCACTGCAGCTCTGCACTCATCTAAGCCTGTATTCACAAAGCATCTTAAGTAACTCCTACGTTGCCACTTTAGGAGAAACTCCTAAAAAAATTATGAATGTGTCCATCTAACTTCGGGATTACTAAAGACACTTTTTCCACTCCCCAAAACTAGATCTGCAATGTTGTTTCCCCAGCTTAATCACTGGCAATAAGTATCCAGATCTGTTGCAGAGGCGTTTAGCCTCAGTCATCCTAAAGTCACTGCAACATAATCTATGAAATAATAGCTATGAATAAAAGGGGACACTAACAATTTACAACAGTCATTTACTGACTGATATGAACCATTGGTCATGTAAGGTCAGGGGAGCAGATTGGTTTGAGGGAATTTGGAATGTATTAATCTGACTGACTGACAAATGGCTGCCTTGTCATTGTCTGAACTGGCCTCTTCACTGAAGGAAGACGGTGGCTTTCTTTATTATGTAACATGTAACACCTGCCCTTCCCCTTGTACCTTAGGTGTGATGAGTGCCAACTCTGCTATCACTTTGGGTGTCTGGACCCCCCACTGAAGAAATCCCCTAAGCAGACAGGATATGGCTGGATCTGCCAAGAGTGTGACACTTCCTCCTCCAAGGTTAGTGTGTGTATGTATGTGTGTGCAAGCTTTTGGACACAGCAGAGGTTTGACTGACCTGCTTTGACATCTCTCATCTTGAAATCAACAATTATAGTCTTCTGTTCACTTTGGCTTGGGTGATTATTTGGTCAAAATTGTAACTATCAAAGAAAGGAATTTGCATTTTGTTTCATGTATATCGGTGGGAGGTGTTACAAACTTTATTATTTGTATTTAATGCGGTATGATGCATAGGGTATGTATGATGGAGCAGTATGATGGAGTTGTCTGGTGGGAGTTTGACTGAAAGAATAAGCGATAGGAGTTGAGGTGGTTTAGTATCAATATGCTCCAAAAGCCAGCTCATGGCTTCTGGTTAAGTATAACAGATGTTAAGCATTGCATCGTTTTGTACCCATTTGTATTTCAGGTGAACATCTACAACAATTTCCATAATAGTCTGTCTTGTAATTTGCTGTTCAGCAGCTAGATAGCAAATACATGTTGCATACTGCTTTCTATTTGACTTTCCTTGCATCTTTATTTCTTTTACAAAAATAAAAACATTTCTTTTATCTTTTACAAAAATATAATTCAAAATATAATTCATGAATATGTAGATTATGTATGTTTTATGGCTACATGGTTATTATCAATATGATCATCCCATGTTTTTCATTCATTTCATGGCCACATCATTTCCAACCAAATCCAGCTGAAATTTTTTTTTTTTAAACCATTTTAGATCACACCCCTAATCACACTGTCCACCTACTACACAAACTATGCCAAAATAAAATTTGCTCCAGAGTGATGTTATCAAGTAATGCTATTGGTAGCTATGCCACTAGCTGCCTTTTGTACAATATGATATTATTTGTACTGAAGTGTGTCATCTTGTGAGTTTGATGAAGTATTCATTTTTAAGTTCAGTCTATGTGGTGATTGTTTGGTTAGTTGATTAATATTCATTTGTTAGTATTTTGTTGTTCCATCCATCCATCCATCCATCTATCTTAAATCGTTTATTTAGGGTTGGGTCGTGGGTGACTGATTGGGGGATCCCGAGGTGTTCCCAGGCCTCAAGCACCTCAACTGGCTCCTTTCCATGAAAAGGAGCAACAGGTCTACTCTGAGGCTGTCACAGGTGACTGAACTTCTCACCTTAGCTCTAAGGGAGACCCAGCCACCCTCCTGAGAAAACCCATTTCGGCTGCTTGTATCTGCAGCCTTTTTCTTTTAGTCATGACCAATTGCTCATGACACATAGACAAAATTGTTGGTCCTGTTACATTAAAGAAACCCATAATAAAACCATAACCCATAAAACCCATAATTGTCACTGAAAAAACTTGAAACTGACAAAAGTATAATAAACGAAAATTAACTCAGACATTGTTTTGAATCGAAACACAATTACTTTAAAAACCAAACTAATGAAACTGGCCTGGACAAAAATGATGGTACCCTTAACTTAATCCAAACTTAATCTATTTTGTTGCACAACCTTTTGAGCCAATCGCTGCAGTCAAGTTATTCCTGTAACTCTCAATGAGACTTCTGCACCTGTTGATCCTTGTGAGCAAACTGCTCCAGCTGTCTCAGGTTTGAAGAGTGCCTTTTCCAGACTGCATGTTCCAGCTCTTTCCACAGATGTTCAGTAGGATTTAGATCAGGGCTCATAGAAGCCACTTCAGAATAGTCCAGTGTTTTATTCTTGGGCATTCTTGGGTGTTTTTACCTCTGTGTTTTGGGTCATTACCCTGTTGGAGGAGCCCTGACCTGGGACCTAGACTGGGCTTTCTGACACTGGGCAGCACAGTTCACTCCAGAATGCCTTGATAGTCTTGATCATTGCACCCTGCACACATTCAAGACATCCTTTGGCCGGTGCAGCAAAACAGAACAGAACTGAGCCTGATCCATGTTTCCATGAAAATGTGTTGATGGATCTTCAACAAAGCCTGCAAATCATCAAATGGCTCTTTAATTTCAGAGTCTTCTAAGGTCAGATATGTTTCCGAACCTGCCAACAATAGTACTTGTTGCTAGATGAAATACACTCAACCCAGATAATGCATGTTGAATTTAAACTGATCAATGTTTGCCGTTTCATGCATACTGAAACTGAAACAGTTTGTCCTCACAAAAACTAATGGTAATCAGTGGAGCAAGAACATCACACATTTCATTGAATTTCAATGAATGTTCATGTATAGCAGACCTGGCCGCTACAGAGGGTTGTCAAAAATATTAGGATTTGTTATCTGTTTATTAAGACCATGAATGGTGTTTAATGGTCATTTTTAAGGTTTGACTTAAGATGGAGGGTTAGAAGGGTAAGAAGTTTCTGGTGCCACAGCTACCTGTGACCTTATGCTGCCAAACATGAAAAGTCAGATCCACACATTTATTTTTCACAATAACATCAGTACACTCTATCAGCAGATACCCTGACCCGAGAACAGACGAAAAGAAGTATGATTGGTGGGCCCCTGAACTCACATTGACTCAAGTAGCCTTTTAGAGGTTTTTGACATATGGAGTAGAGGCATATTTTCCCTATAAAGTTGCTTCCATCCATCTTCTCCTCACCTTTACATCAAATGGGAGAACCTTCCAGCTTTGGCTTGCTTCGCTGTAAGATTGGGTAGCAAATGTCTTCCTCAATTTCTCTAACAAGTAAAATATCCCTTGTGTTCAGTAACTTTAAGCTGATTCAAAGCATTCATGATACTAATCAATTTATTTTAGACTTTGGAAAGTTACAGCTATACATAAGGGGTGAATGATTTCTGATTCCAAAAAAATTCTAGTACTCCATCAGAGTTACTCTGGCACATTAAGCATGTTTAAGCAACAAATAGATGAAAAATGCCAACACATGTACAGCATTTCAGATATTACAGGGTCTCCATTTTGAGAGACAGTTAAGAATGTGACATTTTTGAGAAAGCATGGTGTATAGACCTCTTAAGGCACAAGGTGCTCAGAGTGTCTCAGTAATAGCAAGTGTGGGGAGATAATTGACTCCACTAAGGGCATCTAAAAAGCACTCTGAGATGAGAGCTGTATTTAAGGAAAGTTTTATTATCTTCTTTTAAATGCCAAGCCATGCACCGTTTTTGCCTGTCGGGGGAGAATGTTTCTTAAATGCCAACATTAAGTGCAGAATATTACCTGATCGTTGCGGCTGAGATTCAGCTGCTGGCAGAGATAGTGGGAAGTCAGTCTCTCTTTCTGACAGTCTGCTACAAAGAATGTTACAGGAAGTGATTTGTCATAGCCCCCCACTGCAGCCACTGCTCTTATCTTAGAGGAAGGTGTATGATATCTGAGGAAAGAGGTAGGCAGGAGGCAGCACAGTGTACCATACAGTATGTGATGCTGACCACGGTTTTACTCAAATTTCTTGTTTGAAAACCAGTCTGTGTTTGGCATATATTTCTTTTTTGCACACACACACACACACACACACTTAATTTTATTGTGTATGTATTTTATTAGTACTTTTAAGAACAACCAGTCCTCCAACATGAACAGCCATCAACATTCACATATGACCCATAGCAGTGTCCTGAAAAAGCGCCCTATGTTACAAGGTTACAGTAATAAATAGGCAGAATGTACCTACCTTCATGACTATTGTTACTATAGCAACATGTTTGCATTTGGAAAAGATATATATAATTCAAATGTACAACAGTGTTACAACTATAGCTCCTGGAATGTGTTCTTGTTCCCATATGTGTCTCTCTTCTCTTAATGTCTCCTGCTAAAGGTCACAGTGGGTGGATTCTCTCTATGAGGTTATGATAACTAACAAAATACCTGGTTGATGATGGTTTGTGTGTTTTTGTGTGTCTGATTTGTGTTGTAGAGGTGCTTGTAGAGTAGTAGGGATAACAGAGCAGCTGCTTGGTTTACAGTGTTGCAGAAAAATGGAGGAGTTGAGTTCTTGTGGCGCTGCACACATTTCTGCAGTGCAAACTGGCCATAAAAGGCTTTATTAGACAGGCTTGACTTCATTATAGACGCTGTCTTTCTCTAAGTCTGTTCAACTTAGATAAACCTCACTCCGACCAAGGCCACACTCCTCTTGCTGTCTCCCCCAGCCCTTACAGAATTGATTTCAGTAATAAAGTGACAGTCTTGCCATAATATAAGGATGGCCTTTAATTCAAGTCTGTTAGCATGCCAAAGGGCACTTGTTTAAGGCTTTATTTACACCCTTGCAGCGCTGCCTGGCATGCTGGGCTCCACGGTGAATCAGACCAGAAGATTTGGATAAAAGGTTTGAAATGCCAAAAGCTCTTAAAGTCGCTCAGGCAGTGTTTAAAGTACTCTGCTGTGAACTTGTGTGGGATGCACTTCTTTCGTTGCACTCTGACTTGTTTTCATCAAAAGGATTGCAACAGTGGAAATTACTGTCCATAAAAGATTAATTTTCTCTACTTCCTCCATTACCATAGGCATACTCCCACTCAGCAAACACTTTGTAAGTTCTGTTGTGACCTCTGTGTCTGTGTGACAATTGTGTGCTTAAGGTTATTTTTTGCTAAATTTACACCACAAGGTGGTTGTGACACCGATGTTTTGTAGCAGCTGATATACACTTTCATGTCATTTGCATTTCAGACAAAGATTACCTTTACAAGCTGTGCTATCAATCAGAAGCTTCATCACTTGACCTGTGAAAGACTGTAATTAAGTTAGCCTAATTAAGTTAATAAAGTGTCACATTTGGCTGACTTTACTATGTAGATTAGATAGAAAAATAGGAATCATTACTCATCACATAGTCTGGTATTTAGAGTAAGGCACAGGGAACACATATTCTACCAACTCCTCATCCAGTGGGTGGAAGAAATTAACCATCTGTCCATCTCTCTGTCTGTCCACCCATCCCATTCTCATGAACGTGATATCTCCAGAACACCATTAGGAAATATTTTCAAAGTTGTACACTTGGGATCATGGATTGATTGATCAGATTAAAAATTAAGGAATTCATATGTTAATTATGACAGAATTTCACATACATATCTGATGCATAAGTGACAACTATTTATATTGAAAACGTCAAAGGTCAAGTGACTCCAAAATAATACAATTTTGCAAGAACACTTTTTCTGCCTTTATTGAACATTATAACCGTGGTGATTGTATAGATGGTGGTATTCTTATTCACGGGAATCATCCAGGTGAGATCCCTGTGTGATGTAAATTATGTTGCTCTCCACATTCCCTTATTTGTATTCAACTTTAATCTTAATGCCACAAGGAGTGTGTGATCAATAAGCCCTAGAGTCAAGTATGGCCATTTATTCAAGAGTATTAGCTACATGATGACCTCATCAATGATGGCTGACTTTGAGATGTGGCCATTTTAACCACAGTTTAATGTGATTTAAAGGTGATCAGGGGCAGCTTAACTAGCCTGCAGGGACCACAAGGCATGGTCAGTGGTGGCCAGGCAGGATGCCAAAGATGAAGAGAAAATCAATAGCTAGGAGTCACCTCAATCACTTTAACTTGGCATTACAGACGCCTATGCCTCTCTCAGGGGCCAATTTGTGGAGTAAACAGGAGTGTGTGATTGCTGTCAGGGTCCTTGGTGGCCACCACAGACCATTTCTCTGGACCTGGCTCCATTCTAATAACCCTTAGCAGAGAATGGATATGAGACCATTTTTTAGACTCCTTCGGTATCTTATGGCCATAAACCATGTAACAGCAACATTCTCCAAAACCCGTTGCTGCTGCTGCTGCATGGATGTGAACACTTTTTCTTCCACAACTCTACATCACAAAGTTTAGTTTAACATTTGCAAACCTACCACAGCTGCATATTATGGTATTTCAGAATGTTTTCACACATATTTTTGCAGACCACAGGTGCCCACCAGAAGCTAAAATTTATACATTGCTTCACTTTTCAGCCCTGGAGTGCGACTGTTGTGTTCACATTGACCCTCCTGCTCCGCACTGGTAAATTGGATCAACCTAAACACTGCCTGTGTGAAAGCACCCTTAAACATTTCTAGCCTCTCTGGACTAACATAGCAAATACATTGTCTTCTTTTGAGAAGACAGTATGGGAATATGTTTTTCAGTAATATAGAACACAGTGAAGCTTACATTACAGTACAACAGTTAAAGACCCCCTCCGATCCTCCTTTTTAGCTATTTTAAAGTGTTCTTGGTGGTCTTTAAATTGTGATTATGAAGTTTGTAGCACAAATCACAAAACCTGTGCCATTTTCCAGGGTTCTCCTTCTGCAAAGGGCCACTAGCTCATTAGTAATGCACCTCTGAGTCGTGGGCGGAGACGATGCTGCTCTGCACCCTCCCCCATTGCAAATTGAGCTAGGCGGAGCTTGTAACAACTAGTGGGCTGCCCTGGGCTTGTGTCGCAATAAACCCAGTCTGCCTGAACCAGAGATGGGGACTCGAGTCGTTGTGGCTTGGACTCGAGTCAACTGGAGTTGCTATTTTGATGACTTGTGACTTGACTTGACAAAAAATAAAAGACTTGAGACCTGACTCGGACTTGGACGTTAAAGACTCAGGACTTGACTGAGACATGATGACTTGAATGTTGTTCATTTCATGTTTTCAGACAGGTTTTTTCGAGAATAGAAAATTTGGTGGTGGCTGCCACTGCAGAGTTTCTCACTGCCACCAGCTCACAAGTCAGTGTTTCTTTTCTTTTTTTTCTTTTTTTTTTTTTTGGAAAGGACAGCTGGGGAGCGATAGGGAGAGGGAGAGAGAATGAGAGGGGGGACTGACACACAGCAAAGGGGCCACCGGGTAGAATCGAACCCAGGGTCACTGCAGCAGGCATGCTCTGCCAAGTGAGATATATTACGCTCACAGCACAGTGCATTTAATTGGAGATTCCATCAAGCATTTCAGTGACAGTTAGTGGCCTGATGCTGCTTTGTTATTACTGCCGCTGCTTCAGAGTTGGGCAGATGCACAGTAACAGTCACCTGTTACCGTTACCATACTGACGAGGTAGCGTGTCCATTTTAGTTTATAATCTCCTCTTCTATTGTTAAATAAACACAACTGGAGATGGTGCTGCAACCAAACTACACAGCTGTTACATGATTGGCTGTTTGCCTGTCATTCATAGTCCAGGGATGTTTCAAAGTCCCACATCCTTTGACTTTTGAATATAAAATATAGGCTGAGAATGGCATTGCCATGATTGGGTCACCCTGGCAGTCAGTCATACCCATGTTTAATTCGATATTGGCTCTTTTACTGAATATCAGTAATTACAAAGCAAAAAAAAAAAAATTCTATTCATTGTCATACTTTTTAAACAGGTTGGATAAATTGGCCAGTGATGCAAACTGACAGTTACTAATACCCAGGTGAAAAAATACTATACTTGAATTATATTTAATGTGCACTGAGTACACATTTAGGATGCCGTATGCTTTTTTTGTCACCTTAGTTTGTAATTAAGTGCGCTCTATTAGTCATTGAGTACTACTTGATTACTACTTAAATACACTTGTGTAAATAGTTTGTTAAATTGGAACAACTTTTTACAAACTTTAAGTGTACTAAAGTATACCTGCTCAAGTACACTGTCACCTGATTTAAAATACACTTGCAGTACAATTGCATTAGAACACCAGTATGTTCAAAATATACTTAAAATGCCTTAAAATTAAATTGATAGTTGTGTAGGATTGTATTTTTAATGCACTTATTATTCTTTATAATACTATAATATAATATAAGTTTACATCAAGTGCACTTTCTGACTATTTATATTACTTTTCAAGCGCACTGTTATGTTAATTAGAATGCATTTATAGTGAAGTAATATCACAATTTAAGCATCAAAAATGTATGCACTTCAAGTATAATATTATTATACTATAATGTGTGGTTTAGAAGTGTATTTGGAGTGCAATAGGTGCTGCAAGTATTAGTACTGTGTAGTACACTGTGTCAGTGGTGTAGTGGCCCACTTGGATTAACCACACGATGCAGAGAGCTTCGATTGGTGCAGCTTTAATTCTCTCCTCCTTTTAACCACTGGCACCTTGACACCATGAAAACTATAAAATGGACAAAAATACAAATGCCATAGCACCATATTTTCACAAATAATACATAGAAATCATATTTACATTTTTTTAAACTTAATACAAATCATTTTTGTAAACTTAATGAATTTTGATATGAAATTAGCATTTACAACAATTATAAGTTGCAGTTCTTATTTAAATAAAAACAATGACAGTTTCCCTCTTTTTAGATACAATGAACCACTCTTTGTGCTTTTCGACTAGCAGTGAAGTACATTTTTAATAAGTGCGCTTAAGTTCACATCCAATGAAATGAAATTTAAGGGCACTTTAATAAAGTATACTAACTATATTTTACAAATAAGTATACTTTTAATAAAAAATACTAATCTACTATTATAAGTGTTTTGACATAAAGTATACTTTTTAAAAGTACATTTTAAAACAATTTAAAATAAACTTACATTGAAGTACACTTTCAATAAGTGTATGTAAGTTCACTTCCAAAGAAGTGCAAATTAAGTGCACTTTAATAAAGTATATTAACCGTATATTTCAAATGACACAAAAAGAAGAATAAGAATACTAATCTACGACTATAAATGCTTTGAAATAAAATATACTTTCAAAAAGTATACTTTAGGACAATTTACAATAGACTTACAATAAAGTACACTTCTAATAAGTACACTAAAGTACAACTTAGATTACTGCATAAATAGTGTGTTTAAATTTAGTAAACTGAAGATGAAGTTAATCACATATATTTTAAAGTACACTTTCTAAAAGTATATATTAAATATACTACAAATTAAGCACAAAAAGTATAAAGTTTTAATAACCTTTGTATGCTACAAATGTATTTTTAATATAATTGAGTGTAATACTTTTTCACCTGGGCATATTGTCTTTTCACTTTATTAAGATCAAATTCTGCAGGTAAAATTGCAATAATAACGTGACTTGACGTGGACTTGACTTGACATAACCTGTGACTTGACTTGGGACTTACTTGGGACTTGAAGGTTAAGACTTAAGACTTAATTGAGACTTGCACATGTGTGACTTGGTCCTATCTCTGCTCTGAACCTGCACGTTAGTGTCTGCCGTTGGTTCACAGCAATTTTTAAAGCAGAAATGCTCAGAAATGCAATGTTAAGCATCAAAAATGTATGCACTTCAAGTATAATATTATTATACTATAATGTGTGGCAGAAATGCTCAGAAATGCAATTTGCATTTACTGTCCTGCTGATCTGTCCTCTAGCATCAAAGAAATGCCACATGAACATGTGAACAACATGAAAAACATGATTTTTAATCGGAGGGGGTCTTTAATATAACACCAAAATAACAGCTAATTTATTGTTTAAGAATTTTCTTACTTTTTTTTTTCTTTTTTTCTTTTTCTTTTCATTTCGCACCACATAATTTACTAAATTATGAACCAGTTGATCAGGGGTCAAAAACCTGCAGATTCAAGCTCCAACAGAGTTTGAACTTAAAGTATTTAACAGTTTATAAAGCAGTTCAGTTGTGTGTCCAGCTTCAATTGGGAAGTAGGTTGAAAAAACAACAGGAAATACATACAAATAACAATTGTGCTGAGTATCACAGTAAAAAAAAACAGCCTTAATATCCCTTTGTGATAAAGCTAAAAGCAATTTTTGTTTGGACATAGCAATGGTTTTGACATAATAATATACCAGTTCATAAAAAGTGAAAGGACCATAGATGCAGGACTAGTGATAAATTTATTTATGTGCATTACAACTCTTGGTAGCAAGTGTTGGAAACAAAGTAGTCTGTCACCAAGTGATGCATGTAGCTACAAGTAGAATATGAAGTAGAACAGCTTTTTGTGTGTAGGTTGGAGGTTTGTGCAAAATCAGCTGTTTATATTGTAAGCATGCAGACAGCAGATCAAATGATCACTGGTTTTTATAGCTTTGTTTCAAGTCATAAGATACACACACCTTCTAATATGGAGCTCAACAATGAACATAATTTGCTTTTTCTTTCTTTTAAGGGATATTCCGCCGCAATTTTAACCCATGTTTAACCCATGGCACTATGAGACCGAGTAGAACACCCCCTCGAGAGATCAAGTTTGCAGACCACAAACTTCTCTAGTTATAGCGACTTCAGCACAAACAGCCAGATGGCAAAATACTGCTATCTTTGTAGCCAAGAGTCAACCGCGATCAAAAAAGCCACTCATAGCCACAAATAATGCTCAGAACTGCACCATACTTTGTCAAACATTTGCGGTCTGCAAACTTGATCTCTTGAGGGGATGTTCTACTTGGCCTCATGGCACATTGGACCATGGGTTAAACTTATGCCAGAATATCCCTTTAAGTAAGAGAAGTGTTGAGCTGCATACTTACAGTGCAGGCACAGATACATTTAACAAAATGCTGGTGTGCAGGACTGCATCTCATCTGCCATAAATCACACTAATGGGGATGAGCAGAAAGCCTCTTGATCGTAACAGAGAAGCCTCATAAACTACAGCCTGCTGAAGTCTCCATCCCTCTGCTATCAGCATGACGTTCTGTATTACTCCTCTACATGGATCTCAATGTTGTCTGCTACACACCTTATTTCGCTGTGCTGGCTCATTACAAGAACCTCGAGTCAGATCATTTGCCATCACTAATGTCTCAAACTCCCAAAACCTGTGAAAGCGGGTGAATTAGGGGTAGGAAAAGCTTGTTACCATCATTTGTTTTTGGAAAACTGTGGCTTGAAAATGCTGACATCACACAGCATTCAAATATACAGGTTAAAGAGCTATCAATACATTGACTTTATGTATGTGGCTAATTTGAATTAAGATGGATTTTATATAGATACATCTATAAAAATGATCATCTATAAATGTAATCAGGGTATATCTATATCAACTACTGAAAAAAAATTGTGATATCAATCATGATATATGATTGATATGATGTATCAATGATATATATATATATATATATATATATATATATCACGATTGATAAAAAATTGTGATATCAGTCATGATGACCATATTGATGACCATAAGTGGAAATTGATAACTATAAAATAATTCAATCACAAATAAATATGAAACAGAGAAAGAGAAAGATAGTTTTCTTTCCCTTAACTGCATGTCCTCTTCTTTGGAGGTATCTGTAGTTATCGAGGCAATAAAAAGGGAATACCTGTGCATTTTACCTCTGATTAAATTATGCATTGCCTGATAAGTTCACCTTAGTATCGGTCATACCTTACTAAAACTGAAATAGGTTTTGTCTTTTTTTGGGGGGGTGGGGTGGGGTGGGGTGGGGTGGACACCAAACACTGCCTTCTGTAATAATGGCAATTGCAAATATGCATACACATATACACACACACTATTGTTGACTACATGTGGTGGTGTCTTAAATAAATTTCTTTATTTGCTCCCCATTTTTTTTACAGGCTAGCATGTGAATAACCACATCATGCATATCTGCAAATCTAATACTGCGGCATTAGAGTCATGGTGAAAATTCAGTTTAAATTCAATGTCTCTCTCTTTTTTTTTTCTTTTTTTTTGGTATATAGTCATAGATTTATAGTTTGCTGCTGTGTCACTGCAATTGATATATCCTGTTGACTGTTAATGTTAATTGGCCTAATTTTAGTGGGAGTGGATGATCTCATCAGAGATTTATTAAGGACCCTTCTCTTCCTCATGTGCGTCCATCAGAGCATATATTTGTTATTTGTTCTTCTATATGGAGCCCTGGGAACAACAGGTCATTAAGCACAGGGGTCTCTGAGCCTCTGTTCTAATAGGCTGGCTGAAAAATATATATTAGATTATTTCAGAGAAACCAAATCCTGCCAGGTTGGATGGTGAGTGGAGGTGGATGGGGCTTGAGTTGTGGCTGAGAGGAGTAATTGATTTGTTGGGACATTATAAAGTTCCAGAAGTCTTGATGACTGAATGCAGTCTGTTTTCATTTCTCTGTGGACTTACCATGTCATCATCAGGAGTTTATGCACAACCTTTCAAGTTCAAGGTAAGGCAAGACAAGTTTATCTGTATAGCCTATTTTCTACAAAATGTTTGTCTCAAAGGGCTTTACATAGCATCACAATAACATCCTCTGCCTTTAGACCCTCACATCGACTGAGGAAAAACTCCCAAGAAAAAAACTGGGGAAACCTCAGGGGTTAGTGGGAGTACTGGTGGGAAAACTGGTTCATAAGCAGGCAGGGCACACTCCGTCCCTGCTACAACTAAAAGTGCTAACTAGAACCATATAAGGTTCCTCGGGTTGTCTTCATAGAATAAGCCTTTTGGTTTCTGGTAGAACTTTTTTTCAAAAAAAAATCCACATGGAACCCTTTAAAAGGGTTCTACCTTCATAATCAATTAGAGCCATCTCTGAAATGTTGCACCCAGAACCCCTCATGAGAGGTTCTACAGAACCCTTCTATGGTACATTGATTTCATCCTGAACCCTTACTGAGGGTTCCATCCAGAACCTTTCTGACCTAAGGGTTTCATCTAGAGCTCACATACGACACTCTAAAAATATCCCTTTTGAAAGGGTTTTTACCAGTAATCCTCTTGTCCTTTGAGGGTTCTATGACAAACAATACTGTATTCTGCAGATCAGGCACACAAATTATTGAATCCCTTATATTATATTGTGGTAAATTACAATGATGACATTGAACAGACATTCTAACATTTTTAATGAGAAAAATGTTCTGTGGAACAATGATGGATAAGAAGGGGAGACTCTCTGAAGATAGTCCAGCAGAACAGGAGAGGCTGTGTAGGGGAAAACAGGTCCAGTAGAATCAGCAACAGGCTGTCCTCAGCAGGTGAATTCCTGTAATCTCCAGCAATAGTGACATGGCAGAGAGGGAAGACAAAAGAGAGTTAGTAGCATCAATCCAAGGTGCACTTACTGCACCAGATGAAGCAATAAACTATCTACAAACAAGAAGATAATGCATCAATAAGAACAGTCAGAGTATGGACACACTAATGGTGACAATGGAACAGGATCAGTTGAAAGTGGGGGATAGTCGGCCGTTCGTTGATTTAATTCCTGTCAAATCAATGCAAAATGTGGTTTTGAAAAAAAGTCCCATTCTGAATATATGGGGGTGCTGAACATCTGAGTTTACCCCCCCCCCCCCCGTCTCTCTCTCACAAACTCGCACTTGTCATTGCTACACTGTCCCCAAAAGAGAGGCAGTGATGTCGTGCATGTGAGCCTAATGAGTAGGGCTGTCTGATTCATCAGATTTTGCCTTTAGTCGACTAATCGTCGAATCATGTTGTTTTTTCCCTCATTGATTCATGATCTCATTGGTGTCTTTTTCTGCTCCAGAGGAAAGAGCTAAAACACCCAAATGAACAAATTTAATTCTTCAGTTGGCATAAGATAACAATAACAGGACATTCTCCATCCATCCTTTTCCTTATGTCACTCATTAGGCTCGCACGCATGACATCACCGTCTCTCTTTTGATGGCCATGTAGCGATGACGAGTATAGTCCCATTGTTGTGGGGGCATGATATGCACATGAGTGCTTGTATAGTCAGTTCAGGGCCAGAGGTAGGTCGAGTGTCACTGCACCATGGACAGCTCTGTTTTTGTGTGTAGTGGTTGCATGTGTGCAAGAGAGAGAGAGAGAGAGAGAGAGACGGGTGAGAGCCAGTGCTCCGTCCACTGTGATGTTTGTATCAATATAGGCTATATTATTAGGAAACAATTAGAAAAGAAAGAAATTCTATGTTGTCAGATGTTCAGCGGCAGTGAGCACCCCCATGTAGTCACAATGGAATGGGTTTCATAACAACAAAGATTTAGTTTACCTTGATTCTCTGAAGTTCTGTACTTCAATCTAACTTCTAGATGATCACACAATGTGTGAACAGTAATCACTGTTGATATGTCACACCTGTTTTGTACAGAAGGAAGACCATATGGTGCAATCCATGTGGAAACCAGCTCTTAACTCCCACATGACAGTCAACAGGATGGTCACCTCCCAGGCCCAACACACCAAACCATGGGAGACCAGGGTTCAGTTCCCAGCATCAGCATTAACTGGATCAAAACAGTTCATACTAAAACCCTTAGTGTTACCAAGAACCCTTGAAAAACCTTTATTCAAAAAAGGGTTTTTCAGACACAATTGGTTCTGGGTAGAATCTCAGCCCTTTGGAGAGAAGAACCTTTTCGAACCCTTATTTCTAAGAGTGCAGGCTGGTTTAGGAGCAGAGGAATGGAGGTGATGCAGGCGGCAGTTGGTGCAGAGGGATGAAGCTCTGGAGTCAACCTGTAGCCTGATATGAATTGTATTTGTTCTGTAAATAGTGTTTGAGAAAAAAACAACTAAGGATTGAGTTTTATAGGTTGAATATGGAAGATGCTTATTGAAAACTAGATTTTTTTCAAAGATAATATGATAATATAATTTATGGGGCTTGTAGAGGGGTGCAGAACACAAGTATTGCTTTTCCATAAAAAATAATATTTAGTTTGAGTCAACTAATTTGAGAAATTTGACAGACTCAACAATGTCTTCCTGCTTACCTCATACCATCCAATAGTAGCCAGCACTGGGGGTCACTTCTCCACTGTTTTGCTAACCCTCATCCTGGTTGTGTGCATTTGTTTTCAACAAAGCCTTTGATAGTCAATCAGAGGATCGATGGATTATCACATACATGTTACAATGTACATAAACAACAGATTGTGGTTTACGGGGCACATTTGTGTCGTGGACTCGTGGTGCCACCAAGACAAGAGCTGTGACACCAAGTCAAAGGCTCTAATGATGCAGGTTTGGTTTTCAGCCATAATGTGGAAGCTAGCCTCCACTCTCCCTGTAACAAGTTACAAGTCATTTATCTGACATCACAATTAGTCTGAAGCTGTTTGACGAAGGTAAAAATAAAACATAATATAAATATTATAGATAAATCTATCATAGTTCCTCTTTAACCTTTTTTCCTCTGTGGTCCTCTGATCAGAGTGGCGTCCCCAGTAACAGTCTGTTATACTTAACAACGGTCTGGCAACTGACTGCTCGAAATATTTTCCTGTTGTTGCAATTCCTATCTTGAGACACTAGATGGTGGTATTCTGTGCATTCTCCATTGACTCAACATATTCGACTTTTAAATTCTAGAAATAAAAAACAGAATAGCATAAAATGTCATATTTGACATATCAACCATCCCAGTAATAAATTATAATGAAAATGAAAAATTAGGGCTAAATTCATTTGTTCCTTCCCACAGTCCAAAAGCATGCATATTATGTAAATTGGTGTGTGAATGTGAGTACTATGATTGGCGGATAACCTGCCCCCCTGTATGCTACTTTTGCTTGGATAAGTGGTACAGCTATTTTCCCTTGTAGTTAGAGTGTTGTAAAAAAAAATGTGTGTACCACTGCCATCATATGTGCGCTTGAAAATTTAAGTGAGAGTCGCAAATCCATCAAAGGTGAGTGGACACAACAGGCCGAGCCTCGTTTGCACATACAGCAAAAGCAGAAAATATGATAAGAAAATCTGTCACACTAATTAACTGCTAATTCCTCTGAGGATATAGGCTTGATACAGGATGGCAGTGCTCATTAAACTACACACAGTGTTGCATATGATTCCTTTTTAGTGGAATTTTAATCCAAGTCTTTGAGCTTGATAAATCTCCCTTTCTCTCTGTCTCTCTCTCTCTCTCTCTGGCTGCAGCCTTAGGAGGACCCAGCCGATGCAGTCTACGGAGGCAACGCCTTCGGAGGCACCTCCGAAGGCTGCATCAAACATTGGTAAATGGGACAGTCTGGTCTTCTGCAGCGTTGTATTTGCATCGCCGTCAGTATCCATGCGTAGCAAAGCGTCACTCCCGTTGCCTAGCAACTTTGAAGTCTGATGGGCACATTGAATCACAGAAGAAAAAAAAAAAAAACAGACTATGGAGAAAGAAACATTAAAAATTATATTCACAATCATGTACATTTTGGTTGAAGAGCTGGAGAAGCTTCAGCGCCTGCGCTGGCATTTTGATGTTTTAAGACCCTCGTTAGTTATTCTTTAATATCGTTTAGTTAATCAAGTGAGTTTATTCCCAATACTTACATTTAAATGTATAGTCATCAGCTGATGCTGCCGCTGATGCTGCCATCTCGTTTGTTTACTTGGCTCGCAATGCATTCTGGGATACAGTGGGCCGTGAAGGATCCAAAAGTTGAGTCCTCCGAATTCAGAAAAAGAAGGCTGCATTTCTCGGCCGCATTTTGAGGAGCCTTGTATGGAATTGAATTGGGACAGACCTTGTCGCAACATTGTGAAGTAATCGGGCTTCAAATGCCGCCTCCGAAGGCTGCAGCTGCTGAATTGGGACACAGCTAGAAGATGAATCTAAAGCTAGAATCTCTCTCTCTCTCTCTATCCTCCCTCTCTCTTTTTCTCCATTCTTTGTCTGTGTGTGTGAAGTGGTGTTTTTGTGTTCATGGTAGCAATTAGTGTTAGCGCTCAGTCATCTCTCCTCTCTGTGCATCCAACAACAAACAACAGTCCACTTCTGCCCTCTTAAATGGCAACCTCCACATGATGTAAAATGTGGCATTTCCTTATGATATTTGTATGTGTTAGCGCCAGTGGGCCTCTCAGCCTATGGAAAGCTAGTGGGAAAAAGAAATCCACCCTTATCCCATCTTGAGAGGAGGGTGGGTTTGGTGGATGGAGATATCCCACAATTCCAAACCCCAATGGCTTCTCCAGCCCTGTTGGCAGGTGGAAGTAGGTCTTGCTGCAAAACCAACACATCTAACACTAACAGTGGATGCTGATGCAGAACCCAGCTCCATGTCGCAACATCTATGCTGCAGAGTGAGAGAACAGCAGGACGCAGAACATCAATGCATTTTTAACATGCTATGAACCATTTCTGTGTTGGTAAGTAGTGATAACATGTTTTCTGGGTGGAGCCTCTCTGGTGGCAGAAAGTGACAGTTCTGGTGTCAACAGCAGGGAAGCTGGTGGCAAGAGCACTAAACAAAAACAGGAATATGGAACATACAGAGGCCTTCTCCAATTATTTTAAGGGTTTGTCAACAGAAGACAGGTTAGCTCACAGTCATAAGCTAACAATTAGCAACGGGGAGATGTTTTCCTGACCCACACATACTGTCAGGAAGCTACTATACAGTGCCTGGACAACTTTTCATATCTTCTGGAAAAACCCAGCATTTATACAAAAGAAAAAATCAAGGCATGCAACAGCATTACTAGGAATAATCTGTTAATGATAATAATCCATTTGATGTGTTTACATGCTCTCCAGTAATCTGTTGGGCATATATACCGCCATTACTTTTGACTTTTTACTGCGCCCTGCCATTCACCTTGATTGGTTTTATTTGTAAAAGTTTAGGGTTCGTTGTGGTGGTATTGATCTTCCATATTGTTCAGAAACACAGGAAAATCAAACAGAGAAACAGAGACTCACTTTTCAGCGTTTACTTTTAACTACCACAACACTCCTAGGCAAAAATTCCCAGGGAAAATTCCCCCTTCAACCAGTGCTTATCACCATTATGTTATAAATAATCTGACACCGACAGAAAAAAAAACAAACAACTTTTTTAATTCCAAATGTTCACTTATGATGGTAGCAGGTGACATATCATCTTCATGATGAGCAGGTCTTGCTGTCTTGCTGAAGTGGACGCTGACGGAACTGATAGGACCAAAAAAAAAAAAACAACAAAAAACAGAATATATTGTCATGAAGAAGGGCCCAAATGAATTGATTTTATCGAGTGTCTGCGGAATCGTGACTTGTGGCTGAGAAATAAATAACAAAACATCATCAGCATATAATGAAATTTTATTTATAATAATAATAATAATAATACATTTTATTTATAAAGTGCTTTTCAAAATACTCAAAGTCGCTTTGCAGAATTAAACAACAATATTAGAAAAACAACAGTATTAGAAACACTTAGAAACACATAAGTACAATGCAGAGATTTATCAAAACATAAGAAGTCCAAAACAATCAGAACGGAGAAGAACACAGTTGGATAAAGATTTGAGTGAAGTGGATGGACCAGACGGATCGTAACAGTGCAGGTAGAGTTAGAATGCTAGATGTTAAAAGCAGAGTGGAACAGGTGCGTTTTCAGAAGTGACTTGAAAGTCTTGAGGTCTGTGGTTTCCCGGATGTGTTTGGGAATGGAGTTCCAGAGGGTGGGGGCAGCAACAGAGAAAGCTCTATCTCCCCAGGTTCTGTGCTTGGTCTTGGGGACAGTGAGGAGAATGGCATCAGAAGAACGGAGGGTGCGGGAAGGGATGTATGGGTGGAGAAGGTCTGCGAGGTAGGAGGGGGCCTGGTTATGGAGTGTTTTATGGGTGAGGAGGAGGATTTTGAATTCAATTCGTCGTGTAATTGGGAGCCAGTGGAGGTTCTGGAGGGCAGGTGTGATGTGGTCACAGGAGCGGGTGTGGGTGAGGAGGCGAACAGCAGAGTTTTGGATATACTGGAGTTTATTGAGGAGTTTGGCGGTTGTACCATATAGGATGCTGTTGCAGTAATCAAGGCGGGATGTAATGAAGGCGTGGATGAGAGTTTCAGTGGCCGAGAAGGAGAGTGAGGGGCGGAGGCGAGAGATGTTCTTTAGGTGGTGGAAGGCTGATTTGGTGATGTGTTTGATGTGTTGGTCAAAGGAGAGATTACTGTTAAAGATGACTCCAAGGTTGCGGCAGTGGGGGGAGGGTGACAGTGTGGAGTTGTCAGTGGTGAGGTGGAAGTCTCTGGCTGTTTGGGTAAGGGAATTTGGACCAATTAAAATCATTTCTGATTTGTCATAGTTAAGTTTGAGGAAGTTTGTTTGCATCCAGCATTCGATGTCAGTCAGATAGTTTGACAGGGTGGAATGAGTTGAGGGGGTGATGGATTTGGTGGTGATGTATAACTGGATGTCATCAGCGTAGCAGTGGAAGTGAAGATTATGGCGGCGGATGATTTGACCAAGGGGGAGGAGATACAGGATAAAGAGGAGAGGACCAAGCACAGAACCCTGGGGGACGCCTTGGGACAGGGGGGCAGTTGAGGAGGAGCAGTTGTTGATGGAGATGAATTGTTGTCTGCCAGAGAGATATGAGTGTAACCAGGTGAGGGCAGTGTCAGTGATGTTGAGGAGGGAGTTCAGCCGGGAGAGTAGGATGGAATGATTGATGGTGTCAAAGGCAGCGGTGAGGTCCAGGAGGATGAGGATGGAGATTTGTCCAGAGTCTGAGGAGAGGAGGAGGTCATTTGTAATTTTGAGGAGGGCGGTTTCAGCACTGTGTTGTGAGCGGAATCCGGATTGAAATTCTTCGAAGAGGTCGTTGTTGTTGAGGTGGGATTTTATTTGTGAGGCGACAACACGTTCCAGGATTTTCAACAGAAATGGGAGGTTAGAGATGGGCCGGAAGTTGTTCATGATGTCAGGATTAAGACCAGGTCTCTTGATGATGGGGGTGACAGCAGCAAGTTTCAGTGAAGATGGGACGGAGGCAGAGCTGAGCGAGGAGTTGGTGATTTTGGAGACCAGCGGAGGGATGGTGGGGAAGCAGTCCTTGGCGATGGAGGATGGAATGGGGTCAAGCATGCAGGTGGAAGTCTTCATGGATGAGATGATTGTGGATAGCATAGTTGGGGAGACAGGTGCAAATTTGGAGAGGGGCCGGGTGATGAGATGGGTGGAGGGGGGTGATAGGGGTGGGGGAGTAGGGGAGGTAGTTAGGGAACTGTAGATTTTGTCAATTTTGGACTGGAAGAATGAGAGGAAGGAATTGCATTTGTCAACGGTGAAAGAACTTGAGATGTTGTCGCTGGGGTTAAGGAGTTTGTTTATAGTTGAAAAAAGAGCCTTTTGGTTGTTGGAGTCGGACTGAATGAGGTTTGAAAAGTAGAGTGTGCAGTGTTGAGGGCGGCTTTGTACTGTAGGAGGTGGTCTGTGTAGGCTTGGAGATGAGCTGTCAAACCAGTTTTTCTATGGAGTCTTTCAAGCTGGCGCTTGTGTGATTTCATTTGGTGGAGTTCCGGGGTGTACCAGGGGGCAGAGTGGGAAAAAGAGACAGATTTGGTTTTGGTGGGAACAAGTTAGTCCAGACAAGAGGAGAGAATACTGTTGTAGTGGTTGACTAGTTCGTCAGGATCATCAGTGGGGGAGGGTGGGTTGACAGGGTGTTGGATAGGGAGACTGAGAAGTCCTGGGGGGAGATATATTTAAGGTTTCTGAAGGATATAGTTCGTTTGACCTTGGGAAGGGGGGAGGGTAGATTGATATCCATGAAGATAGCCAGGTGGTCAGAGATGTGGAGGTTGATGCTGAAAAGTTGATGGACGGCGAGACCAGAGGAGCAGACTAGGTTCAGGGTGTGACCATGGTTGTGAGTGGGAAAGTTGACATGTTGAGTGAAATTGTGGGAGTCCAGAAGGTCCAGGAAGTCGGAGGCTTGTTTGCAGTTTCTGTTGTCGATGTGATAGTTGAAGTTGCCAAGGAGGAGGACAGAAGGTGAGATGGCTGAGAGCTGTGCAACAAAGTCGGAGAAGTCGGAGAGAACTGATGGATTGGGCTTGGGAGGGCGATAAATAACTGCAATAACCAGGGGAGCAGGACCAGGCAGTTTAAAAGCAATGGTCTCAAAGGAGTGAGCAGGGGTGGTGGATATGGTGATGATTTTGAGGTCTTTTTTATGGATTGAGGCCACACCACCACCTTTGCCAGTGGGACGGGGCTGGTCGATGAATGTGTATCCAGGAGGAGTGGCTTGGTTGAGAGAAAAATAGTCCAGGTGATTGTACCAGGTTTCAGTGATGCAGCGGAAGTCCAGGTTGTTATCAGTGATGAATTCGTTTAGAATTAGTGCTTTGTTATTGAGTGATCGAGCCAGTTTGAGGAAATGCTGCTGTGTGATTTGTTCTGCGGAATGAGGAAGTGAGTGGAGGTTGGGATTGGACTGTTTCATAGGTTTCATTGAGTGTTTGTTCTTTCTCGTATAGTTGATCCTGTTTGGACGGTGGGGTCTCACTGAGATGATGGGCTGAATGGGGAAAGCTGCAGCAGGGAGTGGCAATGACAGATGGAGCCTATAGGGGGAGCTCTGACAGGAGGAGGAACTCTGAGAAGGTACTGTGGGAGGAAAAAATAGAGCGGATGTACTGGTGTACGAGGTGGATAGACAATCCGGTGCATATCTCACTGCGTGCTGGAATTTGGAAGTGAGGATGCGGCGTCCCAGCATGCTCAGGTGAAGACCGTCTCGTCCAAAGAAGGAGGGACGCTCCCAGAACATGTCGAAGTTGTGGATGAAACGGATGTTATGTGCTGCGCAGGCAGATTGGAGCCAGGTGTGGAGATAGAGAATCCTGCTAAAACGAACATCGCCACAGCCCAGAGTGGGGAGTGGGCCAGAGACAAAAACAGCCTTTCCAGAGCTTTTAAGAAGATTAAAAAGTTGGATAAAGTGAACTTTTGTCAGTTCCGATGGTGTGCGAGTGGTGTCGTTCGTGCCACAAGAACAATTATTTTCGTAATTGTTGGAGGCGCTGACTCCAGGAGGCCAGGAAGTTTTTCCACGATGTCGGCGGTTGTGGCTCCGGGGAAACAGTGAGTGGCCGCATTCGCGAAGCAAATGTGCTGAACGATGGAGTCGCCGACAATCAGGGCAGTGGGGGGAAGAGAGGAGTGGGTGCCTTGTTCACAGCAGTGTGAGAGAGGACAGGGGCAGCAGCAGCGGAGGCAGTGGCGGAAGATGGAACATCCGCAGCGGCTGCCAGAGCTCCTGATGTGCGGCTGTGGTTCAGCTCTGGAAGCTGCTTTTCCGGTACCTGAGGGCAAGGAAGATCACCAGCGCGCCTGTTTACAGCCTCCATCAGCAACCTGCAGCGAAAGGAGGAAGATTTCCGCAGCTGTCTGTTCTGCTGAGAGGAGATCGGGTGCTCGCCGTGGGCCACATCCGTCAAGAGTGGCAGGTGCGTGGGCAGGTTTAGTGGGAAGTTGGGGGCAGAGACCTTGAGTCCTGCTCCAGTCCTTGACCATGTAGCGGTCAGAGATGGGAGCGCCGTCGCCACAGCTGCCACTGGAGGAGCCGACGCAGCTGCAGGTGGAGAGACGGAGTCCGGTTCCGTGTGAGATGGAGGAGCACCAGCCACTGGAACAGCCTCGGCCATGGGGACATCAGCAGGGTGGACAGAGGCATCAGGTGGTAGCGGGGCGAAGCGGTTTGTGAGGTTGAGGGATGGAGGCGAGGCAGCGCGGGGGTTCCCACTCCTACCCTTGCACTTCACAACTGACCAATGAGGCTGTGAGCTGGGGGTTGAGCACGAGGATGGTCGGGGGTTTGGCAAAGAAGGGTCCCAGAGGATGGTGTAGGCAACGGCTGAGTTCATGGAGGAGATGACTTTTAGACTGTGAGGCAGCGGTGTCAATGAAGTCGGAGAGGAGAGAGTCTTTTTTCCGGAGTTCGTCTGAGAGACGTCTGATGTCTTCCCTGAGGTGAGTGATGTGTTTTTCTGCTTTCCAGCAATCACCACAGGGCATGGTGGATGGTGAGGTGCGTGGTGCCATGGTTGGAGCAGGTGGTGGCTGTGAAAACAGAGGAAAACAGCTCCGGCAGCAAAGGTGTTTGTGTGCTAGATTTGGCTAGCAACTAGCTAGATTGCTAGTGTAGCTTCAGCGTGGGAGGGAGTGGGGACTTAGATTTGGCTAGCAACTAGCTAGATTGCTAGTGTAGCTTCAACGTGGGAGGCAGTAGGGACTTACACGCGAGAACTCCGGATGGAGTCCACGGCGTTGAAACAGCGCAAAAGAGGGCGGGTTGGATGATACGAGAAGACGAGACTTACCGACACGGGCCCAAGTGCTGGGCCCGGTGCGGTGGCTAGGTGTCCGGTAAGCTAGCTGATAGTGAGGAGATCTTGGTCTCGATCAGCCTCCTTCTTTGTAATGGCTGTGCCTGTTGCTTTTTAGTGGTGAAGTACAGCAGTGATCCCGATGACTCTATCCCGTTTTGCTCCAACGACACAAAACCAGTCTAAGTGTCTGATAGAGTCTGAGTGGATACTCTCAGCAAGGGGTTTGATTACTAAACCAAAAATCAGAGGGGATAGAGGGCATCCTTGTCTTATTCCTCTATATAGATTAAAACAGGGAGGCAATATGTGATTTGTGAGTATCTGTGCACAGGGGTTGTTATAGAGAAGCTTAACCATTGAAATAAATTTTTCACCAAAATTAAATCTCTTAAAAATTTAAAAAAATAAGGCCACTCGACTTGGTCAAATGTCTTTTCTGCATCAAGTGACAGAATGGCTAGCTCTTCATTCAGTCTATTGCTAGAATAAATTATGTTAAGTAATCGTCGAAGGTTGAAAAAAGAATTTCTACCTGGTATAAAACCAGTCTGGTCTGAATGCACTAATTTATTAAAAAGGGGCCTCAATCTATTAGCCAAACTTTTAGAAAATAATTTCCCATCCTGATTTAACAGAGAAATAGGACAAAAAGAGCCCACCTCTTCTGGGTCTTTACCCTTTTTGTGTATCACTGTAATGACTGCTTCTGTTAGGGTAGGAGGTAGGACACCCTCAGTATGGGCTTGAATGAACACTATAGAGAATTTTGTTACATTTTTTATACAGCTCACCTGGAAGGCCATCAGGCCCTGGTGCTTTATTGCTTTTAAGTGAACTGATGGCTTTTTTTTAACTTCTTCAACAGAGATTTCAGAGTTGAGCTGAGTTGCCTTTTCATCTAATTTGGAGAGATTGTATTTTTCTAAGAAATCCTGCACAGCCAAATAGTCTGTGTTATTTTTGGAAGTGTACAAGTTTTTATAAAATTGGAGAAATAGATCATTAATGTCCTTGGGCTTCATCAGATTCTCACCTTTATCTGATTTAATTTTATGTATTGTGCGATCATTTTCCTGTTTTCTGAGTTGTCGGGCTAAAAGTCTGTGTGGCTTGTCATTAAATTCAAAATATTTCTGTTTGGTATATAAAAATGCATTACTAATCCTTGCTGAGAGTATCTTGTTATATTCATATTTTAAAGCTGATATTTTTAACCTCTTCCACTCCCACCCTATTTTGAAGCAAAAATTCTTAAAATTCTATTCTCAAATTATAATGGCTGTAGCTTCTGAACCAATTTGACTTTATGCATGAGTAAGGGCTTGCCAGAAAGGGGACACTATAAAGTTTCTTGTGAAAGTGTCAGAAACACTTCAGGATTTACTGGAACAGAGCAGTGGGCCAGTAAGTGAGCAAAAAATTCAGATTTTTGTCTGTGTAAAAATAAATAAATTAAATGCAATACATTGGAAGGAGACTGGGCATTCTCTTTGTCCAGAAGATTAATTTGACTGTCTAATTCAAGTAATCTAGCCTTGTTCTTTTTCCTTCTAGATGCTTCTAATGAAATAATGGAGCCTCTAAGAAATACTTTGAATGCCTCCAAGAGAATAGAAGGGGAGATTTCTGAATTATCATTGGTTTCAAAATAGAGAGAAATCTGTGCTTCTAAATAATCACAGAACTCTTTTTCAGTTAATAATAGTGGGTTTAGCCTCCAGTTCATCTGCAGTTTCACCATGTTTTGAATATTCAGAGTGCACGTAAGAGGAGTGTGATCTGAGATCAAAATATTATTTCACATTTACAGCATATGGCATCAGTTTTGCATCTATGAGAAAAAAATCTATCCTGCTGTATGAGTTATGCGTTGCTGAGTAAAATGAGTATTCTCTGCCAGTCGGATTAGGGATTCTCCAAATATCAGACAAATTAATTTTTCAATTAATACACTGATAAATGTACTAAGAAATACACTCGACTTACTTTTCTCTACTCTACAGGTGGAAGATCTACCTAAGTATGGGTCTAACATGCAATTGAAGTCCCCTGCGATAACTAAATTTGTTTGAGATAAGTCTGGTATAAGAGACATCACCTTCTGAAAGAATGATGGATTGTCTATATTCGGTGCATATATGTTCAACAAGGTAAGAGGTGTAGAATATATTTCCCCAGTCACAATCAAAAAGCGACCTTCCTTGTCAGATATTGTGTCTTTGTGAATGAAGAGAAGGCACTTCCTCATCATGATAGCTGTACCTTTTTGCTTTAACATTAAATGATGAGTGGTATACATTATTGATCCATTTACACTTTAATCTGATAAATGGGTTTCTTGTAAGAATATCAAATCTGGTGCCAATGATTTAAGATGAGTAAAGGACTTCCCTCTTTTATATCGGGTTGTTCAAGCCACGTACATTCCAGCTAGCCAAACTTTCTCCTGTATTCAGATCATCTTGTATTGACATGATAGAAAAAAGCAGAGTAAATATCTGTTCCAGTTAGTCCACATTCAGATTGTTGTTTTACAGTAGTAAGACAGCTAGGTCCCATCCCTCTCTCCCTCTTCCCATAAACTCCCTTAAACTCCTTCGAGCAAACTGAGAAAACAAAAAGCAAAAACATATCTAGCCAGTACCAAACAAAGGTATGGCACAACAATACTTCGGGAAGTGTTCAATAATACAAATAATGATGGTGTAAACACACAAAAAGATAATTTAACCAAAATCTATTACTGAACTGTTACTGTTACTGTTACTTGTTAACCTTAGTAACTACTGCTTCTCTAAATAGAAAACTCGTCAATTTTCTTAGATTTGAATATAGCAAAAATATTTACACTGTCAAGTATAAAGCAAAGTGTATCATACAGTCCCACTATAGATTTTGTAAAATTAATTTTAGCCCCCTTGGAACTTTTGAATATTTCTCTAAAATACTGCCCAATGTTTGCAATATTCATAAAATTTCTTATAATAAATCATTCGTCAATGATATGGCCCCATTTTGGTACACTTTGGAATGTAAAATAAATATTCATGATTTCTTTATGAACAAGCTGGTGAAAACTGAGATGGTCAAAATTATTACCCCCCATGGGATTTTGTGCTTTCAAAACAAATGAACTGGGTTTGAAACAACACCTAAGCAGTCAATTAGGTTTGAAAACACACCTGAGCAGTCAATTAGCACTGAACCTTATTTAAGTGACTCCAAGAAGCAGAGTTAGTATCACTTGACCGCTTGAATGAAAGGATACCCTAGGGTTGCTCTATAATCTTTGTAAGAAGCAATATCATCATGCCAAAAAGCAAAGAAATCAGTCTGGACCTCAGACAGAAGTTAGTGGATTTTCATCTTCAGGGGGAAGGATATACTTCCATTTCCAAACGTTTCATAGTTTCTAGAACAGATGTGCGTTGCATCATCGCAAAGCACAAAGAAACAAAGTCTGTTAAAAATAAACCTGACCATGGTTGAAAACGCAAGATTTCCAAAACTTTGCAGCGAAAAATAATCAGAGATGTCAACAAGAATCCCCGGACCTCTGCAAAGATGGTTGTTGCTGAACTGGCTTCCTCTGGAGTTGATGTTTCACGCAAGACTATTGTGAGGGCTCTTCATTGTGGTGGACTTCGTGGTCATTGTCCAAGAAAAACCCCATTGCTCTCACCGCGGCACATCAAAGCCTGACTGAACTTTGCCAGAGACAATCTGAAGCATAAGGCTGAGTTTTGGAAGTCTGTCCTTTTGGTCTGATTAAACCAATTTTGAGCTGTTTGGGCATATGGATGCTGCTTTTGTTTGGTGAAGGAAGGGTAGGCCTTCAACCCTAAAAATACTGTCCCCACAGTGAAGCATGGTGGTGGAAGCATAATGCTGTAGGGCTGTTTTGCTGCTTCAGGGACAGGAAATCTTGTTCAGGTGGATGGGACCATGAAAAAGAGGATTATGTGGATATTTTGAAGAATAAGATCAAGACATCCGCTGCCAGTCAAGACAATGACCCAAAGCATACATCAAAGTTAGTCAAAAACTTTTTGCAAGACACCAAAATCAAGGTTCTGGAGTGGCCCTTTCAGAGCCCAGATCTCAATCCTATCGAGAATCTGTGGAGGGAGCTAAAGGTTCAGGTCCATGCTCGGAGACCAAGCAATTTGCATGATCTTGAACAATTTGCCAAAGAAGAATTGGCTAAAATCCCTCAGGAGACATGTGCCAACTTAGATAGAAACTACCAGAAGAGGTTGTTGTCAGTTTTGGATCAGAAAGGCTACACTAATGACTATTAGTTGTCAGAGGGCTAATAATTTTAACCATTGCAGTTTTTGCCTTTTTCTTGTTTCAGTTTGGCAAACCAATAAAAAATTTCATTTGACCTCATGCAGGTGTTGTCATTAAAAGGTTAAGGGTTTTATTTGATGTCATGAGGGGGGGTAATAATTTTGACCTTAACTGTATCTGCTGGGGTGGCTCACCTGATCAGATTCAACACATCAATGCCAATCAGAAATGTGGGCTACCACTCTTTTGGTGAATAAGCAAGCGAGGGGAGAAAAAGAAAGTGAGAGAGAAAAAAGAAAGAAAGAAAAAAGTTCACTGCAAGTTCACTGCATTAATGACAGTCCAAGTCCTCTTGCTGCTTTCCAAGCTGAAAAGTGGATGTCTGTATACGGCTCATTATCCACCCAGTTGGGCAGCCCGGCATGTCCATTTCATTGACATTGTCTATTTGAGGCTGTCCAAAATGTTTCTCAATG
Source organism: Caranx melampygus (assembly GCA_019059645.1). Lineage (NCBI taxonomy): Eukaryota > Metazoa > Chordata > Actinopteri > Carangiformes > Carangidae > Caranx > Caranx melampygus. Next base: position 232,556 of record JAFELL010001083.1, read on the forward strand.
TAAACCTGAGCTTCCTTTGGTTTGGTGAATGACATTTTCACTCCTCCGTGCGTCACCATCAGTCTGGTCGGATAAATCAGTCCGTATCTGACATCTGACCTTCCTCATAACATTTCTCTGACTTTAGTGAATGCTGCTCTCTGTTTGACCACAGATGGGGAAAAGTCTGGAAACATGTATATTTTCCACCCCTGGTATTCCAGGTTCTTCTTTTCCATGACTGTCCGTAGTATATCCTTATGAATCTGGTAATAGTGCAGTCAGAACAAATGGTGTGGTGTCCTCACCGTTCCAGCTTTTTAGGTCTACCAGAAAAGGTTGCCCAGCTTCTCCACTTATTTTTATTTTAGCATTTGAACAGTTAGAGTGTGCAATTAGAGCCAATCCTAAGATAACTGTTATTAAGATGTTTGAATATCATTTCAAAGCTAATCTGTATGCTGATGACAATTTGTTAATACTATTTTACCCTGACATTTCAGTCCCTCATCTCTTAAAGCCCTAATGTGTGAGAATTACTCCCATCTAATGGTGCGCTAATAGAATGCAAACAACCGAATAGTACTCTCTGTTACCCCCTCCGCTGAACACGTTATTACCACCACAGAAGCTGCGAAGAGTCAAGAATGTATCAATATGTCAACTTCATGCACAATTTTGAGTGTTCCATCAACTGAGAGGCATAGAATGATACAAATTCTGTTTGGTTATTATCGAGTGAAATCATTTTTCTCAGCCTGCAGACTCAGAGATCATATGGTGATGTGAGAGGAAGAGGGAGAGCTCATCAAATCAGGGGCAGTGGAACTGTCGGGACAGAACAAGACGTAAACGGGAGGATACAGTAGTTGCTGGACTACACTGCCCTGGTTCTAACATTACGCCAAAATAAACCTGTCTAGCAGAAAGCTCGCAACCTCCACGTCCGTTTTCAAGTACTTCTCACTCATGAGTTGTCTCCACCTGGGAAAAGCTACACCGATGTAGACCCTCGTTTTATCCCATCCCCTAACCCTCCCGGGTGACAGAGCTTCTCACCCTATCTGTAAGGGAGCGCCCCGCCACCCTGCGGAGGAAACTCATTTCAGCCACTTGTATCCGGGATCTTGTTCTTTCGGTCATGACCCAGAGTTCATGACCATAGGTGAGGGTAGGAACGTAGATCGACCGGTAAATCGAGAGCTTTGCCTTTCGGCTCAGCTCTCTCTTCACCACGACGGACCGATACAACGACTGCACTACTGCGGCCGCTGCACCGATCCGCCTGTCAATCTCACGCTCCATCCCTCCCTCACTTGTGAACCGGACCCCGAGATACTTAAACTCCTCCACTTGAGGCAGGAACTCTCCCCCGACCTGGAGAGGGTAAACCACCTTTTTCCGGTCGAGAACCATGGCCTCAGACTTGGAGGTGCTGATTCTCATCCCAGCTGCTTCGCACTCAGCTGCGAACCGCCCCAGCGCATGCTGAAGGTCCTGGCTCGAGGGAGCCAACAAGACAACATCATCCGCAAAAAGCAGAGATGAAATCCGGTGACTCCCGAACCGGACCCCCTCCGGACCCTGGCTGCGCCTAGAAATTCTGTCCATAAAAATAATGAACAGAACCGGTGACAAAGGGCAGCCCTGTCGTAGGCCAACGTGCACTGGGAACAAGTCCGACTTACTGCCGGCAATGCGAACCAAGCTCCTGCTCCGGTCGTACAGAGACCTTACAGCCCTCAGCAAAGGGCCTCTGACCCCATATTCTCGGAGCACCTCCCACAGAATTCCACGGGGGACACAATCGAATGCCTTTTCCAAGTCCACAAAGCACATGTGGACTGGTTGGGCAAACTCCCATGAGCCCTCGAGCACCCTGTGGAGGGTATAGAGCTGGTTCAGTGTTCCACGACCAGGACGAAAACCGCATTGTTCCTCCTGAATCTGGGGTTTGACTATCGGTCGAATTCTTCTCTCCAGCACCCTGGAATAGACTTTCCCTGGGAGGCTGAGGAGTGTGATCCCCCGGTAGTTGGAACACATCCTCCGGTCCCCCTTTTTAAAAAGAGGGACCACAACCCCGGTCTGCCAGTCCAGAGGCACTGTCCCCGACTGCCACACGATGTTGCAGAGGCGTGTCAGCCAAGACAGCCCCACAACATCCAGAGAGTTGAGATACTCAGGGCGGATCTCATCCACCCCCGCTGCCTTGCCCTGGGGAGCTTCCGAACTACCTCGGTGACTTCAGCTTGGGTGATGAATGAATCAACCTCTGAGTCCTCTGTCTCTGCTTCCTCCATGGAAGGCATGGCAGTGGGATTGAGGAGATCCTCGAAGTACTCCTTCCACCGCCCGACAATATCCCCAGTCGAGGTCAACAGCTCCCCACCTCCACTGTAAACAGTGTTGGCAGAGCACTGCTTCCCCCTCCTGAGGCGCCGGATGGTTTGCCAGAATTTCTTCAAGGCCGATCGGTAGTCCTCCTCCATGGCCTCCCCGAACTTTTCCCATACCCGAGTTTTTGCTTCCGTGACTGACCGGGCTGCCGCACGCTTGGCCTGTCGGTACCCATCAGCTGCCTCAGGGGTCCCCTGAGCCAACCAGGCTCAGTAGGACTCCTTCTTCAGCTTGACGGCATCCCTTACTTCCGGTGTCCACCACCGGGTTCGGGGATTGCCGCCACGACAGGCACCGGAGACCTTGCGGCCACAGCTCCGAACAGCCGCATCAACAATGGAGGTGGAGAACATGGTCCACTCGGACTCAATGTCTCCAGCCTCCCTCGGGATCTGGTCAAAGCTCTCCCGGAGGTGGGAATTGAAGACCTCAATGACAAAGGATTCTGCCAGATGTTCCCAACAAACCCTCACAGTACATTTGGGTCTGCCGAGTCTGTCCAGCTTCCTCCCCCGCCACCGGATCCAATTCACCACCAGGTAGTGATCAGTTGACAGCTCAGCCCCTCTCTTCACCCGAGTGTCCAAGACATACGGCCAGAGATCAGATGATACGACTACAAAGTCGATCATCGAACTCCGGCCTAGGGTGTCCTGGTGCCACGTGCACTTATGGACACCCTTATGCTCGAACATGGTGTTCGTTATGGACAAACTGTGACTAGCACAGAAGTCCAACAACAGAACACCACTCGGGTTCAGATCGGGGAGGCCGTTCCTCCCAATCACGCCCCTCCAGGTATCACTGTCACTGCCCACGTGAGCGTTGAAGTCCCCCACAAGAACAATGGAGTCCCCAGTTGGGGCACTTTCCAGTACCCCTTCCAGGGACCCCAAGAAGGCCAGGTACTCAGCACTGCCGTTTGGCCCATAAGCTGAAACGACTGTGAGAGACCTATCCCCGACCCGAAGGCGCAGGGAAACGACCCTCTCATTCAGCGGGGAGAACTCCAACACATGGCGGCTGAGATGGGGGGCTATGAGCAAGCCCACACCAGCCCGCCGACTCTCACCATGGGCAACTCCAGTGTAGAAGAGAGTCCAGCCTCTCTCGAGGAGTTGGGTTCCAGAGCCCAGACTGTGAGTAGAGGTGAGCCCGACTATCTCTAGCCAGTACCGCTCAGCCTCCCGCACTAGCTCGGGCTCTTCCCCCCCCCGTGAAGTGACATTCCACGTCCCTAAAGCTAGAGTCGTTGTCCAGGGATTGGGTCGCCGGGGCCCCGCCCACGACCGCCACCCAAACCACAAAGCACCGGCCCATCTGAACCCTCCCGCGGGTGGTGGGCCTACGGGAGGGCGGGCCCACGTCGCTCCTTCGGGCTGAGCCTGGCCGGGTGCCGTGGGCAAAGACCCGGCCACCAGGCGCTCGCCTGCAAGCCCCAACCCCAGGCCTGGCTCCAGGGTGGGGCCCCGGTAACGCCATTCCGGGTGACGTGAACTGCCTCGATGTATCCTTCTTCATTTGGGGCTTTGGAACCGCTCTTGGTCTGACCTGTCACCTAGGACCTGTTTGCCTTGGGAGACCCTACCAGGTACATTAAGCCCCGGACAACATAGCTCCTAGGATCACTCAGGTGCTCAAACCCCTCCACCACGATAAGGTGGTGGTTCAAGGAAGGGTATTGCTTAACATAACAAAAATATTTCTCTAGCTTCTATGTGGTACCAGCCAAAATGCAGTAACTATATTAATACCATGATCCAACATTCCTGTGACATAGCAAGAGAAATCCACAGACGACTGGGTATTACTGGTCTATCACTCCCTTCGTGTCCTATTTGGAGAAATCCTTTATTCACTGCTGGTGAGAAACCTATTGTCAACAGAGTATGGCAACTAAATAACATCAATACATTGAGCCAACTAATAGATGATGGAAAAATTGTTGAATTTAATGAATTGAAATGTCAGTATAATCTAAATGAATCTGACAGTGTTGACAAGGAACTGAGGGAGGCAGTCAATGGTAAAGGCATGGTTGCTAATGTGGATAAATATTTGCCCCACAGTAATGAAGACATTCTATCAACTACTAAGGCACAGTGGGAGGAGGATTTAGGACTACAGTTCACCACAGACCATTGGCAAGCAAGTTTACAATGTACTTACTGTCTATCAAATAGTGTGAGAAACAAAGTTATTCAGTTAAAGACACTGTTTAGAGCTCATGTAACTCCAAATGTTATCAAGAAAATGACTTGTGACATGCCTCATGTGTGGTGGCATGGCTGTGGTGAGACTGGCACTTGACCATGACTCAAAAAAACTGGTTTGGATCTGGATTTGCTTACAATGGAAGAGTCATCTATAACCTTACAGGATCTTGAAAGTGGACATGTGGGTCTGTGGACTATAGCCAGGACCCTCTTGAGTTCACACCAAGTGGCTTTTTGAGGTGTTTCAGGTGTTTGTACGTTCTGTGTGGTGTTGTTGTTTTGTACTGTTTTGATATGTGTAAAGTGCTAAATTTTGTGTTGTTGTTTCGGTCGTGAAGTCTAAATAAAGAAATAAAATTGAAAAAAAAAAAAGTTAAATTTATTGAACTCACAGTTATCAGTATCATCACACTTGATGTGCCTCTGTTGTGTACACTCAAAAAAAGGAAATGTCACTGTTTTTGGCTATAAAACGTATTATATTTTAATTACTCCAAAACCACAAGTTTTTATATCAACTTCAGTTAGTTGTGGTGGTTGAGAACAAAAACATGCAATATCAGATTTACTTGGCTGTGTTAGTTACCCCAACTCAACTCTGTAACGGAAAATATATGTAAACCAAAAGCACTTCATTAATAGAGTAGTTTGTCCGTTTGAGGACACCACACATCCCCTCTAATCTCGTTCACAATCACGCAAGATTATATTACCTCCACCATTATCCTTTTCGCTGCACATGGAGATACACACTGTGGATAAATCCTTAGCCATCCTCGAAATAGAGGTAAGTAAACAGCTTTTTACCACCTTTACTTCATAAAGCAATTAATGTTAAGTACAGTTGTTCGGATTCCGATACCATCGATATTGGCTAGTACTGGAGTCCAGGCACCGATCCGATACCCTCTGTATCCATTTACCAGTTAGCTCTGTTAGTGCTGTTAACTCCATTAGTGCGACTACTGTTGAACGGGAGCGGTTTATTAAATGAAATGAGCAGTGCTACAAATAACCTGTGAACTATTCCCAGATATATTTTTACAATTGGGACTCATGTGAACATGACATCATTTTATGGTCAGTCGCCATGGAAACATGAAGCTCTGCGTTACCTATTACTGTATACACCACTATGTGTGAAAAAAGCAACAGTTTTTAAATCAATTATTTATTCCTAGAATTATTGTTATTTCTCAGTTGTGTTCATTCATGTTTTACAAAGGGTTTACCCTGAACCAGGCCTCAAAACAATAATAATCACACAACATCCATGCAGGTGTAGTAGTATACGCCCCCCCCCCACACACACACACACACACCCACACACACACACACACACACACACACACACACACGCTTAACTGCTAAAAATCTTGACTAATGTGCTTCTTTTGGGGGTTTCTGGGGTTTGAGAGGTTTGGGGTTAAGGGGGTTTCTGGAAGTTTGGGGTTACACAGGTTGCTCCTGGATCCTCATCTGGATGTGTAGGGCTTAAGAGGTTAATGTGTAATTGAACAAAATCAGTAAAAATATAGTTTGTAATTCATTTATTCATTGAAGGGGCAGTTGGTTGCTAAATTGGGGGGGGGCTGGCAAGGCAGTTGAAGGATCTGTTGCATAGGACTGTTTTTAATGTTTTGATTCTAATCTTACTTTCTTTTTTCAACAGATATGAATGTGGTTTTGTAAAGACTGTGGGACAACTGTATCAACAAGAGTCCATCTACTAAAACACCACAGGTTAGCTCATGGCAATTTTGTCACATCAATAACCATCTCAAGAGCCATTAACAGTGAATTGTATGTTTCAGGGCTGCTCTTTCCAAATGTTTATGGTACTTTCAAGTCTCACAGAACTAGAAAATACACTCCATATTCTCTTCAAGATTTTAAAGTAGGTATTGTTATCACCAGTGAAGCAGAAAATTCAGCAGATTGCAACACTGATAATTCAGCTCAAAGTGGTGAGTGTAATGTCAATTCTGATAGTGAACTGAAACAAAAGAACAGCATTTAAGACTATTGAACTGAAATTAGGATCTCTTTTACTAAAACTTGCAAACTATTTCCATGTTCCACGCACAGCAATAGATGAACTGCTTGCTGAATTGCATTATTTGATAGGATCTGCATCTGTGCCCATATCAATCGAAGCAAGAAACCTTCAGAAATCACAATGTCTGTGTGGACCAGATTGTGATTAAAGAATTGACCACTGCATTATCTTCATGTAATCCTTTGTTAAAAGGTATAGCAAAGGATGGCCTACTAGCTACTGCTTATAAAGGCTGCAAGTGTTACAAAGAAAATTTTAATTCGATCCAATAGAGTAAGTACTTGAGTCAAAAACAAGGCGAACCTTCCAGTATATTCCTGTTCTGAAAACCTTAGAGCAGTTACACAAACAGAAAGATATACTCAGTAAAGTTGTTGATCGTCATTCAGACAAGCATTCAGTAAATTGGAAGTATAAATGTTATCAAGATGGTTGTCACTTTAAAAATAATGAGTTTCTTGCATGTGAAGAATTAAGACTGTTGTTGTGCCTTTACATAGATGACTTCGTTTGTAACCTTTTGTAAATTGTAACCCTATAAGGACGTCACAAAAAAAGCATAAAGTTTGTGAGGGTTTATTGGATTTTAGGGAACTTGCTGCCAGTTTGTCAGTCATCACTGAACTCAGTTTATCTTGTATTTCTATGTAAAAGTGAAGATGTGAAAACATTTGACTATAAAAAAAATATTTGAGCCTTTTTTGCGTGATCTTGTAACATTAGAGCAACAGGGGATTTTCATTGATCATCTTGGAACATTGGAGTTTTTGTCTTTCGGTTTTGTACTGCTACACGCAATGAAATTCAGTCACAGGAGGTCAAAGAGGGTGGCTTCAGTCTCAGAACTAAAGAGCTACATCATGCACATGTAGCAAGTGCATGTGAACAAGGTAAACCCTGTTGTGGAGTCAAAACTACATATGCTTTAACTGAGAGCCTTTCATTCTTTGAGGTTACGGCAGGTTTCCCCCCAGATCTTGCTCATGACCTTTTTGAGGGGATACTACCCGTTGAACTTGTTGAATGCTTTGGATTGCTGATAGCCAAGAAGTACTCCACTTTTGATGGTTTAAATGAAATAATTCAGGCTTTCCCATACAAGTGTGGGGATAAAAAAAAATGCCCTTATTTATTGCTACATACTTTCCACAGTAAAATAAATATTGTTGGCAACTCACATGAGAAATGGTGTTTGTTAAGAATAATACCACTGATTTTTAGAAAACTAATTCCAGAAGACAAACCAGCTTGGCAGCTAATATTAGATTTGAAGGATATTGTTGATCTGGTTGTTTGCCCTGTACATACCAATGAGTCAATTGCATACTTGGAGACTAAAATATCACAACACAGATACAGGTATTGCACATTTTTCCAGAAAGAAAACTACTACTATCCACTGGTTCTTTTGATACTGGTTAGCATTTTAGCAAAATAGGTCAGAGTAAAGGTGGGCTTAGATTTTTTTTTTTTTTCATGTGTGTGTGTGCGTGCGTGCGTTTGATTTCTCATGTGAAATATTTGGACCAGGAGAGAATACAGTAACTGAAGAGAGAATGAGCGAGAAAGAGAAGAGAAGAAGTGATGGATGAGAGAGAGAAAAAAGAAAACAAGTAAAAATAAATATTTGATTCAATGCATGAGTGAATTGGCAAAAAACAGATCTGTGTTCTACAGACAGATCATGTGAGGTAGGTGAACCTGAGTGGTAGAATACAAATTTTTATTGAGGTCAGGAATATATACAGTCAAGTTTTTTACTAAACTTCCATATTACTTGAAACATTTTTAAGTATTATGTGTCTTAGTTTTTCATGACTAAGCCTAGTTTGTAAAGATGTCACGATACCTGTAAGTAGTGGTGCTCTGCTCTATTTTACACTAATGTTCTCTCTCTTTTAGAGTAAGAGTCGGAGGTGATGGTACATACGATGTCTCTTCCAGCAAAGCTTCGGATTGTCCTCAGGAGAAGATAACTGTGTGAAGCTAACTTTACCTTCTGGAATACCAGACTTTGTGGACAGTCCTAAATTTGAGATTCAAAAACAGTGTGGAATTGAAGGAGAGTTCAGGCTGCAGTACATGGACAATGATTTTGACCAGTTTATGAACCTGACTTCAACAGCAGATATCCAAGACAAAGGAACAGTAAAAGTGATAATACCAAGTGAGCAGTCAACACAGGCACCCAGCCATACTCCATATACACCTTTTCATGGGGTGGATGATTCCTCTGCAGACACTGATATACTTTCATCCTCTGAGTCAACCACCTCAACTTCAACCTCATCCCAACCTCGTCACTAAGATGTCAAGGCTGGCTACGAAAGTTCCCTATTCCTATGTTCTCCTATGAAGTAGAGATGAAGCTGTCAAAGGCAAGCTAGGAATTCCTTGCTGAAGGCAAGCTTTGATCATAAAACATCCATGCTTAAAGGAACAGGGCTCTGTTACTGGATACTACGGTTGGAAAATCAGCTTGAAGTACAAAATGGGCAACTACCGCAGCTTTGGATGCCCAGAAATGAGCATTAACTCCATGAAAACAGACAGCCTGGTAACTCCTCCAGTCCTAGTTAAGAAACCCAGGAGAGCTTAAGTCAATTTCTGCCCTCATTACCCAGCTGGAGAAGACAGAGAGAGTCTTGAGAAGGAGCGAGTGGAAATGATATCTGATGTCAAGAAAAGGAACAACCATCAGGTGATAAAAGAGACAATGGAGAAAACCTTTGCTCATCCGCGGTATGAGGTGGTTCATGACATGCTCTTCATCACAGAATTCAAAAGTAGATGGCCGGCTCTTTTTATGGAACATGAGGCAAGTCTTGAATTTGTAGGTCATAAGTAAACTGTCTTTGCTTAATGTACTGAATAGACCTATGGGGTATAGCTTAAAACTAACATCACTATTTTGGAAAAAACTGCAATATTTGATATTTATCCAATTCACTTTTCCTCCTAAACCATTGAAAATGTTAATTTCATATTATCCACATCATTATTTACTGAAATCAACTAGTATTAACTACTAAGTGTTTGTCATCAGGCAAAAATAATTTACTCTTAAGTAAGAAATGACATATTTGGTCTGATACAGCATGGCAGATGTGTATCCAAGTAATAGATAAACTAAGCTAAAATAAAACTACTAATAATCCAATTACCTACAATAATCCTTATTAGTGTGCATGTAAACAATACATAGGTCTCATGTCAAGTAAACTGTGGTAGGTAATTGTTGACAGGTCAAATTCTGCAGCTTCCATTTTGTAACAAATAAGATAGGTCTGTGTGTGGGTTTTCTTTTTTGAAATGCTTACTCCTTTGTCACTAATCAGGAGGATATATAAGAGGGGGCAGATTTTAAGTGTCCTTACCCCAGCTTCAAAGGCAAAATATTCACACAGTTGCACATGCATACCTGGAAGCTGCCCAGACTGTGGTTATACTGTGTGAATGTGGTCAGGGTGTTCCTGCTAAAGAGAGCACAGCTCTCAGTAAACCACCCCTGAAAAAATAAAGGTTAAATATATATATATAATTATATATCATGCCCCTGTCTGAGGGGACAGGACCATTAGATGCAAACCTAACCCAAATCTAGAGTTTTAGAGTTCCTTAAAGAAATATCATCACAACATTAATATTTGTGGTAACACTAATTTGATTTTGTACTTATTGTACTTAAGCTGTGTGTTAACCTTCTTCTGCGCTTTGTGTTTTTGTCTTGTTGAAACACGTACCTAGGTAAGTGCAGAGTTTACGCAGACTACCACCATCCCGCTCATCCCAAAGTTTATGTCACAGCTGGACCACTACTCTGACAAGTTGGTTAGAGTGCAAAACTTGCAAACTAATTAGGGGTGTAATGGTACACATAAGTTAGGTTAGGTATGTACGTCAGTGTGGGGGTCACGGGTTGGTATGAGTTCGGCACAATGGGAAAACAACAACAAAACTGTATAAGACTAACTTTTTTTAAAAATTTATTTTTAATAGATACCAATGGACTGCAAAACTAAAAACTATCTTCTGTTATAAATGTAAAATAAGATGAAATAAAACAAACCAAGTGCATTAGGAGTGTTATAATAGGCAGGGGTGGACATAACTGGTATGCAGATAGGCATGCACAACAAAAATGCATAGCATCACGTGTCACCAAGTGCCTTTGCATACCAGTTGCTAAAAAAAAGGACAGCGTTGCAGCTGAGCTAAGCGGTTAGAGGAGCACTCTGCTGTTCCTCTCTCTTCAGCCTGGTGTTTGACCGCACTTTATGTAAAAAGTGTTGAAGATGTAAAAATCTAACTGCCATGTGAGTGGCGCTTGCACAGCTGTAGCAGCATGTGTATGTTTTATAATCGAAAAACAAAACAAACCATCGTCGATCGAATCGCCGCACCTCTGTGAAACATTGGCGACAGTCTTTGTCTGGTCGACCACTCACGTGCCATCACCGTTGTATTTCACTGGGAAGCCAAAGTGTTCCCACACAGGCGATTTACATGAAGCAGGCGCTCGTAATTCCACACTCATCACTTTTCTTCTTCATCTGTAATGAGGTTGCTGGCAGCTTTTAGGCTCATTACCGCCACTTTTTTCTTTTAAGATGTATTCGTATTCGCTGCACCAAACTGTGATGCACGGGACGAATACAAATACCATTACACCCCTAATACTAATAGATACCTCAGTTGCTGTGGATACTTTGCATAGTAAATCTGTAGCTAATTGGCAAGTGCACCTGTAGTTAATTATGATTTTATGAATGTCTGAGTGACCGCTGCAAGAAGACTGGCTGGCCACCTGATATCTATGTCAGGGATCACTTTCTGGAATTCTTCCATCTTCTAAATGTCAGTGTCAATGGAGTCAGTTATCAAGGTGAATATTAAAATGGTGCAAGTTTCATGTGAATTATGTGCTCTAGGTGGGAGAATTTTTACTAAATTATCTTGTCCCTTTTTGTCTGTTTTTAGAGTGAGAACCCTGATGAAACCCAGACAGATTTGGATCAGATGGTCATCGCCACCTATGTGATTAAACATCCAGGTGCAGGTGGTGATCAGCTTCCAGAAGATGTGGGCATCATAGTTGAAGGTGTGCAGGTGCTTAATAGACTCAAAGATGCCACCACTGCTTGTGCCTTACTGTTTGGGTTCATCTACAACCTGAACCTGAGCTATCCAACTGACCTCAGGTACACTTTTGAATTCATTCAAAAGATCCTGATGGAACTTGATAACACAGGCCAGTGTTTCCCACAGACCATGTAGCAATTTGTGGTGCCCCCTGACACCGGTGGGGGAATCGAGTGTCACAGTGTCATGGCGGTCGGTGGAGTCGGTCATCAGGGTGTATGCAGCGGGCAGAATTCAAACACACACTTTCTGAAGTATGCTTATTTACTGTTCTTCAGAGTGACCTGCTGAGACAATTTTAAAGCTACAAGAAGCATTTGAAATTATTCAGCTCAATCTTACTTCTTTAAAAGTAAGTTCTTTAAGAGAAGACAACTAAAAACATTTTTACCAGAGCCCTGCCTGGTTTCATTCCTCACCCCAACTCCATACGTTACAGGGCAGGCCAGTAGAACTAGTTTGCTCATACAAATACCAGGACTTTATGTTGGAGGAAAACCTGTCTTTTAAGTTTCATGTTGAGAATTACTCACCAAAATTAAAGTTAAAATGTTTGGTTCAACATTCAGAGTAAATTCATAATAATAATAATAATAATAATAACTTATAAATGTGTTCTATTCTTTTTTATTTCACTGTGGGGCATAGTAGTTTATCTCAACTATAACCGCATCTCATCTCAACTGAATTACATCTCATTATTTAACTATTTAAATCACAGCGGTATATACTGATTTGTTGAACTCAGCCTGGTGTAAACATTGATAAAACTCAATGACCAATCAGACAAGCAGCTCTATGTTATCCCTGTGTGATATTCAGGGACAGGTCAGGACAGTCTGAGGACAGACAGCTTTGAGGCTGAAGTTTATATTAATGAAGGGTGCACCGTGAGACTGTGACCTGACCACATGTCAGCTGTTCAGCTGTAGTCGAGGAAAACTCAGCTGTTCTTTTTTTTTTAATAAGGCAACGGTATAGCGACCCAGCTAAAATACCAGAGGACACCCAGTGTAATTTTCAGAGCTTAATCGACTAAATTCTTATCAACAATTAATCGATAGTCGATTAATTATTTACATCTCTACTCCAGACCGTCGCCGACCATCTTCTCTGTGCCAGTGCCAAATGCCAAATTATCCACTGCTTCGGGTTTTACTTTGATAGATGCGTGCAGAGGAGGAGTGGGCCAATAAGCTGTCAGTGTGTGTGTGCATGCGCCAATGATGCACTGGTTGATAAGTTTCATTTTTGTCACGCACCACTGGCATGCATGTGCCGCTTGTGTTTGTGCGTATATGTCTTTGTGTGTGTGTGAACAAGAATGACAGAGAAAAAGTGCTATGCGGAGATGAATGAATGGAACGATATTGTGTTGAGAGAAATAAAAAAGCAGAATCAATTTGTGGTGCTTGGTCTTGATTCTGTGGTGCTGCGCCACACATTGGTCTATGTATGGGAAACACTGCAGGCTTTCGACTAAAATCCAGGTACTCAAAATCAAATTGCTAGAATGAATGCATGAAGCTGTTACAGTGTTGTGACTTGGAGGATATTCAGTGTGCTGAAATGTTTTTGTTATCTTGAGTACTTGAGTTTTGCCTGGTAACATTTTTTGTAATTTCTTACTGTCGCCGTTGTGCCTGAAAGGTAGAAGTTTCAAATTGAGCTCTAAAGCAGTGGCATCAAACTACTGACCTGGGACCAAATGCTGCTTGTGGAAACTTTTGTAAAGTCCGATGTTAAGATTTTGTTAATTTGTCCCAAAGACATAAGATTGTTTGAGTTTTCTTCTTATCATGATTTTTCTCATTATGTGTCGAAATGTGTGTGCAGCAGTTTAAGCTGTTATTAGCTGCCTCTCATTGTAGCCACTATCAGCCCTATACTGCCAACCTCATGGTGTTAAAGCTTGTGACCCCTGCCCAAGAGGCATAGCCCTTGCCATGGCTGAAGCTAAGAGCTCACAAAATGTTTGAATTTATTGATTAACTTATTGATAAACTTATTATCAATAAGTTTATTGAAAATAAAAAAAAATCCTGTTACACTTAACTTCATAATGTTATGTTAAAATGTAGTTCAGGGTGCTCTTCAAATCTTGTAACAATCTTGTAAAAACTTGTAATGTCCATACACGTGAAGCATTTTTATGCTTTTCAGTGTTTTTGTATAACAGGCTGCTTTGAATGATTAATAAAAATGCTGTTTTCATAAAAGTTGTGATTTTTCCCTCTCAGCATTTTTCTATTTTTAACATCATTTTTATTATTTTTTTTTACAACAAGATGTAGTTTACATAAGGAACACACAATTTGAATATCAGAAAAAGAAAAAAAAACAGTGTCCCCCAGAATCCATAGTTTGGGGTCCTGTTCAATTTGAATACCTATTACCCTTGAGGTTAAATCAGTGACATGTTTCCAGAATTCTTCTATCACTGGGTAACTCCAAAACATATATAGAAGATCACCATCTGTCACTTTACATCTCTGACATCTGGAGGAAATGTTATCGTCAATTTTATGTAACCTGTAAGGAGTGTAACGTGTATATGTAATATGTCCTATGAAATATATTAAATTGAATTTCTCTATGTTTCGTAGAGATTAACACAGTCTGTGCCTAACCCTAACCCTAAAAGATGATTCCAATCCACATCATAAACACAGCCCAAATCTGTTTCCTATTTTCTTTTCGTAGAGGTTTTATCATAAACAGGTAATTTTCCATGTATGATTCCATACATAGATTATGTTATTCCTTTTGTTGTTCTGCATAATTTGTTACATAAATTGGTTTCAAGAGGAGTTTCTTTTGGGATGTCTGGGAATATTTCTTTAGATTTCTCTCTAACCCAGTCTCTAATTTGTAGGAATTTGAAGAGAGTATATTTAGGAAGCTTGAATTTTTCGTTTAGTTGTTGGAAGTTAGCAAATGTATCATTAATGTATAAATCAATCATAAATCATCAACTGTTTGGATTTTTCTATCCCTCCACCTCTGCAATGTTGAAACAGCGATGTGATGTGAGAGGTTGGGATTGCCCCACAAAGGAGTTCTCCTAAGAAATGAAATATCTGTACGAAGAAGTGAGTGAGATTCTTGCCAAGCAGCGAAGGTGTTCAGTATTACTGAATTGTCTGTGAGTGTGGCTAAACATTTTTTGCACCTATAAATGGGATGTCCTTTAAAGGTATAGACTTCATCTCATGTTGTTCTATTCGGACCCATCTAACCTCACTGTTCTCCGCATGCAGCCAGATCCAAATTGATCGGTACTGGGAGGCAAGATACTAGCTCCCAAAGTTTGGTAGGTTAAGTTCTCCCCTTGAATATGGGGCCTGTAGGGAGATGAGTTTGACCCTAGGGCTTTTCTTTTGCCATATAAAAGGGTTTATGATTTTGTTAAGCTCTTTGAAGAAACTCTTGGGAATACTAATAGAGAGACACTGAAATGGATAAATATACTTGGGCAAAATATTCATTTTGATAAAATTAATTCTACCTATGAGAGACAGCAGGAGATCCATCCATCTTTGAAGGTTAAGTTTGGTTTGTTTCAATAATTTTATATAATTCTGTTTAAATATATCATCTGATTTGCCAATTTGTATACCCAAATATTTGAAACCACTATTGCTATTGGTGGGATCTCGCTTTTCGTGTAATTTGATTTTCAACCAGAAACTGCACTGTATTCTTTTAGACATTTCAATAGAGGGGGAACTGATGTGTGCGGGTTAGATATATATAACAGGAGATTGTCCACATATAGAGAAAGTCTATGTTTACTTGTACCAAATTGATTCCTGCTATGGAGGTGTTGGAGTGGATGGCAATGGCTAGCGGCTCAATCGCACGTGCAAAGAGCAGGGGGGAGCTTGGACAGCCTTGCCCGCAGCCTCGGGATAAGGAGAAAGTGGTAGAAAGAACATTATTTGTTAAAATGTTCGCTTTAGGAGCATTAAAATGCCTAAAAGCCTATAGACTCTAGTGTCCAAAAGAGGAAGCTTGGCTCAATCCTGTCAAATGCTTTGTGTGCATCCACAGATATTAGCATAGAATTTTGATTTTTTTTGAGCAGTGCTCAGTATGTGAAGTAGTCGTCTTACATTATCTGCTCCATGCCAATTTTTAACGAACCCTGTTTGATCAGCATGTATTATCTTTGGTATAACATCTTCCAGTCTGAGAGCAATTAGTTTGGATAGTATGTTATAATCTGCATTAAGGAGACTGAGAGGTCTATATGAGTCACATTTCTGTTTATCCTTACCTGGTTTTGGAAGCAGTGTGATTGTTGCGATTTCCAATGAGTCTGGTAGTTTTTTATTTTGTAGAGCTTCTTTAATCATGCTGGTGAGGGGAGTCAATAATTTTTTAGAAAAGGCCATATAATATTCTATGGGGAAGCCGTCTGGCCTGGGTGTCTTGTTTTGCAGAGAGTTCATGGCTTGGAGTACCTCCATCTCTGATATCTCTGCATCAAGCAGTTTTCTATCATCATCTTGTAATTTGGGAAGGGTTATTCCATCTAAAAATCTTTTTGCTCCAATATCGACAGCGTCCTGTCCACTTTTATATAAGTCTTCATAAAACTGTTCGAATTCTGCATTTATGGATCCTGAATCATTGAGATGTCTGCCACCCTTTCTTAATATTGTGTGTATAAATCTATCAGATGTTTCCTTTCTAATTTGCCAAGCCAAGCATTTACTTGTTTTGCTCCCGAATTCATAATAGTGATATCTAGTCCTGGCCATTGCTGCTTCCTCTTTGTTGGTGCATAGATTATTATATTGCATCCTTGTTTTAGTTAATGCATTAAGGTGGTCTTCCTTTTTGGTGGAAATATGGTCCTTCTCCAGCTTTTTAATATCACTTTCCAATTTATTCAGTGTCTCTCTATTTTTTTTAACCTTATGAGCACTGTATGATAAGACACGACCTCTCATATAGGCTTTAAGAGCCTCTCAAATGTTGGCATGTGAGGACGAATTTGAGTTGTTTCAGAAATATTTCAATATTAGTGGTCATACATGAAATAAATTCAGGGTCTTTTGACGTGTAATTTTTTAATTTCCACCTGCAGGTTTTAGGTTGTGGAGTATCAGTTATCCAGGTGAGTTTAACAGGATTATGATCCAAAAAGGTAGCTGCTAAATAGGAGCATTCTATTACCATGGACATCATATCTTGTGGCACCAGGAACATGTCAATTCTAGAGTGTGTATTATGTGCTGGTGAGAAGAAAGATAAATCCTTCTGGTTTGATCAGTTATGCCTTCGTCTATCATGCCTTGGTTTAGTGCTGCTGCTGCTGCCTTTGATAGTGACGTTGTTTTGGGTGATGATCGATCCAAAAGAGGGTTTAGGACCAAAGTGAAGTCTCCACCCACAACACACTGACCCCCAGTTTGTGGCCAGTTTCATAATAAGGTTGTTAAAGAACAGTGGATCATCATAGTTAGGCCCATATATATTCACCAAAAATATCCTGTTCCAGCAAAAATCTACCATTTTTATATTTTTCTACTGAATTTAACTGAAAGTTCAAGTGTTTATTAATGAGCAACACAACACCTCTTGCTTTCAAAGAGTTGGAAGAATAGACAACAGTCTCTATGCAGTTTTAAATTTTCAGTGTCAGTGAGGTGGCTCTCTTGGATAAAGGCAATATCTACATTCTGCCTCTTTAGGTATGACAACATTTTTTTCCTTTTAATTGGTGAGTTGACCTCCCTAATATTCCAAGATATGCATGTTAACTGACCCATAATATATGTCCTTCATATAAATGTCTCAACAGGATATATATCATGGAAATCAGCTCTAAGGATGCCTGGTTGTATTCCTGCACTGAGTTTAGAGGTGGTAAAACAATGAACATAGATGTAATGATAAGACTCAACGTGGACATGCATGTGTGAGTAGAAGTTTGAGCTTTAGTAAGAGACCATACACAACCCCAAAACATTAAACTAAAAACCTGCCTAATAAAACCCCTATAACAAAACCACATTAGGCAGGTAATTCTCTTAAACAACAGTGGTGGCCCCATCAACTGCTGAAATTAAACCTAACCCTTTTTTAAAATTTCAAAAATGAAACAGAAATACTTAAAAGGTAGGGAAGTTGGTTAAGTGAAATGTGGTCTAATTTAACGACTCTGGAGGAAAATATGACATCATACTTTTAAGCCTGCATGCAAGGTCTACAGTGTTATGAATCTGAACATACACACAGCCATAACGCTGTTTGATGGTCCATACATCAATAATCCAAATTAGGCTTATCATCAGTCACAGTCACAGTTGTTCTGATCATTTTAAGATAACAGGGTTATGCCACAGGTTGCTCGTATAGCCGTGTCTTCCTTTAAGTCACTTTTCCCCCCTTTCAAATTAACAGTGGGAATCACAACCCTTCTCTATAAAGGTGGACTGTGTGCAGCAGTCACTTTGGTTAGCACTAGGCTACTCACTTGGCAGAGCTTTCAGAAAATGTTGTACTTTGGCTGGAATGGAGAAAAGCTTGACAGATCCCCGATGTTTAATGCAAAGCTGGGCTGTTTAGATCAGCGCGTATTCCACCTCCTTCTCTCACAGCATCAGCTTCACGTCCAGGAATTCATCTCTCCTCCGCTGCAGGTCTGTGCTGTAAACTGGATAGAATGATATCCTTTTATTCATGTACAGGGCCGTAGCCAGGATTTCAAAATTAATGAGGTCCAAATTTTGACGACCCCCCTCTGTGCTCCTCTCTTCAGTCAGTCATTCTCCATGTGCTCCTCTCTGCTCCTCTGTTCAGTCAGTCATCCTACATGTGCTCCTCTCTTTGCATTGGCCCTCTGAAATTACATAGAATACACAAACATACGTTAAAATGATCATCCCAAGTGCATTTGCAACAGGAAAATATCTGTATACTAATAACATGAATTACCTTTTGGAGTTGAAGGCTAAATGGAGGCTAAATGGATCCAGAAGTATCCCACCATCTCAGGACCCTCTCCCTGTCAATCTTAACTTTCCAGTGGATGTGCATGAGAGCCAGTCCAATGAGTCTGTTATCTGACATAGTGGCTCTCAGCCATGTCTTCAGCCTTCTCATTGCTGAGAAGGACCTTTCACAAGCACATGTTGCCACTGGGATTGTGAGGAATATTCTCAACATACACTCTATGTCTGGAAAGAAGACCTTGCTTGTAGTCTGGAGGGTGTCCAGTGCTGTGGATGGCAGTGGCTCAGTGCTGGACTGGAATTTGTACCTCCATTGTTTGAGCTCTTGTTCCACAGTCGCAGCATCAGGCAGGTCTTGGTTGTACCACTGGAGGAGCTCTGCCTCCCTTTCTTCAGTAAGCTTTTTCAGATCTGCTGGCACCAGGTATGCTGCCACCATGGCTGGCTCATTTCTTTGAGCAAATCTGCATTCCAGCTCACTGATGATGTACTCTATAAAAGGATAGAATAGATTTACTGGGTAGTGGTCTTCCACTTATTCAGAGGGAATGTTTGCCCTGAGATTCTGCGTTTGCTTGGCACCACATCGACAGATTTAGCCAGATCAACTGCCTTTTGAAAGCAGAGACTAAAAGATTGCTCACATCACTGGTGAGCTATAACATTGCGGACATTTCTGGCTTCTTGATATGCAGAAACTATGTCCAGGTTGGTAGCCTGCAGTTGTGTTGTGAGTGGTTGCATATAACCTAGGACATAGTGATAACAGCAGTGATAATGGTCTCAAAGGACTCCATACTTTGCCGAAGGTTATAGGCTTTTCCAGAGATGGAGGTGTGCACTGTTTCCAGGGCTCTCAAAGTAGAGTGGACAGCGCTGAACTTTTCTACAAAAGCACACATTGTTTTTGCTCTAGTGCCCCACCTGGTGTCGGACATCAAAGGTATCCCTGATGTCTTCATCCTTGATTGGTCACCCGCGCACTGTTCCTTCAGGGCAGCTTTCCTTGCACCGGTGGCTGAGAAAAAAGCAGCAATTTTTTCAACAACCGCCATGGTGTTTCTCACTAAAGGGATATCTGCACATCCATGTACCACTACCAAATTGAGTGCATGGCTCCTACAGTGGGTGTACACAGCCCTTGAATACTGCTCCTGGATTCTGGTTTGGACCCCACTCACTCATCCACTCATTGTGGAGGCTCCATCATATCCCTGACCCCTATGTAAACTGGCCTCAAGACCCACCTCTGTGAGCTGCCTGAGAATGGCTTCACTAATGGTGGCTGCATCTTGTTTGGGGAGGGGACAGAAACCGAGGAAGTCCTCCCTTATCTGAGTTTTTGTGTCCTTGTCACTGACATAGCAGATACATATTGACATCTGCTGAGTGCCACTGATGTCCATGGATTCATCAGCGAGGACAGAGAAGAACTTGGCCTCCTTTACTTTTTTTTAGCAAGGTCTCTCTAATATCAATAGCACAGCATTCTATAAGCTCATTTTGAATTGCAGGTGATAGATACATGGCATTTTTAGGTGCAGTTTGAAGACGTTTTTTTAGGGCAGAATCAAATTCTGATTTCCAGTCTACAAAGTGGCAGAAATTTCCTGTCTCACTCTCCCCCTCCCAGCTCCCCCGAAAAGCCACATTTCTTTGGCCAAGGCAAACAATCACATCTAGAATAGATAGGAGAGTCTGGCGATTTCTCCTCACCTTCTCCTCATAATTTGCACTGATTGCTGAGCTTATGTCTTTTTTTTCCCCTTCGGCTATGGAGGTGAAGTTTTCTGCCATTTCTGTGGCTTTTTGATGCCCAATGGATAAGCTGTGCTTTGGGAGGATACCTCTTTTTTCCCTAATGGCATTTTTCCAGTCATTGAAGCCCTTTGTAATGAAACTGAAGTTTGAGCCCTTAACATTATTAAAATCAAGGCAATGAGCACAATATGCAGCATCTTCATTAGCTGAGTACTGAAGCCATTCGTACTTCTTTTCCCACAGGACATATATTTCAGCGGTTTTCCTCCAAAATCCTGCTGGGGATAGCTATAATGTCCTGTGGCCACACACTTATTTCGAAGCACATGTTTTGTCTGTGTCGGTCAATATAAAACCCTGTATTATTTTATTCTTGTATTTCACAGGATCTAGAGGATCCAAGGCAACTGTTTCATGTACAGTCACTCTATTCTGATTGTTCTCTCCACACTATTCTTCTGTCTGTGCTCTCTCTCCAGTCTGAGCTGCTTCTCTCTGTTCACGTGTCTGTGCTGGTGGTCCTGTCTGTTCTCCTGTCTGTGCTGCTGGTCCTGTCTGTTCTCCTGTCTGTGTTGCTGGTCCTGTCTGTTCTCCTGTCTGTGTTGCTGGTCATCTCTGTTCACCTGTCTGTGTTGCTGGTCTACTTGGTTTTCCACTCTGCTCTATCCCTTCTCCCCTATTTTCTCCACTATGATCTCTCGTCTCTCCTGTCCCTTCTCCACTCTGTACAGTAGCGCCGCACTTCTTTCTATACTCCTGTTTGCTCTCTTCATTCTCCCCCTCTCTGTCCTCATTTTCACACCAGCTAGTTTTTTTAACAAATGAATCCAATGATTTCTGCAGAAATCTCTTTCTTTTTGACATTTTTCTGTTACTTTCTGACTTGTTATTTTCTGTAGGGGGAATCAAGGAAGTTGATTAGACCTTATTGATCATATTACATTAGTGTGCCTGCCAATTTTGAATTAAGGATTTGAAGATAGATAGATAGATAGATAGATGCTATGCTATGAGTCTCTGTTGCCATGGTTACCAACTCCCGGTTGAGCCAGGTCAAAGTATGGCTCTGAGCCAGGCCAGTTAATTTTATGCTGCGTTCCGTCACCGTGTTGCTATGGCAATGTCAACATACTCATCTCCTATTCAGATGTTACATTCGGTGGAGCATGGCGGCAGGCGCAAAAATTAAAATATTTTAACTCGGGTCGGGACGGTAGCCTATTGCCGTTTGCCGTTCCCGTGACCATCCATGGTATTTATTTTGCCGACCTCCCTGAAGTTTTACCGTCGTTCTCTCGTCCATTTAAATGGCACCCGGTCTACCGTCTGCTGGACTCCGTGTGAACCAACGCTCCTCTTTCTGGTATTTTACTTACTGCTGTGTCGACTACCAAGTCTGTCGACTGCAAGTTTACACTGTTGGATCGCGTCGGTCGGCCCTGTTCGCGTATGTCATCTCCCCTTTACTTCGGAGGACTTTCTCTTTGTCTCTGAAGTTCAGGAACTTGGCGATGAAGGGCCGCGGTCTGTCCGACTTCTTCCCAAAGCGGTGTGCTCTGTCCAGGGTGACGGGTGACGTGAAGTTGTCGTTACCCAGGATTTGTGGTATAAACTTTTCCAAAAATCCTACAGCATCGTGACCTTCTGCCCGCTCGAGTACATTTAGTATCCTAATGTTCGACCTTCTGCTGCGGTTTTCTAAGTCGCCAGTCTAAGTCTTTGAGGTTTTTTTTTATTAGTTTCTCCATTTTGCCAACACGGTCGCGTGCATCTTTAATATCGTCTTCGTTTGCACTCACTCGCGTCTCTATCTCATCAACCTGTTCCGACAACGAAGAGTGAAGATTCTATTTTTAGGGCCCGAGCGGACGACAGTGTCGTCCTCGACGAGGACCCTATTGTTATTGTACTGGTAGAAATATTATTATTATTCCGCGTCTTTAAACCCCAATTTGGCCCCTTTCCCATGCTCAAAAACTCACAGATTTTTCTCTTTTCAAGCGTTCACTGAAAAAATTCGATATTTTGGTGGTCTTGCACATAAGCGTGGCAAAATGGCGAAATAGCGCCCCCTGGAATATTTTGAAAAAGTCCATAGGAAGGTTGGCGTAAATGGACGAAAATCGGTACATGTATGTATATCATAGAGTTCTAAAAAAAAAAAGTAAATTGAACCCGACAGGAAGTCGGCCATTTTGATTTGAATTTTTCACGCTCAAAACGAACTCCTCCTAGGGATTTCACCCGATTGACTTCAAATTTGGTACAGATCATCGGCTAAGTATCGAAATTAACAGTTATTAAAAGAATGTTGGTAGGTCAAACGGTGTGGCCGCTAGGGGGCGACAAATTTATCTTATTCGCTAAAATATTTCAAACTGCTCTCACGCCCACATACGTGATCCTAGCAACTTTAAACTTGGTACACATGTGTAAGTGAGTGAGCCGCACAAAAAAGCTGACCTATGTCATGGTGAAATATTAACAGGAAGTCCGCCATTTTGAATTGAATTTTTTTCGTATTTGAAGTCCTACTCCTACAACTTTCGTCAAATTGACTTCAAATTTGGTACAGACTATCTACTGCCAATGATGATCAAAAGTTATTAAAAGAATGTCGATAGGTCAAAGAGCGTGGCTGCTAGGGGGTGATAAAATTTGGCGAATTTCGATTTCTCGCTATCAAATTTCGAACAGCTCTCACGCGCACATACTTGGTCCTAGCAGCTTCAAACTTGCTGGACATGATCAGGTCTTCGCCCTGAACGTTCTGATATATTGACTTCCCACCTTACTCATAGCGCCCCCTGTTGGCAATAGGAAACGTGCAGCTTTTACTCCAACATGTATAAATACTACATAGTGAAGTCCATCAACTCCATTCCACTTCCAGTACATGCAGAACAAGTTGGTGAAGCTACATTATGAATGGCGTGAAGCTACGACCAATGGCGTCCGTGTGGCGGTACGACTACCATCGACCCTTCGTTGTAAAATTGCGTTTGGCTTTTTGATGGC
This sequence comes from Caranx melampygus, assembly GCA_019059645.1. NCBI lineage: Eukaryota > Metazoa > Chordata > Actinopteri > Carangiformes > Carangidae > Caranx > Caranx melampygus. The sequence goes on from JAFELL010001083.1 coordinate 256,096, forward strand.
TTTAACAAACTCATACCCACATGAAATTTGACACGCAGGTCAAGACTGACGAACTCTTTCATCTGATATGCAGCTCGCCCATGGGTGAGGCCAAACACCTCAACAGCACCACCTTGAAAATTTCAAAAACCCCTCCCCATAGGGCTTTTTTTGGAGTAGGAAGTTCAAACTTGGTACACATGTCTATCGTGTCCATACGCACAAAAAAGTCTCTTGCACCAATGGTCAAAACCAAACAGGAAGTCCGCCATTTTGATTTCATTGGTCACGTTTTGACGATTTCCACCATTGGTATTTGAACAAACTCCTCGTAGGGATTTATTCCGATCGGCTTCATATTGTATGACCATCACCTCAACACCTTTGTGATCAAAAGTTATTTAAAAGCTTTTCTCTATCTCAAGGGGCGTGGCTGTAATTGCGATTATTCAACAACAAAATGTTTGGTGTTGGTTCATGCCTTTAATACGCTCATAGCTTCATGAAAATTGGCACACAGGTGAGGAATGGCAAAGGGGAATGGCATAGGGGTTTTTGAGTAGCCACATGAAAATTGGTACATTTGTCTAGACGCGCAAAAAAGTCTCTGGCACCAATGGTCAGAACCAAACAGGAAGTCTGCCATTTTGATTTTAATGGTCTACTTTTTTTGGCCATTTCATCATGTTTGAAACGTGAATAACTTTGCGTGTGTTTCACCTACGAGCATGAAATTCGATAGGCTGATAGAACTCATCGAGACACACAAAAAAGGTCGGGGTCCAAGCTGTCAAGTCAACAGGAAGTCAGCCATTTGACCTCAAAGGTCAAGATTTGGTGATTTCTACACAACATATTTAAACAAACTTCTCCTAGGAATTTCATCGGATCGACTTCATACTTCATGAACATCATCTCAAGACCTTTGTGATTGAAAGTTATCAAAACCTTTGCTCTACGTTAAGGGGCCTGGCCGCTATGGTGCCGCCATTTCTGATGCCACGCCATGGAACATCGACTCCTTCTAACTCCATCATGCATTGTCCCATTGGCTTGAAAGTTCACGTGTGATGAAGGTCCGCCCCCGAAGGCACCTGACTACGTCTGGTTGCGCTCGCAGCGCTACCTGGTGGCTGACCCACCAACTTGCTGTAACTCCTTTGTGCATTGTCCAATTTGCTCCAAACTTCACGTGTGTGATCAGGGTCTGCCCCTCAATGCGCCTGACCGGGTCTGGCAACACTCTTAGCGCAAGGGCCTGTTCACAGCCGCTTGTGGCTTTAATTCTTAATGTAGTTTGTATGTTGGCTGTTTTTTATCAATATGTTTCGTGAGGTCCTCTTTGGTTTCTTGAATAGCATCGAGAAGCTTGCTGAAGGATGTTTCCTTTTCCCCGTCCACCATGTTTTTTCAGGATAGAGCATGCAAGTCCCGTGAAGTATGAGTTTTAGTCCATTTTTCTATTGTGGGTGGAGTTTTCTGAAGCCAATGTCTGGTGATTCATTTTAGAGCAGTTATATGCAGTACCCTAAGCAAGTAGTTATCATTTTCTTCGTGGGTTGTGTCTATGGTCCTTACTCGCAGCATATAGTCTGTATTTAGTGACGGACTATGTGACTGATTTCTTTCTGTACCTTTTGTCAAAATATTAGCAGTACAGGACATAGACCAGAATATATGTTGAACATTAGCGTATGATTCACCACATTCCCTCCAGCAGCTTGATGATATTTTATTATTTTATTATTTGGCTTGCTGCACCAGTGCATTAAATATCATGATTGTATTTTCCATGCGTATTCTCTCCAATGCAGCGTTACAGTAGCCGTATGAACGTTCTGATTCATTTCCCTCCAGCTCTCCTCTGATATGCCTGTATTCAGTTCTTCTTCCCATTTCAGTTTTGCCTTTGTGTCTTGATGTTTACAACTATTCTTCAAAATGGTATATACAACCAAGATTTGATGTGGGACTTTAATTTTTATCGTAATTCTTTATCAAAAATTGCAGCAGTAGATGTAAGACTCTGCTGGTCTTGCTTTTTATTTCACTATTTTGCATATAACTTCTTAAATGTAAATATCAGAAGAAGTGGGAATGCGGCAAATTATACTCTTTGCTTAAAGATTCAAATGGTATCATTCCCTTCTCATATAAACACTGTCCAAAAATGATCAATCCCTTTTGTACCCAAATGACAAAGGCTTTATCAGTTTTGTTAGGCATGAATTCGGGGTCTTCTTTTATCTCTCTCAGAGCCAGTTGTTCTGATTGTGTTCATGTTTGTCCTTTCTCTTTTTAATTTTCAAGTTCATTCCACCTTCTTCCTGATAAACAACTGCTAGTTTCTTGTGGGAAAAGTTTAAACAAGTTTCGAAAATAACAAATTTTTAGGGGGGGTATACCGGAGAGTATTATCACAGTCACATATCATGCGAGTGTTCAACCAGAAGTTAACATCATTTTAATTGGACAAACTAAACCCAATTAAGACTAACTTAACCACATTAAGTTACTCTTACTCAATAACCCTGTGTTACTTTAATGTATATCCAATTCATTCGCTGAACTTTCTGTTCTATCGTCTCTCAGTGGAAATACACCCATCCCCCAAACAACTCAGATACACCCCAGTGATATGAGCATTTCAAATGTTTAACAGCACATGCTGTCCATCTGTCTGATGGACAGGACAACACAGGCAGCATCTGCAGACTCCATGAGCCCAAATATAAGAGCAGATAAATGAGTAGAGTCAGTCTTAAAATGTAGTATTATTTCCAGCATGGTATTTCATTATTTCATTAGAATTCAAAGACATATGAAAACAGATAAAGATTGGGACATGTCTGTGTCTGCTCTGCAGCTCTGTAGACAGATAAGCAGCAGGATAAGACCAGCGCCAGTGATGCTGTGGAACACTTAGAGCTATCTGTGTTCCCTCAGGCAGAGAGTGACACACGGCTGTGGGGCTGGAGCAAGGAGGATAAAGAGCGTATGAGAAATTCTGAGAAGGTCCTGAGAGGCCAGGAGGACTGGTGTCACCCCTTTCCCCAGGGACACACACTAAATCAGCTGAGGAAGCTTGGGAGGCACATCTCTGACTTTATGAGATAGTTAGCATGCACTTGCCCCTCCTCCCCTTTTGTTTCCCATTTAAGCTGACTGGCCCCCCGATAACAGATGGTGCCACGGGTAATTGGAAAATTGGCAGGCCTGTCAAGGAGATTTGGTGGATGACACAAGGTTATACGATGGCGGAGTTCATGAGGTGTCACCCCAGAACTGGATTTACATCAGCCCAATGAACCATTTCCAGAGTTCAGGAAAAAGTAGAACATTTTTCTCAAGGGAAGATTGCATATCAAGATTGCTCTAGAAGCTCCAACAAGGTTCCTGTTAATAAAGAGATGATATATGGCAGTGATCATCAACTGGTGGCCTGCGGGACAAATTCGGCCCGCAACTGAGTTCCAATAGTTTCCATGTATTATATTTCTCGGTCTGTTTGTGTGTGCCTGTGAGTCCCTGCACTGGGATAAGGAAACACCATGTCCCAGACCATGTGCGAAAGTTTGAGGAGCTAACTGTAGTGCACCGTTTTCCCTGCCTATCTGCAAAGGTGGGATGCCTGGGTGATATTGGCTGCCTCCTTGGTTGGACCGTGTGTGCGTGCATGGGGAGTGGGGTTCAAATGTAGTGTCTTTTGCGTGCAAAAACCCATTACTTTAAATGTAGACGCACGTCATACAAGCTCACAACCCAAAGCAACACCATAGCAGCGCACATTTGGTCCAACACGCTTGTTTTTTGTGCATGTTCGCGGTGCCCAGCTCCACGCACCTGGTTGTCCCTCCGGTGTTGTGTCTGTGTCTCTCCTATTGTTTCCCACAGAGGTCTGCCCTGTTTGAAAGGAGAAGGAAGGCCGAATGTGGAAAGATGTCGCCTCAGAGATGTAGAATGTGTATTATAGAAGAGAAACACACATTTCAGGACCACTGACTTCTATCAGACATGTCCTGTGATTTTCAGCTTAAATATGAAAGAAGGCTGAAATCACAGGACATGTCTGTTCTGATAATACAAGTAAGCAGTGTAAAGCTCCATGCATGTGGGACCCTCCTTAATAGAGGGGGAGACAGTATCTGAAGTCCGGCTTTCAAGAAGTCAAGATTTTTCATTTCATATCATAGAAAACACCAAAGATGTGTATAAAAAAAATGATGGGCTTACAGGTAAAATAAAATATAAATTATAAAAAACTAAATTGTTAGGCAAATATGTGAATTTAAAGCCCCTACAAAGAACTTTTAACTGGATATGCAAAAGTCTCTGGTTTCTGCTGATGTCTCTGTGTGACCTACAACAGCAAATGAGGCGATTGGTGGGAAGATGAGCTATTTCTAAATTGTACCATAGGGAGGCAGTGGCCGGCTCGGTCCACCAGACGAAACGTTTTACGGCACTCAGACCAGAGACGGCATGTGCAAGCAGGGCCGGTTTTTGCTATGGGCAATGTGGGTGACTGCAATCTATGTGGGGGCGCAAGAGCGCCCTCAAAAAAAAAAAAAAAAAACTCCCCAGTTTTCTCGACCATCACTCATTTTTTCCATGTCAAGTTAGTGGAGTGGGCGCTGGGGCGCCCTGTTCTCACGACAACTTGAGATGAGAGTCATGTAGGCTACAGGTTGTGTGTGTCAGAATGGGGGAGGGGGGCGGGGGATCATCTTACAACTGCAGAGGTTGTATCGGAGTCTCAGAGGAAAAGCAAGGGGGAGGGGGGCGAGCGAGGGATAGACTGATGATCCCAGGTCTCACACAACACAAACTGCTTCCAAATAAATTCCATCCATAAATTAATGCAGACCTATATAATGTTACCTAAATGTTCTTAATTGGGTTATGTGAAAAATGAAAAAAAAACAAAACAATCATGTACGTGAACGTCAGCACGTGAATTTGTTTACATCACGTCAGTCTTGACCCTGGTTGTGTAATGGGTGGAACGTGTTGTCATGACTGGAACGGTTCAGACACTATTACTGTAATAGGTTGATGCTAAACAAAATTCATATGTATCACAAAATACGAAATAGTTTACTGCAGGAATCTTTTTTTGCTCCATAGAGTTGCCTTTTTATTTATTTATTTATTGAGCTTTCTTCAGGGATTTTTCAAGGATTATTAGATCCCCAGACTCAAATATTCAAACTATCTATGTTTATCCATGTGTCAAATGGTATTTTTTAGGGATGGTTAGCCCAGGGCGTAAAACTAGCCACTAGCCTCTGTGTGCAAGCCAGATAAGTGCCTTTACGCCAATATGTGCCAGAGCTCATGGGAAATGCAGTCTTCATTCTGGTAAAACACTACTGCTTTTGTCCACAGGGGTCACCAAAATCAACACAAAATGAAAATTCTTTGTAGGAGCTTTAATTTCAATGTATTTGAATGTTCAGCCCCCAAGGTTCTGGCCCTTCGACAAATATAGTAGGTGACCCCTGATCTACAGTCCGTCCTCTGCATTACCCCTAACCTTAATTCACTGTTTCTGCACACACCAAACAAATACTGCAAATAGCTCTGCACAACATCAGCTCTGAATAATTTCAACTAGAATCCAAAAAATGCATATGGAAAATTTGATATCTCAATTATAGTGACCAAATTATCATGGTTATCGATATAATCGCGATATTCTTAAATGCAACAAAACTTTAAAACATTAAAAATACAATTTCTTGAACTAAAAATGCAGACAGCCGTTAATATGGACTCTCGTTCTTGTCATTATCAGTAACCATAATCACCATACATTCACTGAAGTGTTCATCACGATCAGCGATAACATAAAATGTTTACATTAGGTCACATTGCCTTACATTGTGTCGGCTCCGCTCAGTGGACCTGAGTCGACCGTGTGCTTATGGTGTGGAGCTGTTAGTGTGTGAGTTCAGCTTTACAGTGGATGCAACTTGAAATGGTCCCACACCTTTCACATGCTCTCCTTTTTCTCTGTCTTTCCTCGGCTTTGCTCCGTCTCTCCTCTGATCACTCCACTGGATTCCGACGACCCTGTGCATCAGTAATAATGGTCATCATGTGAAACACAAGCGGAGTATGCACCTTATAACGTGAACAAAAGTAATTAAACGAAGCTTCAATTAAAAAAATCAAACAAAAAAAGCTGTTAAGTGTCTCTAAACGAAACCGGAAATGCTGTCCAGCAGCAACGTTCTTCCTGCATGCTCTGCAGACAGGACAAGTGTCTAAAGCCAGCTGTCCCTCAGCGGTCTTGTCCAATCCAAAATATGCCCATTTACTAAGGATGTTTACTTTTTCTTTCCGCCGTGCTTTTGATCTAGGTTCCTACATTACTCGTTAACATACGCGCTGTGCCTGCATGGAGAGACTTGGGTGATCCCTAGATTCCACTGGATGCGTGTGTGTTGCGTTTCCGCTCCGGCACGGCAGCGGAGCCGATACGTTTCAATTCATGTCAATGTGTGCGCTTCCACCACGTCACAGCTCCAGCTCAGCTATGGTCTTCTGGAGCCCACTGCACCAGATACGCAGAACTTCTATTTTGGCCAGACGCCGGAGCACAGCGCATGAATTCAGCACAGAGCAGATCGTGTGGGACAGGAAATCGTGCACAAAACATGAAACAAAACGCCCGGTTAATTTTCTACATAAAATACACCATGTTTACAGCAGATCATACTTCCCTGAACTACATCTTGAAAATGTTGTAATGGGCAGAGGCAGGCTTGAAATGAACAGGTCAGAGGTTTTCAGACATCATTTCACCCCGTTGACACCATGGACAAGGAGATGCTGATTGCAAATCACAAAATAGCAGGTCAGCACCGAGTTGTTTTCTTACTCCTCCTCTGAATTAAATGAACTGTTTTTGGCTTTGTGGTTCTACATCCTGCTATATTGCGCGATTATGTGCAAATTCGCAAGATTTCATGGGTCCTCATGATTCCCGCTGTCCCATCGGAGCCGCAACAGTTCACATTACAGACGCATTCGGTCGGTGTTGACGGACGCCGGAACATGAGCTGGCACGCAGCGCAACCATTCCAACGGATCCGCATCAAGTGGAATCCTGGGTGTAAGCGCCATTTATTATGGTTGAGTTTATTTCAGTGATTTATGCTGACATTTAATGCAGAAATAAGTTTGAGTTTGCCTTTGAATTTTGAACCACCTGTGCTGTGGTTGATATGTTATGCGGCTTCCATAGAGAAGGCAGGAAGTGTTGTTGTGAAGAACATGTGTTGCATAAACGAGAATGTGGTGGAGCAACACAGTCGTTTTATTGTCTGTGTTGGCACACAGCCAGCTCAACGAGTAAAACAGTCTCTCGTCCTTTCTCAAGAGTGGTTAAACAACAAGAAATGAAGAATGAGAAAAAGAACGCAAGATGGCCACTACATTAAGTAAAACGACTCGCTCAGCAACACGACGGCTACATTGCCATGATGACCCAAGACAAAGAGCCTAACATAACGAGACAAGAAGACGGTTCCAAATGAGTCAAAGTATACGAACAGTGAAGACGGTACGTAGCATATCGAAGACATAAAGAAAGTAAAACCGCACAACTTGAAAAATGAGACGATAAGCATGTTGGGTCTTCAGAAGATGATACTCATATAGAAAGCCATCCAGCGTTTCATGAACACTTGTTGAATTAGAGGTTGTGTAAACAATCACTATGGCAGATGACAGTGTCACTACGAGAACCAACAACACAGAGCTGCGGCAACAGGACCTACCACAATAGGGCACCAAAGCGCACCGAAAGGGGGCTAGAAGAGTTACTTAGTAGATTCATAAATACAAGAAGATCAAAACTATCACAGCTAACATCGAAAATGAACAAGATTAATGGACTAATGAAAAATGGTGAGAGTCCAGACATTATTGATGAACATCTGACTGAATACTCAAAACTTTCGAGAGAGTTTGGTCATGCAAATGATGGTGTACTCAGACTGTTGCCTGATGATGAAAAGAATGCAGATCAAACATTTTGGTTCAAACCAAGAAATGAACAATTCAACAAATGTATTAATGAAGCTGAAGGATGGATCTATGCATCATGGCAGCAGCATCAAGAAAAAGTGAGTCCAGATGACAGCATATCTGCGGTTGTTGCACCAGCGGAGGATGAATCTGTGCTCTATGTGTCGCAAAGCACAGCAACTGGCTATTCATCGAGACCGCCTAGGTCGTCCAGATCTTCTGGACCGCCCAGATCTTCTGGACCGTCCAGATCATCAGCATCTTCCAGATCATCTATCTCATCTATACATCAGAAGGAACAAGCAGAACACGCCGCCTTACTTGCACAAGCAGCATCCCTGAAACAGAAAGAGGCATTAGAGCTTGAGGAGTGCAAGTTAAAGGCAAAGAAGGATCAGCTAGAGGTCGAGACAGCAATTGCTGCATCTTCAGCAAAAATAAAAGTGTTGGAGCAGTGTGAGTATGAGAACCAACAACATGCAACTGCTCATTCTGAGACAAGAGCCAGTAGCTAGACAAGAGTCAGCAGTGAAGTATGGGCACACTGAAAGGTCACAGTGAAATAACAAAGTGAACCCAGAAAATGAGTCACAGCACACTAATATCAGTAATGATGCTGTAAACCTGTGTGAAGTGATGCTGAAACAAAACGATATTGCTGAAATGTTAAACAACAGAAACTGACCCATTTACACCAAAGAGACATACCTGTTTTCAGTGGGGATCCCCTTGAGTTTAAATCCTTTATAAGGGTACTTGATTATACCATTCATGATAAAACAGATGATGACAATGACAGGTTATACTACCTTGAACAGTTTAACAGAGGTGAGCACAGAGACTTAGTCAGGAGTTGCCAACATATGAGTCCCTATCAAGGCTACAGTGAAGCAAGAAAATTGCTAGCTTATCACTATGGCAATGAGCTGAAAATCTTGTCTGCCTACATGAACAGGGCTCTCAACTGACCACAGATCAAGCCAGATGACTCTAAGGCTCTTCATAGTTACTCCCTGTTCTTAACTGGTTCTAACAATGCAATGCCGCTGCCTTTGACACCATCAATCATTCCATCCTACTCTCCCGGCTGAACTCCCTCCTCAACATCACTGACACTGCCCTCACCTGGATACACTCATATCTCTCTGGCAGACAACAATTCATCTCCATCAACAACTGCTCCTCCTCAACTGCCCCCCTGTCCCAAGGCGTCCCCCAGGGTTCTGTGCTTGGTCCTCTCCTCTTTATCCTGTATCTCCTCCCCCTTGGTCAAATCATCCACCGCCATAATCTTCACTTCCACTGCTACACTGATGACATCCAGTTATACATCACCACCAAATCCATCACTCCCTCAACTCATTCCACCCTGTTAAACTGTCTGACCAACATCGAATGCTGGATGCAAACAAACTTCCTCAAACTTAACTGTGACAAATCGGACATGATTTTAATTGGTCCAAATTCCCTCACCCAAACAGCCAGAGACTTCCACCTCACCATTGACAACTCCACACTGTCACCCTCCCCCCACTGCCGCAACCTTGGAGTCATCTTTAACAGTAATCTCTCCTTCGACCAACACATCAAACACATCACCAAATCAGCCTTCCACCACCTAAAGAACATCTCTCGCCTCCGCCCCTCACTCTCTTTCTCGGCCGCTGAAACTCTAATCCACGCCTTCATTACATCCCGCCTTGATTACTGCAACAGCATCCTATATGGTACAACCGCTAAACTCCTCAATAAACTCCAGTATATCCAAAACTCTGCTGCTCGCCTCTTCACCCACACCCGCTCCCGTGACCACATCACACCTGTCCTCCAGAACCTCCACTGGCTCCCAATTACACAACGAATTGAATTCAAAATCCTCCTCCTCACCCATAAAACACTCCATAACCAGGCCCCCTCCTACCTCGCAGACCTTCTCCACCCATACATCCCTTCCCGCACCCTCCGTTCTTCTGATGCCATTCTCCTCACTGTCCCCAAGACCAAGCACAGAACCTGGGGAGATAGAGCTTTCTCTGTTGCTGCCCCCACCCTCTAGAACTCCCTTCCCAAACACATCCGGGAAACCACAGACCTCAAGACTTTCAAGTCACTTCTCAAAACGCACCTGTTCCACTCCGCTTTTAACATCTAGCATTCCAACTCTACCTGCACTGTTATGATCCGTCTGATCCATCCACTTCACTCAAATCTTTATCCAACTGTGTTCTTCTCCGATCCAATTGTTTTGGACATCTTATGTTTTGATAAATCTCTGCATTGTACTTAAGTGTTTCTAATATTGTTGTCTTTCTAATATTGTTGTTTAATTCTGTAAAGCGACTTTGAGTATCTTGAAAAGCGCTTTATAAATAAAATGTATTATTATTATTATTATTATTACTGCAAGACCTTGATCAGCTGCGAGAAATCGAGAATCCCACTAATCTTAGAATCATTGTCTCCAAGTTACCATATAAAATGAGAGAGATGTGAAGAGTTTCTGCATTTGACATTCAAGAAGCTAGTAGAAAGAGACCAAGATTTGCAGATCTGGTCAGATTCATAAACAGACGAGCCAAAATAGCTGCAGATCCTCTGTTTGGTGACATACAGGATACTGAAGATAAGGGGAAACATTTTGTAAACATGAAAACAGCTACAGTGAACAGGTCAAAAGGGAGTACATTCGCTACAAGTGTGGCACCAGCTGCAAATGAGAACTCACCTGAAAGCTGTAAAAGTTCCTCTTGTCAAGTCATTAATACCTTTCAGAAGCCATGTATATTCTGTGAAAAACAACATACATTGGCAGAATGTCTCAAAATCAGAAACCAGCCTTATAAGGGAAGACTAGAGTTTCTTCAAGGAAAAGGACTGTGTTTTTCATGTCTGACTCAAGGTCATTTGAGCAAAGATTGTAAAAAAAGAGCTTCATGTGATCACTGCTCCAAGAAACACCCAAGTATGCTTCATGTTACAAGGGAAGATGATGAAACTGTTAAGAGCAGTCAGAAAAGCACCACAGAAAACATGACTTATGAAACAACACACATCTCAGGTAGAACTTGTGGTGCCACCGGGGCCGGAAAAGACAGCCGTGTCTTGGCAATTGTGCCTGTGTGTGTCAAGGTAAAGAAAGGTGACAGGGTGATCAAGACTTATGCATTCATGGACAATGGAAGTCAAGCCATCTTTTGTACTGAAAGTTTAATGAGACAGCTTGGCACTGAAGGCAAGAAAACTCAAATATTGCTTCGAACAATGGGCTACAGCCAAGCTACCATCTTTCAGGTCAAGAGATTTGTGGTCTGAAAGAGAACATTTACATTGACTTACCTGAGATTTATACTCATAAAGACATTCCTGTGTCCAAAGAGAACATTCCTGTTCAGGAAGATTTGGAGGAGTGGCCATACCCTCATGGTATCGAGCTGCCCCAAATAAATGCAGATATAGGACTGTTGATAGGCTGTGATGTTTACAAGGCCATGGAACCATGGGAAATCATCCATAGTGAGGACGACGGTCCATATGCAGCGCGGACAATCCTTGGTTGGGTCTTGAATGGTCCCTTCAGAGGTGATGGTTGCAGCACTCCATCTGAAAGTCGAGAAAGTGTTTCTGTCAATCGCATCTCCATTGCCAATGTAGAGAACTTGCTTGTACAACAGTTCCATTATGACTTTCCAGAGAAAACCAGTGAAGAAAAATATGAAGTGTCACGAGAAGACATACAGTTTATGGACTCTGTTAATGAGACAGTGAAGAAGGTTGATGGACATTATAGTATAGACCTTCCTTAAGAAACAAAGCTGTCAAGATGCCTAACAACTACAGGGTAGTTGTTCAGAGAGCAGAACACCTGATAAAGAAACTTGTCAAAAACAAAGACTTTCATAAAGAGTATCAGAGATTCATGTCTGACCTGATCAGTAAAGAGTATGCAGTGGAAGTACCAAAGCAAGAGACTGTGTCTGAAAATGATAGACTGTGGAACATACCTCATCACGGGTATATCACCCCCAAAAAGGGAAACTTCGCGTAGTTTTCGACTGTGCAGCATCATTTCAGGGCAAGTCATTGAACGCAGAACTTTTACAAGGACCACACTTAACAAATACACTAATAGGAGTGTTAACAAGATTCAGACATGACCACATAGCTTTAATGTCAGATATAGAGGCAATGTACCAGGTGAGAGTACCACCAGAGGGTCAAGACCTCCTGCGATTCCTCTGGTGGCCAAATGGAAACCTGAATGAGCCCTTGAAAGAATACAAAATGGCTGTACACTTGTTTGGGGCGACATCCTCCCCCAGCTGCGCTAACTTTGCATGACTGCATCAGTCTGCACTTCCAGCAGATGCTATACATCCTATGATCCTTCCAAAGAACCATCATGTGTCAACTTTGATTCTCAGACATGTTCACCAAGAAACAGGACATAGTGGAAGAAGAGAAAGGTTCTGGGTTCCACAAGCAGACTCAGCTCTTAGAAAGATACTTCCAAAGAGTGTAATATGTAGAAAGATATCAGCAAAACCTGGTGAACAGAGAATGGCAAATCTGCCACAAGATCGCCTGATACCAGACAATCCTCCATTCTCTAGTGTAGGGATAGACTATTTCGGACCCTTTGAGGTCAAGTGTGGGCGGAGTATGGTCAAGAGGTATGGGGTTTTGTTTACATGTCTCACAGTCAGAGCAATTCATATAGAAGTTGCTAATTCTCTCGAAACTGATTCCTGTATAAATGCCAATTTGTATCCAGGAGAGGCCAAGTGTCTATAATGAGGTCAGATAATGAAACGAATCTGGTGGGTGCAGAGAAGGAAATGTGTGAAGCAATCAAAGGCTGGTATCAGTTAAAAATCTCAAATATGCTCATGCAGAAAGGAATCACTTGGATATTCAACCCAACAGCAGGGTCACATTTTGGAGGCATCTGGGAGAGGCAGATTCATTCTGTCAGGGGAATTCTTTACCAGATCCTGAAACAGCAAACTCTTGATGATGAATGTCTCCACACATTCTTCTGTGAAGTTGAGGCTATTGTACATGGCAGACCTATAACAAGAGTGTTGAATGATCCACATGATATTGAGGCTCTCACACCTAACCATTTACTCCTTCTGAAAAGACAACCAGTGCTACCTCCTGGAGTGTTTCAGAAAGAGGACTTTTATGCCAAGAAGAGGTGGAAGCAGGTGCAGTACCTGTCTGACATCTTCCAGAAATGCTGGACCAGGGAGTACCTGCCACTTATGATGTGAAGCCTGCGAAGCTAGTCCAGGCAGACAGCTCAAGCTGCACCCATCCTGATCAGCTGATGAGTCACATGCTCGCCTCTCCAAAGAGGGCGGGCTTTTTAAACCCCCTAGCTTACCCACTCATCCTGGCAATGCTGCCGCTGCTGCTATTTTCTGCCATTGTCGCTGCTCCTCTGCTGCTGCCCTGCTGCTGCTGTCCTTGCTGCTGCTACTGCTTACCATCACGTTGCTGCTACTGCTCCTGCTGCCCATGAGGTTTTGCTAACCCACCACCTCCCCAGCCAAGGAGTTGTCAGACAGTTGTAATGTTGGCAAAAACAGACGTCCATTTCTCCTGTGCATGAGATTTTGCTAACCCACCACCTCCCCAGCATCTGCAGGAGAGGCAGAAATGGACTGAAATCAGGATAAATCTGAAAGAAGGACATGTCGTTCTCATAGTGGACGACAGTGCAAGAGAAGTTCATGGTTGATGGGAAAAGTTGAAAAGACAGTTTCTGGTGCAAAAGGTCTTGTTAGACGTGCTTTTGTGAAAACTAAAACTAGTGTTTTGGAGAGACCAATAGATAAGTTATGTTTATTGCTTGACATGGATAAGTAAGTTCATATTCTGTGTGTCATACACTTGTGCTTAAAGCATGTGATTTATGCTTCACACTAAACTTGAGTGATTGTTGAACTAAGATAATGTTATGTGGACTTGAACTACTATTTATTTTAAGAAATGTATATTGGTTCATGTAAACGAAAGGAACAAAAATAAGTTCATTATATATTCATTGTTTCAGAATAAATGATGCTTTGATGTGTAAAAATGTAATTGTTATGCCTCAGCAGTAACAATTAAGGGTGAATGTAAGCGCCATTTATTATGGTTGAGTTTATTTCAGTGATTTATGCTGACATTTGATGCAGAAATAAGTTTGAGTTTGCCTTTGAATTTTGAGCCACCTGTGCTGTGGTTGATATGTTATGTGGCTTCCCTAGAGAAGGCAGGAAGTGTTGTTGTGAAGAAAATGTGTTGAATAAACGAGAATGCGGCGGAGCAACACAGTCATTTTATTGGCTGTGTTGGCACACAGCCAGCTCAACAAGTAAAACAGTCTCTCGTCCTTTCTCAAGAGTGGTTAAACAACAAGAAATGAAGAACGAGAAAAAGAACGCAAGATAGCCACTACACCGGGGTCACTGTTATCTGGCCCGCAAGGGGGATCAGAGGATTCATTCGAAACCCCCCCAGCCCCCAGCCGCGGTCAAGGTTTTTTTTTTTTTTTTCATATTTTTATTTCATAATAAATATAAATGACTGTCATCATTTAAATAACAATTCCAAATTATTCTAAACTGATCAAAGTAAAGCAAATCAAAGCCCTAGCACCGAGGGCTCTAATTTAATTCATTCATCTTGGCACAGTGAAAATTTGGTGCCTAAAGGCCGCGCCGTCAGTGCGCTGAAAGCTCGCCAGCTCTAACCTGGTCTACTCTTGGCGCAGGCAGAGCGCAGCTGGCCAAGTGGTAATTTGGCTGACCGGTGCACAGTTTCAGGCAGGTTTCCAGAATGTCAGGCACATTTCAATGCAATAAATAATCACAACAACCACTATTATTCACTATTATCTGAATCACATAAATTTATATCTATATCGATTGTCCCGTCACATCTGATGTCAGATCAAAGGCGGCTGGCGCACGTAATGGAAAGTCAACCTGAATTAACACAGCTGACACTGTGATGCAAAATAACAAGTTCACATCTCTCTCAGCCACAAACAGCCTCGGCATCAGATAGTGAGGATATAATGAACATGTCTCATCTCAGAAAATTCAAAAGAAAAGAGAAAAAGAGAGAGACACTCGCCAGCAAGGGCCACGGAGCTTGGTGATGCGTACCTTACGCACAGATCGGATTTCCTCACAGTTACGCATGGCATTTGTTAATGTTGTGATCTGTGCACACTGCTCATCTTTGTTACACGGGGTTTAAATATAGGTTTCTACACGCCCCGCTCGCTTTTGCCTGGTCTACAAATTTAGAGCCCTGAGTCTGGGGACGTTGGCACAGGACTGTCATGTACCAAGGAGTTGTCAGACAGATGTAATGTTGGTAAAAACAGACGTCTATTTCTCCTGTGCTGCTCACACTCCAGGCCAGTGGGTGGCAGTAATGTGAATGATAGAGACAGTACACTTAAATTTACTTAAATTAGTTAATGTTGGTAAAAACAGACGTCCATTTCTCCTGTGCTGCTCACACTCCAGGCCAGTGGGTGGCAGTAATGTGAATGATAGAGACAGTACACTTAAATTTACTTAAATTAGTTAATTCATGTTAAAGGAAAGTTTTGATGGTAATAGAGACAGTACACTTTAATTCATTCATGTTCATTCATGTCAACAGAGGAGAAAAACATGTCATGTCAAAGTGAAGTTATAATAAATGAAAAATATAAATTAAAATGTATGAAGTGTGCGTGTGCATTTGGGGGGGTAGGGAGGAGTCCACTTTTTTGGGAAAAAAGATCTCCCCCTCCACAAGGCTGGCTACGGGCCTGGTTATTATATATCCCGATTATCCACAGAGATAACGTGATTAATTTACACACTGATGGTAAGTACAACCACATAAAACTTAAACCGAGATTAAACATAATACAGGTAATCGTTACATCCCTGAAATGCACCAGTTCAACTCATCTTCATACCCAGCCTACCTGACACATTACATTTACATTCATTCACATGGTTTACATGATACATACACTGACAGGGTGAATGCTGTTAGAATGGCTGGAGTTTAAACTTCTCTCCTTACATTGATTTAATCAGTGACTCTGAGTATACCTGTGCCTCCTTCTGAAGTTGTTCATGACAGAAATCCCTTCATGGCCTATAAATTTCTTAGATGTGCTCATTATATTCTCATTTATCTATAAATATGCAAATTTGACTTGCCTGTGTCTCTCCCACCACTCAGGCACTTGCCTAAAGCTCAGAATCTGCTCATCAAACACTCAAACCTCTGCTTGTTCCCTGTTTTGCTGGCTACCGTATGCTACACAACAGCAGGTGATAATAAGTGTATGCAATGCAACAAAAAAGTCAAGTCTTAGTGACTTACGAATCCTGTATCAGCGTATTTGGCTAAAATGAAGACATTAGATCAGACAGTGACCTTTGGACAACCATGAAATTTTATGAAGAAAATCATGCTCTTCATTTTACTTGCAGGGTGTCTGTTTGCAGTAGATCTGGTGGTCTTCTGCTCCACCATGAGCCTAAATTTACCCCATAAATTTTACCCCCCCCACAATCCCCCCACCCCCCGTACCTGCAAAACTGGTAATGTTGGGGTGCCATGTGGCACAGTGGGTAAAGCAGGCACTACATATGCAGAGGCTACAGTTCTCACAGCAGTTGGCCCCGGCTGGAATCCCGCATCGGCACTTTAGTGCATGTCATTCCCCCTCTCTCTGCCCAAAAAATATACTTAGAACCAAAACAAACAAACAAACAAACAAAAAAACTGGTAATGTTACTGCTTTTGTGATTAGTATGTCTTAGCAAAACAGAGTAAACACACAAAGCATAGTAAGAAGCCACTCCTGACATGGCTGTAGTAGATGCTTGGAGCTTGTTAAACTTGAAACAAACTGTAGCTATTGTTATAAAGTTGCTAAGAAGCTCAATTTCCGGAGAAAATTAAAGGAAAAGCTAGTGAATTTCATCAGGTTTTTGCAGAGATACAAAAACATGTGTGTTTTGTTTTGTTTTGGTAGTCATTTAGTAGTTTGTAGATCCCAAGTGTTTTTCCCAGACAGATGCCAGACTGAGCTAAGAGCAGTCGGTCAGAGAGAGTTCATCTGTATGTTCCTGCTTGATGGGCAGAGAATTAGAATCTAACGAATGTGTGCTCTCAGCCTGCCATAAGAGTAATTTGGATTCAAGAGGTGCTGTGGGCTGCAGATCCAAACCTGGTATTCACACACTGCGCTGTGTAGATGTGTTTATTAACCTCTAGACAGGCAATAATTGTATTTGTCAGAGCTGTTTAATCACCTCTATAGCTCTCATCACTGTCACTTTCACTTTATCTCCTTTACGAACTCAGCTAACTTCTAGGTGGACCCACTCCCTAACCCTCTTCCTGCTCCTATGTGTCACTTTGTTTTATTTTTTTTTAAAGGAGGCTATTTCCTTTTTGATAGGGGAAAAAAAATCTTTGTTATTATCTTTGCAGACAGTCGAGCACTAATCAATTTGTCACTGTGATCAATAGTACATAAACATACATGTACATTTAAATCAATTCACAAAGTAAATAAAGAAATTACATACAACCCCAATTCCAAAGAAGTTGAGATATTGTTTAAAATCTAAATAAAAACAGAATGCATTCCCTTGCAAATCTCATAAACCCATATTTTATTCACAATTGAACATAGTAAACATATGAATGTTTAAACTAAGAAATTATACAGTTTGTCTTTCAGATTCTTTGAGCCCAACCCTGAGTCAAAACCTGAAGTTTGAGCCAAATCGTGGGTTAGGTGAACCATTACAGCCCTGCCCTGGGGTGCATCTATCATCATGGCAACCCCCTCAAATTTCTGAGCCTCTGAGGCCCACGCATGAAATAAAGACTCCTCTGATATCTCTGCAGTTGATCAATCTCTGACACCTATCTCCCATACATTTATATCAAGTCTCTGTGAAACACAACCACACGCACACCCACGTACTTACACAATTGACTGCTCCTTGATGTCAGCGTTCAGAGAGAGAGAGAGAGATAATCATGTGTCTGTACAATATATGAATGTTAATCTTGGTTGTCGGTTTAATTCCCATGTTGACAGACATCACACCACCCTAATTTATGAATTAGGGACTCTTCTGATATCTCTGCAGTTTATCAACTACTTAACTGATATTTCTGACTTCTTTCTTCCATACATTTTCACTAAGTCTTTGTGAAACACAAGTACACACAATCACATACCCATGTTGACAGAGATTACAACCTCAGCAGCGGCCCCTCAAAATTTCTGAGGGGAAATTCTGTAGTTCTATTCACTGTTTTACAAAGAGCAGCACACTAACATTAAGCTAATAGTATTGAAGCTATTATGAACGATCCGTATGTTTCTAGACTGCTGTTTCATTTGACATGAACATACCTGCAGCATGAGGAGATTGGAGATGACCTATAGTCACATTTGTGTTCTTCATTCAGCCTCACTCAAATCTCATCTTATCATCGCTATCCTGAACTGTGATATCACACTCCACAAATTTCCCTCAAATTGTGTAGATCTACTGTATATATTTATTTCTGCTGTAAAGATGGGCATTTTCACATGGAAGTCTATGGTGACTCACTGTTGGAATCAGACTCTAGTGGTCATTAGAGCACTGGACCAGTGCCACCCACTGGTCGCACAGAGTCAGATCATTTGTTCCCTCTGCATTATCGATACTGATGTGTTTCAGTTTGATGTAACAGTATAGCTGTGTGAAGAGTGTGATGTGTCCTGTGTTTACAGGAGGAAGAAGAGGATCAGCTGGAGGAAGATGACTCAGTTAAAGAGGAAGCACCAGAACAGGAGATACCAAACTGAACACCAGAGGACATGGACACATTGCCCTGTGGCATCACTTTCAGTCTATAGCACATGTAAATTTTTACTAGCTTCCCAAAGTCAGCAGGTAGTTTTAACTCCAGATAGTTTAGCAACCAGAGGTTTATTTTAGAAAACGTTATTTAAATGGTGATATCTTTGGATTCGAGATAGAGTTTGTACTGGAACGCAGCTGACAGAGTAGACAGAGTTTAGATATCTTGATGAGGCAGCACATCAAAGCGTCCAACTGTAGTTGCACACACACCACTGTGCTTCTTCTGCAGCAGAGATATGTGTCTGACTGTTCCTGCTCAGCCACCTAATGTATTAAGGACATTTTCCATGTAATCTATTTTCATATGTTAATGAGTTCATGGAACACGCACATTCTGGTTGGACTGCAGCAATCCACTGTCTTCAAATGCATCTCACAAGACATGTAATTGGAAGATTTTATTTTTATATTTTATGCATATCTTCTTAGATCAGTCATTTTGAATATCTGCTTACTTTCTTACCTATTAAGTATTGAGTTTTGTTTGGCTAAAAAACATATTTATCTTTGATTTTCACTATCTTTAATTTCTTACATACAAATATACAACCATTGGATTTGTAAGATATCTTCCATATTTAGGCAGATTGTATAAACACAATTTGTAAGGTAGATTTTTTTTTTTTTCCTCCATCCAGTGGCTGTATGACCTGCTGGTAGTCTGTGGTCTGTGGACTTGGGGCTTCTTGTATATCATCTGTCACTTTTTATCAACATTTAGCATTGAAAATTTACTGAAGCCACAGATGGAGAGAAACATTCATAGGTTTTAATTCTCTCACATCAACTGCAACATACTAATTTGATGCTAAATATGATGACTTTACATTTTAGGAAGGGAATGTGAAGTTGATTTAACTTGAGTTGTTCGAAATTGTCCGTATGTCATAAAGTTGGATGAGACCAGAGACTGCTAACAGGTTAAAGCACCATCAGACACTCAGTACATTTGGAATTATCCCTTCAAGTGCCAATAAATCTGAATTGCAAAAAAGGTTTGCTTGTGTTCGACTGATGCTCAATGCACATTAAATGTTTGGATTTTCTCATTCAGTGCGGTTCTTGGTTGTCTGTGGTGACACAATATTGGCAGGTATTTCCTGTAATAAAAAGCCAAAATAAGGCCAGAGTAACAGAATAAGTCACCATCATTTTATCATTCAGCATAATCAAAGAAATTGGTGACATGTTTAATTCTAATAAAATCTGAAATGTGCCCAATTGCTGGCCTCACGGTGGTGATAAAGATGGAGTTGTTAAATTACTTTTCCTTTACATTTTACATTGAGTGAGTGAGTGAGAGAGGGGGGTGGAGGGGGTTGCATATCCTTTCACCCCATCACATTGCCCCCCTCTCCAAGTGTATTCATCAGATCTTCATATTCCCATCAGCAGTCAGACCAGAGGCATCAACACTCTTGCATTCTGACATTAAGGCATCGAGGGGTGTAATTCCAATTTGTTTCAAAGGAACTATTAATTTGCCCATTTCAAGGCCAGACAGGAGGGAAGCCCTGTAAGTCTGCTGAACCGTGAAAGACATTATCTGGAGAATTGATGACAGGAGTTGTTGGCGCCTGCAGACATTTGAGCTGGGCTCCCTGTGGTCAAGCTCCCAGCATGCCATCTGAGAGCGATGTCATTAGACTTTTGATAAAAGCGATGGGCATACTGATGATAGAATGGCCCACTCTGCCACCCAGTGCCCCACCAATGTCCCATTTACACCCGCAGCATACTAAACAGCTCCTGTTTCAAACAACAGCAATGGTGCTTAACAGCTAGCTATACAACAAGAGAGGAAAACACAGTAGTAGCGCTGTGCAAACACATTTGACAGCCTGATTTACTAAAAAAAAAAAAAAAAAAAAACATGGTGAGGAGTGCACAAGAGAAGAAAACCCCAAAAATGTTTGGTTTCATTCAGTGCATCCTGTGTGCATGAAGCCTTTCTACCTGCCCATCCTGTGTAATGCATAAGTATTTGGGACAGCACAGTTAAGAAACTGTAGACACCGCTGCAGTATACTGGAATGACCCAGATGTGAGGAATGCAGAGATGCATGAACTTTTGGCAGGTTCTGCCAAACTCCTTCTTGTGACTGGCTCCAAATCAGCCCTTAGTTCATCCAACAGCTCCAAAATGGATAGGCAAGATGTGTGAATTACTTTTACTTCTGTCATTCCAAAAAATGTTCAAAGGTGAGAGAAACTGTTTTTCTATATGAACTCTGTCACTTCTTCATACAACAACTGCAACAATCTTTGCAAAAAGCTGAGCTTAGCACCTTCCTTTTAACCGTATTATCCATAGTCATAATCATCAATATTTACTTTAAAATTAGAGTTTGGCAATATAGGACTAAACAAATAATATTTGACTTGACATTTTGCTCCCTGACAGTCATGATTCATTACTGTCTCTGTTTACCTTTAGCCACCAATAGTATGGCAACTGAAAACATGTCTGTTAATCTATAATTGCAAGAATGTCTGTCACTCTGTCTGTCTGTCCATCTGTCCATCTCTGTGTTAATCACATCAATCTGGAAAGGTTCATCTGACGGACTTCACACTTGTCAGATGTCTTGCTCGTGGTACGAGTGAGTGCAGTGGTGATTTTGCAGCGAGGTGTGTAGTCTCTGCACATGGGGCACCTGCTCAACCCACTGAGCTACATGGCGCCTCAGGTAGGCTCTTTTGTGGTTAACACTTCCCCTCTCACTGTTTTTGTTAACTTCATTTGCAGCAGCAATCAGAACTCTTATGTAGACGCCTTCATACATGTTACAACCCCAGCTTCTGTTTGTGAGGGGAACAGGGAAATAACCTGAAAACAACCAGATGTTAACTGGTTAATCATTTCTTTGATGAAGGTTAGTTAACAAAACAAACTGACAACTGGAAAACTAAAGGAGGGGAACAGGGCAAAAAAGGTGCCATCTGAAACAAAGAACCAAGGGATTCTACTAAAACAAGGAGTCAGGTATAATCTGAAACACAAAACGCAAACCAAAGAAACTCAGAAAATCAGGCAAACAGACCTACCCAAGTGCTAATAGGTTAATTACAATCAAGGTTCTCACAGGTATAGAGGCAAGCTGACTAATACATTCAGTTGCTATGAGTGGTGATTTGGCTGGGCTTTTACTGATTTTAGGAAAAGTTTGGGCCAACCAGACCAGAACATTGCCACACTAATCAGAATGCGCCACCGCAGAACTCCTGTCTCCTCCCCCATTTCTCTGGCCAACCATGCTGGCCTGCACAGTCTGCTTTGTATAGTTGACTGCACAATTAAGTGGGTCAGTGGGGTCAGTGCAGCTGTAATAATCTGTTTTAAAGATGTAACTATCCTCCTTTACATGTAACTGACATCTGCCAACTAAATTATTGTCCTATTATTAACCAGTTAACATCTAATAGTTCTCTGTTGATTTTCCCCTGACATACTGTATAGGTGACACTTAATTTTAAAGCTTATACATCCATTGCATGTAAACAAGATAGCTGTTCATTTGCATGTGATTTCCTTTTAGAAAGATGTCTTTTTGAATTTTGAACATTTGGCTTATAATAAATATTAATATTGTATCAAAAGTGTAGTTTGACAGTTTTTCAGCTATCAGTTTAGAGCCATATGAATGATCCTTATTGACAGATTTTTGTTTTTCCATTGTGTGTATGTTCTATATGTGGCCCTGTGAACCAATACAAAAAGAAGAGGCGTCTGGTAAGAGCCTTGTCCTTGGCACATGTCAGATTTATATCCACATAAAAAGGTAAATACCGTACAAGGCTGCACAGATACAAGCTACCAATTGTCCTTCCTATTACAGCTTTATGGGAGGTGTAATTCATACAGATCACCCACCAGCTGTAACTGTGAATTGTCTTCCTCTGAAAATGATCAGCCCATATACCTCCAAAATACTTCAGCCCTATAGAAGAGTGGATAAGGAGGCTTATACTGCTCATGTTATCTTTATGCTCTAAGTGGAGCTTTCTTCCATTACTGAGTCTCTTCCCTGGAAAAAAAAAATGTGGTTGGTCTGATTATTTTCAGCGAAATATATTTAATCATACTTTTACAATCATAATAATTAAGACTATCATTATTGTTATTATTATTATTATCACTGTCAACTGACAGTTTTAATTACATTTGCTTATATTAAACCACTACTGCAAATGTCCCTGAGAACAATTACTGTCATCATACAACTAAAGACAAACTTATTTCATCACTTCTTACACATCTTAAAACTCTCAGAAAACATTTCAAAACCATCCCTGCTACTTTTACATTAATAACCAGTTTTGTGGATTGACAAAGAGAGCAACCAAAGTTCTCAAACCAGCCAGCTGCACATCTTCAGGAGTGTGGCAATCATCCCTCAAGCAAATTCACAAGATCACCTCCATGTACTGACCAAAAGGTGTATTACAATTACGATTGACAGCCATCACAGCAGGTGATGTCTGTTACATGACTAAAGGTGAAAGGAAGCGCCGACGGTGCCCCACCCCCTGGGAACAACCACACATTGTTATATAATTTTTTTTTAATTAGAAATTTGTATAACCTACATCTCTAAAGCGCCTGAATCCACTCCAGTGTCTTTTAACTCGTGCCAAAAACGTAATTTTACGTTTTTTTTTTTTTTTTTTTTTTTTTAAATTATGAAAATAGACACTCTTAACACACCATATGTGTGAATTTGGGAACTCTATGATGAATCGAACTTAAATAGATGATGATGGAAACTCATGAAAACTCACGATCTGAACGTTTTACCGTAACTCGGCTTTTGATTTTTGCCGCATTGTTTGCCGTGTAGTTGTCGAATCAGTGGCGCACGCGTTATACGGCAACATTCACCGTGCACGTTTCGGGACAACCGAAATAAACGGTTTGTCCCCACTGAAAGCATAAAGTTTCACCTTTCAAATGAGCCATAGTATGTCTCCATAGCTATAATATAGAATACGCTGTGGCTCTACAAAAATCGTCAACAATGGTCTAGATTGCTGGCACTCAGGTCTAAAGCTTCGGAATACAGCGCGGCACTCAATGAGTTAAGAGAGCCAATATAAATAATAACAACAACTGATCCGACCACAGCAGTGGCTATCTCCAATCACAGTTGCGGCTTTTTCTGACCACAGTGGCAGCTTGAGGCTTGCTTCGACCATAGCTGATGCTTGCTTTGACCAGAGTGGTGGCCTGCTCCAACCACAGCTGATGCTTGCTTCTACCACAGCTGCGGCTTGCTTCAGTGCTCCAGGCAGCTAAGACAATGGGTCCAAAGAAAACCCCAACCAAGTCCAAATCAAAAGATGAATGTCTCACTGGAGTAGGTAAATGATCTACTGTCTAAACAGAAAGAAATGTTTACAGCACTAGTAAAACAGCAGCAGGACAATTATCAAAGTTTTGTAAGTGTTATAATGGACTCCACTAATGAGAGATTAGACTTGATAACAAGTCCAAGATATTAAAACTAGTCTTCAGTTCACCCAGAAGGAAGTGGGCAAATTCAAGGTTCAGTATTTCAAAACAGTCTGATCATGGAACAGCCATGCAGTCAGGCATTATGAAAAGATGTGACAGTCTACTTGCCATTACAAACAAATTGGAATATTTAGAAGGTGGCAAAGTGGAGGCTGGGGATGAGTGAAGTTGCCGAACAACGCCACCAGGGGAGTTTCGCCCCAGGAAGTAGTTACTGATTTTTTCAGGAGGGATAGAAAGGTCGCACAGGTTCAAATCACCACTGGGCAGGAAACGGTGTTCAAAATATAAAAATGTTCTTTATTGTACAATTTTATTTTTTAAATTGTATGCACCAGTCTATGTTAAACAGTGGGCCAAAAGAGGGGATGGACAGGGCTGGGCTGGGCTTGCCACAGCAGCCCATAACCAATGAAGGGGGGAGAAACAAAAATAATAAAATTATCACCCGTGACACTGCACCACCAGGGATTGGGTTGCCGCTCTGGGCCCACAGCACCTGTCCACAGGGAGAGAGGGAGAATTAATTCATTCATTCACAAATTAATAAATCAAACGGTTTCTCAGATCAATAAACAAAAGCAGCAGCAGCAGCACAGAAAACCCCCAGCTCTGTGACGGGGATGCTGAACTCAAACTTAACTAAAGAAACCCTAAAAAAAGGAACAACAAAACAAATCCAGAATCAAACCAGAAAAAAGAAAAGCCAAACCTGAACCAAAGAAAAAAAATCAAAACAAAAGACAAAGAACCAAAAACAGCAGCGTCGTCCAGGGAGCCGTGGCAATGAATTTACATGACATGGACCTCACCGGTGCCGCGTCACAGCAGGCCATGCAGCGGTGTTACCCCTCCGTTTCTGCCTGATCCAAACTGTGGCACAGAATATTTACAATTAGCCAGGGGTCAAGCAGCGAGGAGAAGGAAAAGGGCAGAACGGACACGCCGACTTACCATGAGGGGGCACAACCACACCCATGAGGACTTCCAGCGGGGCAACACGGCCCCATGGCTGTTTTGTTCATCTTTTTAAAATGATGAGACATTTGTTTTGTTTCCCGAGCTAACCGCTCGTATATCTCTCTTTTATTTCTTCTTCTTTTCCTGTACCCCGAATTCCTACAGGACAACATCCAACACCTATCACAACCACCAGCCCCCTCTGCTGGTCACCGCTGGTGGCGACACACTAATATCAACACATCCCCCTTTCTGTGAAGTTGTGAACAATGAGCATGAGAAACACATGCCTTAACACACTTATATGATGCCAGTACTATAAATCAGAATTATTGTAACCACAATTACAACAACTTTTTGTAAACTCCAGCTTATCTTTGTTGAACATTTTATCACGTCTTCACTTAGCACCAAGCTCTTTTGGACAACTAAACACATTTCAAAAAACATACATCATATTTGTATCTTTTTTTTTTTTCTTTTTTTTTTTAACATTAGAACTTCAGCATCCAGTACACTGATTCAAAGATCAAGTTTAACTGGTCTTTTGATCTGACGTGCAGATCTCCTCAGTACAGGCAACTCTGTGGAAACACCACTTGTCTCCAACGGCACATGTCCATCATATTTCAACTCAGGCACCGTGTCGGCCTGTGACACAGCATCCTTTCCATCTGCATCACCACACAGTGTCCCTTGAAAAGTCTCTTTGGTTTTCAGAAGGTTGCGACGGTTCCTTCTGAACACATTTCCTTCCTCAGTTCTCACTTCGTAGGATCTTGGTCCTATTTCCTGAAGAACAGTAGCTTTTCTGCTCCATGCATCCTGGTCTTGGATTCTCACCACATCATCCTTCCTAAGTGGTCTGAGAGCTTTCGTTGACTTGTCGTAACGCTGTTTCTGTTTCCATTTCAGGTTCTCCATTTTTGACTGCATCTCAGTTCTCTGTTTGACCTCTGTGTAGCAGGGCAGTGTAGTGCGCAGCTTGCGATTCATCAAAAGTTCTGCTGGGGACTGACCACAGTCAAGGGGGGCAGACCTGTAGCTCAGCAGGGCTAGATAAGGATCTGACTTACTGTCTGTGGCCTTCTTTAGAAGCTGCTTAATGATGTGCACTCCCTTTTCAGCTTTGCCATTTGCCTGTGGATGGTGGGGACTAGACGTGACATGGTGGAAACCATATTGTTTTGCAAACTGCTGCCATTCTCTGCAGTTATAACACGGACCATTGTCACTAACTACAGTCTCTGGTATTCCATGCCTAGCAAATATGGACTTGACATGAGTAATAACACTGTTGGCAGTTGCATTTGTGAGTAGGGCAATTTCTGGGAAGTTTGAATAGTAATCAATGACTAGCACATAGTCTTTTCCATTACAATGAAACAAGTCTGTTCCTACTTTCTTCCAGGGTTCAGTAGGAAGATCAAGAATCATCATGGGTTCCCTTGCCTGCTTGCTCTGGTACTTTTTACATGTTTCACACTGTCCAATAATGTTTTCAATGTCCTTGCTTATACCATGCCAGTATACAGTGTCTCTGGATCTCCTTTTACATTTTTCTATCCCCAAGTGTCCCTCATGTAGTTTCTGTAGCATTTCCATTCTCAAACTGTGTGGTATCACAATCCTATTGCCTCTTAACAACAGTCCATTTGCCACACTTAGCTCTGATCTGATGTGATAATACTTTGGACAGGACCCCTTGGGCCAGCCACTGTGTAGGTATTCTATCACTGTTTGTAGCTCCTTGTCTTTAGCCGTCTCTTCACTTATCTGCTTTGATTTAGCATCAGACACTGGCAGAGACTCCACTATCATGTTAACATGATTTTCCACTTCTTTCTCTGTGAAGCTCACGTGACTCTCCTCTGGCGCTCTTGATAGCGCATCCGCTAACACTAGGTGCTTGCCTGGTGTGTATATTAACTCGAAGTCATACCTTTGCATTTTCATGATGAGGCGCTGAATCCTCGGCGACATCTCATTCAGGCTTTTCTTGATGATTGACACTAGAGGACGATGATCTGTCTCAACTGTGAAAGTGGGAAGACCATATACATAGCAATGAAAGATTTCCAGTCCATAAGCCAGTCCAAGACACTCTTTTTCAATTTGAGCATATCTGCTTTCAGTCTTTGTCATGGATCTGGAAGCATAAGCCACTGGCTTCCAACCATCTCTTTCAACTTGCAGCAAGACAGCTCCAAGCCCGTCCTTTGAAGCATCTGTGGAGATCTTCAATTTCTTGGTTGGATCATAATAAGCCAGCACAGGGACAGTTGTCAGTGTGGTCTTCAGGGCATTCCACTCACTCTCATTTCTCGCTGTCCACTTGAATTCTGTGGAATTATGAAGGAGCTCTCTCAATGCCGACGTTCTCACCGACAGGTTTGGTATGAACTTTCCAATAAAGTTTATCATCCCCATCACTCTCAGCACACCTTTCTTGTCAGTTGGGCGTGGCATGCCTAGGATAGCTTTTATCTTTCTTTCATCAGGCTCAATACCTCGAGCAGACATCTTGTCACCCAAAAATGTTATTTCCTGCACACCAAATTGGCATTTGGCACGGTTCAGTTTTAGTCCATTTTCATGTACCCTTTGGAGCACTTTTGTCAGTCTTTCATTATGCTCTTGAAGGGTGGAGCCCCAGACGACCACGTCATCCACATAACAACGGACCCCTTCTAATCCTTCTAACATACTGTCCATGGCACGATGAAAAATCTCAGAGGCTGAGATTATGCCAAATGGCATTCTGAGAAACCTGTACCTGCCAAAAGGTGTATTGAAAGTGCAGTACTTTGAACTTTCCTCATCCAACTTGATTTGCCAGAATCCCTGCGCTGCATCCAGCTTTGAGAAATATTTGGCTCCTGCCATTTCACTTGCAATCTCCTCACGCTTTGGTATCTGGTAGTGCTCACGTTTTATGTTTTTGTTTAAATCTCCAGGATCCATGCATATTCTCAGATCTTTGTTTTTAGTCTTTTTATCCACGCACACCATTGAGTTTACCCATTCAGTAGGTTCCTCCACTTTTGTGATGACTTGCAATTGAGACATCCTGTCCAGTTCCTTTTTGAGGCGCTCTCGAAGTGGAGCTGGAACTCTGCGTGGTGCATGGATTACTGGTACTGCATCCTCTTTTAGTTGAATTTTATATGTGTATGGCAGGCATCCCAATCCTTTAAAGACATCATGAAAACACTGAACAACGGAGTCGACCGTGCTTGTGTGTACACTTGCTGCTTCTGAACAGTTAATGTGGTACACTCTCCTCACCAGGTTCAATCTCTTTGATGCAAGCCCACCAAGCAGTGACTCACGGCCCTCAGGTACGACTGAAAACAGTACATTGTAGGTTTATTCTTCACTGTTACTTTTAGTCTACACTG
This sequence comes from Caranx melampygus, assembly GCA_019059645.1. NCBI lineage: Eukaryota > Metazoa > Chordata > Actinopteri > Carangiformes > Carangidae > Caranx > Caranx melampygus. The sequence continues at coordinate 284,934 of JAFELL010001083.1, forward strand.
ACCTTTGCTTTCAATGTCTTGTCCATTGTAGTCTTTCAGTGGCACTCTTTTCTTGGTTATTTTGGGCTTTTCTTTCATAGCACTGATGTCTGTCATGCTGATCAGGTTAGCCTGTGCACCCGTATCAATCCTTAGTGCCACTATGGCTCCATTTATTGGAAGTGACACAATCCACGTGTCTTCATTTTCTGAGCGCCTGTCATTTTCCTCCATTGGTGTTGTAGCGTCTCGGCAATGATGAGACCAGTTGGAGGCACTTATTCTTTAATACTGGCTGTTGTAGGCCACAGCCACGCCGTACAGCACCCTGGTTGAACCCCAGTTCTTCTCTCTCTCACCTGCAAGCACTCTCTACGCCCCTCCCACAAAACATTCCACCGGAAGAACACACTGTAACCTGCCACAATAAAAGAACCAGCAGAACACATGCAACAACACACTCCTAACACAAAACAAATAACCAACACGCTACATTACCCCCTCCTTACTAAAGTCCTCGTCCCCGAGGACGAAGTCTTTAAACCCGCTCGGGGGCGTCTTCTTCTCCGCGCTCGCCCCGTAGCACTCGAGGACCCCCCCAAGTGTCCTGATGGAGACAGTGCTGAACCCCCAGGGGGAGAGCTTGGAGAAGCAGGCGCGGTCGCACTCGGGCAGCTGTCCTGCCCGACCGCAGCCTGCTCCGCCCCGCCCGCTGTCGCACCCAGCCTGTCAAGTGTTTCTCCTCCTCTCCCTGCAGCCTGGGGAGATGCAGAGCCCCTGTAAGGTGCCAGCCGGTCTCGATGCAGCGCCACGCTGCGCCGCCTCCCCGGTAGCTGCACGCGATACACCACCTCTCCCAGTCGCTGCTCGACCAGACACGGTCCCACCCAATGGCTGTCCAGCTTAGGGCACCGGCCCTTCTTCCTCTGAGGAGCGAAGGTCCAGACCAGCTCCCCAGCTTCGAAGTGCCGCCCCCTGGCACGGAGGTCATAATTCCTCTTTTGCCGCACGCCCGCGCTCCGCATCTGTCTCCGTGCGTAAGCGTGCGCGGAGTCAAGGCGGTCTTGGAGCTGTCGGGCGTAACCCGGCCCTGCCGGAGCCAACGGTGCGTCAGGCGGCCGACCAAAGGCCAGCTCTGCTGGGGTTCTCAGCTCTCTGCCCAGCATGAGGAGAGCTGGCGTGCATGAAGTGGAGTCCTGAACCGCTGAGCGACACGCCATCAGGACCAGAGGCAGGTGCGTGTCCCAGTCTCGCTGATGGGTGGAAGTCAGGATGGACAGCTGCTCAGCCAGAGTGCGGTTGAACCTCTCCACTAGCCCATCACTCTGCGGGTGGAGCGGTGTCGTGCGGGTTTTCGCGATCCCCAGACGTGCACACATCGTCGCGAAAACCTGTGACTCAAAGTTCCGACCCTGGTCACTGTGTATGGACTCTGGGACCCCCAGCCTGCTGATCACACCCTCTAGTAACGCGTCGACAATAGTCCCCGCCTCCTGGTCCTTCAAGGCGTACGCCTCCGGCCACTTTGTAAAGTAATCCATCGCCGCTAGTATGTAGCGATTTCCCCGCTCCATGAGAGGGAAAGGCCCCATAATGTCCACCCCCAAGCGCTGCATCGGCTCCCCGACAGGAAACTGCTGGAGGTGAGCCCTCGATTTACCTGGCGGTCCTTTACGCGCCGTGCAGGCGTCACAGCACCTGCAGAAATCCTCCACGTCCCTTCTCAGCCGCCCCCAGTAAAAGGCCTGCCTGGTACGCCGGAGTGTTTTGGTCACGCCGAAGTGACCGGAGCCTGCCGAGCCGTGCATGGCGCCGAGCACCGCCTGCTGCATCCCTCTCGGCACCACCACCTGCCACTGCTTTTCGCCCGTTGCCGGCTCCACCCACGCTCGCTGGAGAACTCCATCTAGCAGCCGCAAAGAGGTAAACTTACTCCACAGTCCCTTCGTACCGGGGGAGAGAGCCGCCACCTCCTCCCACGGTGGCCTTTGCTGCGTCTCCACCCACAGCATCACTGGCTGCAGGTCCGCGTCCCGATGTTGCTCCGCCGCCCATCTCGCGCTGTCCACTGTCTGGAGCTCTCTGCACTCGACCACAGCCTCCTCGCGCGCCTCTCCGTCCCGCACGCCTGCCTCCGGAGCGAGCTGTTGTTCCCTGGTCTCTCTACGGTCGCAGTACCGGCAGCCGTCCACAATGCACGGCCGGCGGGACAGCGCGTCAGCGTTGCCGTGCCGTTCCCCTGCTCGGTGGCTCACGCTGAACTCATAGCCCTGCAGCTCCTCCAGCCAGCGAGCTAGCTGCCCCTCTGGCTCCCGGAAAGTCATTAACCACTGCAGCGACGCATGGTCAGTGCGCACGGTGAAAGGGCGGCCGCAGAGGTAATATTTAAAATGTCTGACAGCGAAGACTACAGCTAGCAGCTCTCTGCGCGTGACACAGTACCTGCGCTCTGCTTTACTCAGGGACTTGCTGTAGTACGCTACCACCCTCTCCCCTTCAGGCCACACTTGCGACAAGACAGCTCCCACCCCTTCCCCGCTCGCATCAGTGTCAAGCACGAACCGTAACTCCGGGTCAGGGGGCGCCAAAATGGGTGCGCTCGTCAGGGCTTGCCGTAAGGTGTGAAACGCAGCGTCACAGTCTTTAGACCAGATAAAGGGCTGGTCCTTCTGCAGCAGTTTATAAAGAGGAGCGGCGATACCTGAAAACCCCCGCACAAACTTTCTATAATAAGAGGCTAAGCCCAGGAAGCTCTTTAATTCCCTCTGCTCTGACGGAGTGGGCCAGTCTTGGATGGCGCGGATCTTCTCTTCCGCTGTGCCAATCCCCTCCCCCCCTATTTTGTGCCCAAGAAAAGTCAGCTCTCTACACAGTAGCCTGCACTTATCGGGGTGCAACTTAAATCCGGCTGCTCTAATCCTTCCCAGCACTGCGCGTAACGCTGCCATGGCAGCCTCGAACGAGCTGCCATGCGCGAGAATGTCATCTAGAAACACTAAGCACTCTGTGTGTGGGACCCCCGCCAACACCCTCTCCATTATGCGCTCGAATGTGGCGGGGGCGTTACATAGTCCGAAGGAGAGCACCTTGAATTGCCAAAGTCCTTTTCCGGTGCAGAACGCAGTCTTGGGCCGGGCCTCTTCCGCCAGCGGGACCTGCCAGTAGCCGCTCCTCAGGTCCAGGGAAGAGAACCAAGAGGAACCGGCCACCAGGTCCAAACATTCATCCACGCGTGGAAGGGGATATGAGTCTTTTATTGTGACGTCATTCAGCCTCCGATAGTCCACGCAGAAGCGCCACTCACCCCCTTTTTTAGGTACCATCACGACTGGAGAAGCCCAGGGACTCTCTGAGGGCTCGATTATGCCAGCTCTCTGCATCTTTTCCAGCGCCTGCTCTGCTGCTTCTTGCCTCCCCAGCGGAAGCCGGCGTGGACGTTGGCGAATGGGCCTGGCGTCACCAGTGTCAATCGCGTGCTGCACGAGGGAGGTCTGCCCCAGCTCCTGCTCGTCGCATGAAAAACAGTCACTGAACTCTATCAGCAGCTGCCACAGTTGCTCCCGCTGCTGCTCATTCAGTTCCCCAGCGCTCCTCTGCCAAACCTCGCGTAGCACCGCCATCCTCTCTTCCCCGCGCAGCTGCGATTCGGGTGAGTCTGCACCTGTTGTGCTCATGTAACTCCCCTGTGCGATCTCCCCCCTACAGTTCTGTCCGGCCTCGGTTACGTGCGCCGCTGCGCCCCGAGAGTGTGAGGGTCTCATATGCACCACCTGTCCATCGGTAAAGCACAGCGTAGCTCTACTCAAATCCAGCTGGCAGCCCTGTTCCCTCAAAAAGTCCAACCCCAATATGCACGCATCCTGTACCTCTGCCACCCATACAGTGTGTGTTACGTCCCACCCCCCCACAGTCAACTTCAGCAGCCCCCTGCCCTTCATCGGTGCTAGCTCACCGGTTACGGTGCGGAGCTGAACTGCTGTACTCTGCAGCCGTGTGCCCGCCGGCACCACCTCTGGTCGGACGACTGTGACCGTGGACCCTGTGTCCACTAAGGCGGTACATGGGACCCCCTCAACACATATGGGGATGTGGCAAAAGTCCGCTATCGACGTCCTCCCCACCACGATAACATTCTGCGGCGAAGAGCGGGACCGTGATGAAGGGGTGCGCAGCGTCCCGTCTACTGCGCCCCCGTGACGTTTCCCGGTCCCCTGGCCAGGGCAGGACAACTCTTCACCAGGTGCCCCGGCTGACCGCACCCCCAGCAAAGGCGCGGCTGAGTCGGCGGCCGTGACCGCTGCCGTGCCTGCTGGTGCTGGTTAGGTGGGAGAGCCAATCCCCGGATCATCTGGGTCACCTCATCCACCCATGGCGGCCGCTGTGCAGTTGGCTGGCACTCCTCCGCTGCTCTGACCACCGGAGATGCGTCGTGCTGGGCAGCTCCCACGATCATCTCCCTCTCCATCGCATACTCCAAAGCATCCGTCAGCGTCTGCGGACGAGCCAGCTGAGTGTGCACTCGCAGATCAGATGGGGAGAGTGCCCGGATGAATTGGTCGCGGGCCAGCTCCGTCTGGACGGGGGTGGGCATGTGTGCGTACGCCCTCCTCGCCAGCGCCTCGATGTCGTTCGCCAGCGCCCGCAGTGGTTCCCCCGCACGTCTCAGGCGTGCGTGCAACTCAGAGCGGAGGAGTTCTGAGCGGAAACATTGTCCATAGCGGCGCTCCAGCGCCCCGACTAGCGCTTTATAATTCGCCCTCTCACTGGGGTCCAAAAGCAGCAGGCAGGACAATGCATCCTTCTGCTCGTCCGACCAGCCGCATGCCTGTGCCAACAACTCAAACTGAGCACGAAATGCGTCCCAGTCGGACTTTCCCGCATACTTGGGTGTCTTTGCGCCCACCGGTGCTGTCAGTCCATAGGCGCCGCCATCACGGTCGGGAAAAGCGCGCGAAGCCTGGTAGCTAGCTCCGGCGCCCCCAGCCCTCTCCACACATGGCTCCTCCAGGGATTTTGGCACCCTCTTTCCTGCTGCCTCTGAGCGAATGCCCACCGCGACACGTTGGCCCTCAATTATCTGCATTGGGCGGGCGTATGTATACTCGTCCTCCATGTCCACGCACACGGAGCGGTATGTCTCCCCCCGCGGCAACATGAATCAGCTTCACGAACCTTTCACTCGTTGCTTTCACTTCTGACACCAGTTGTAGCGTCTCGGCAATGATGAGACCAGTTGGAGGCACTTATTCTTTAATACTGGCTGTTGTAGGCCACAGCCACGCCGTACAGCACCCTGGTTGAACCCCAGTTCTTCTCTCTCTCACCTGCAAGCACTCTCTACGCCCCTCCCACAAAACATTCCACCGGAAGAACACACTGTAACCTGCCACAATAAAAGAACCAGCAGAACACATGCAACAACACACTCCTAACACAAAACAAATAACCAACACGCTACAGTGTGTTGTCACTTGATACCATTCCCACAAAGAAAGTCTCACTTAAGTCAGTCTCTTCAACTAGCCGCACTGATTTGGGCTTGCCTTTAGACAGACACTGTTTCGCAAAATGATTTTTTCCATTACATTTTGAACATCTCTTGCCATATGCAGGACACTGCCGAGGCTCATGTCTGTTACCACATCGTTTGCAGGAGTAAGTTGCATCATTTTTGTCTTTATTTTGTGGCGTATTTCTTTTCATCTTGTTTTTTACCACAGCAACCTTTGCACTGTCATGTCCCGCAGTGACACCTGTTTCACTGAACGTCTTTGCATGCTGTTGTGCTAACTCACTTGCGTGGCACTGTCTCTCTGCCTCCTCGAGAGTTAACTGAGCATCTCTTAGCAGCCGTTCCCTGGTCCGTTTATCATAGATTCCATACACAATCTGATCACGGATCATGGAGTCCTTTAGATCCCCAAATTCACATGACTGTGCCTTCAGTTTTAAATCAGTCACAAAGCAATCAAAGGTCTCTTCAGGCTGTTGCATCCGTGAACGGAACACGTACCTCTCATATACTGTGTTTTTTCGTGGTGAGCAATGCGCCTGGAACTTCTCGATAACCTTGTCATACTTATTTCCGTCCTCAGGTGTTGCAAACTCGAACGTATTGAAAACTTCAATGGCTTGAGGACCCGCTACCGTCAGTAGCAACGCGATTTTCCTGGCGTCGGATTTGGAGTCCAGTCCGATGGCAGCCATGTACAGCTCAAATTGCTGCTTGAAAGACCGCCAGTTGCCGTCGACATTTCCCACCAGTCGCAGTCCCTCCGGTGGCCTTAAAGTCTCCATCTGGAGCAAAAACTGTTGCTCTATCTGCGTTTTACTCCTGGTACCATGTTTTGTTCATCTTTTTAAAATGATGAGACATTTGTTTTGTTTCCCGAGCTAACCGCTCGTATATCTCTCTTTTATTTCTTCTTCTTTTCCTGTACCCCGAATTCCTACAGGACAACATCCAACACCTATCACAACCACCAGCCCCCTCTGCTGGTCACCGCTGGTGGCGACACACTAATATCAACACAATGGCCACAGTAGCCAGCCACTCTACAGACAGACACACATGCTACAACAGAAGAAAGAGAACCGTAACCTGATGCACCCTAGGGCACACTGAATGAGGGGAAGGAAGAGGCAAGCATACCTGCTCTGATGCCAGTAAAATGTGTGGCAAGATGATCTGACACGCCAACGGCTCCACCACACTTGCACCAGCTCTGCCACACCAGGCCACAGCCACCACGAGGGACGAGCAGAACTGGAAGAGAAGAGAGGGCAGCAGGTGTGGCCAGACCAGTATATAAAGAGGTGCGCAGCACCGCCCAGCAATCAGCGCAGATGGAGCAGGGAAGAAACCATCTAGTGTGGATGGAGCAGGGAAGAAACCATCCTGCCACAGTCAGTTGAGGAGAAACAATCTGGTTATAGAAGGTGTTGAAGAATCAGCTAGGGAAACCTGGGCCGAATCAGAGGAGAAAGTGAAGAAGACCTTTGCGGAAAAACTACAGCTGCAGAGGGAGATTGAGGTGGAAAGGGTCCAAGCACAGGGAAATCTGCAGTAGATGAGTGACAAGACCAATAGTGGTGAAATTTGCAAGATACAAGGACAGAGCTGCAGTACTCCAGAGGGCAAGGAACTTCGAAGGAGCCAAGATTTTCATAAATGAGGACTACACGGATGCAATAAGACTGAAAAGGAAAGAACTGATTCTTAAGATGAGAGCAGCACGTGAGAGACATGAAAAAATTGCACACAAATATTATTAACTTAATTAGGAACCAGATACATGAAATAACCATAATTCTTAATAATGATAATATACATGTATTGCCAATATCTGAGACACATTTGGACTCTGCATTTGATGATAGTGTCTTAAAAATTCAAGGGTACAACATCTTTAGAAGGGACAGAAATGCATATGAGGAGGACTGGCATTTTTTATTCAAAAATAAGAGAGGACCTGATGTGTTACGAAATAGAAGACAATGTGGCCACAAATTCATCTGCCCCATTCAAGACCCATGCTAGTGGGTTGCTGCTACAGACCTCCAAGTGCTAACAGTATGTATCTTGATGAAATCTGTCAGATGATTGAAGATGTGAGTGCAACAAGTTTTGAAATATACTTAAAGGGAACTGGGGCAGGATTTGTGAAAAATTAAACATGTATTTTAAGTTTTAAATACTAATGACTGATGAAATGATCAAAACCAAAAACAATGAGCCCACCCATGCATATATCCATCGCCTTGAACAGGCTATGTGCTGCATAATGTACTGCAATTCGGAGTTCGAATTTCCCGCACAGTTCTGCGGGTGTGACGTCAGATGACGCTGAATGCATGTTCTCGGCGACTTTTGACTTGGATACGGGAAGAAGGCAAGCGCAGTAGAAATGGACTCTGCTTCGGTAAACAAACGACCAACCACCACACAAAGTCCACTATAAAGTCCCACAAAGAAGAAAACAAAAGTTTTATCAGTGGCATCTCGTCAATCAAAACACAATTACCCGCAACAGAAGGCGTGTCAGTATTGAGTCTTATTTCTTGATCCTGCCCCAAGTCCCTTTAACAGACTACTTCAACATAGACTGTTTCTGGTGCTCACAAAAAAGTCAATTGTTAACTGCTACAAACTCTTGTGATCTTCATCAACTGATAAAGAAGCCTGCAAGGGTTTATCCTAAGACTGATGGTATCACAAGCCTAACCTGTATTGATCACAAATGCATCAGAAGTCTGTTTAAAATCAGTAAAATTGGTCCAGGTAGGATGCAGCGATCACAACCTTATTGCAGCTGTAAGGAAAGCAAAAATGAACAAACCTGGTCCCAGAGTGATAATGAAAAGATCATATAGGATAAATTTATTGAAGAGGTAAAGAAACTGATCTGGAAAGATGTTCTAAAGAAAAATAACCCAGATGACGCACTGGCCTCATTTGAGGACGTTTCTGTGCCTGTAATTAATAAGCATGCACCACCACAAACAAAGCCAACTGATATAGCAAACTATTTCAATTCATATTTTTTAAGTTGAAAAATTCAGAAACAATTTGCCTCCTGTGGACAGTGACAGTCATATGTCTAACCTGATAATAAAAGAAGAAAATTTGAAGAATAAAGATTGTATATTTAGATTTAATAAAGTAGGTATAAAGGTAACTGTTAAAGACCTTATATGTACAAGTACAAACCACCCAGTATTGATGATCTCAACAGTAAGGTTCTGAAACCAGTTGCAGAGATTATTGCAACTCCTATCTGCCATATCATTAACATTAAAAAAAAAAAAAAAAAAAAAACTGCTGTTGCCTAAAAATAAGAAAGAGCCATCTTCTGGTGCAAACAGTCAACCGATAAGTATACTGTCAGTACCATGTAAATGTATGGAACAAATGTATGAACAGATCATAACCTACATGTTGGGCAATAATCTAGTAAGTGATTTTCAGCATGCAAGAGGGGCACTCCAGTGCCACAGCCTTAACTCAGATGACTCATGCCTGGCTACTCCTGTCTCCCGCCTTCCTGTTACGGTGAGCATATTGCGTCATTACGTCATTTCCTGTTGTGTTGTGCCTATTGAGTTAGACTCTCTCCCTCAATCCTCCGTCTAGCTTTCTGCTAACTTCATCACTTTAAGCACCACTGCACACTACGCTTAGTTCATTACACAAGTCTTTATCACTCAGGTCTATCACAGGACCCTATCTGTACTGCTCCAATCAACATACCTGTCCTAGAAACCCAAACTTACCTAGCATAGCTATGGGTTCTCCCTCCACTTCTCCTTCTCTCTCCTGCTCCGTGTGCCTGATGTTTAGTTATTCCTCTGCCTCCTTTAATGATAATGGTACATGTAATAAGTGTAGCCTGTTTGCAGTCCTGGAGGCAAGGCTTAGTGAGCTAGAGTCCCGGCTCCGCACCATGGAAGCTAGTCCTGTGGCTCAGGTAGCGTCTCAGGCCCCCTTAGCCACTGCGGAGCCAGCTAGCAGAGCCGCAGTCTTACACGCCCCTCTGCAGGTTCCTATGTGCTGTCAGCCACTTATATCCCATAAAAACTGTGTCTGCCTCGAGGCTGTATAAGCCTAAACCCAAAGCTGGAGGAGCCAATTATTGCAACTTAGTTAAAATCAAAACTGCTATTTCAGCAAACCAAACAAATAAAACTATTAAATGTTGTTTGCTAAATATTCGATCTCTCTCATCCAAGTCTCTGCTAGTAAATGATTTGATCACCAATCACCAAATCAACTTACTAACTCTTACTGAAACTTGGTTGCAACAGGATGAATACGTCAGTTTAAATGAATCTACCCCTCCCAGTTACATTAACTACCACATGCCTCGTAACACTGGTAGAGGAGGAGTGGCTGCAGTTTATTAGTCAGATCTGCTTATTAACCCTCGACCTAATGTGTCATATAACTCATTTGAAAGCCTTACGCTCAGCTTGAGCCTGGAAAGATAGTTTATTAATATATAAAAAAGAGCTTCGCAGCACCAGGAGTACATACTTTTCATCTTTAATCGAAGAGAATAAAAGCAGTCCCAGGTTCCTTTTTAACACTGTGGCCAGGCTGACTAAGAACCACAGTGCTGTTGAGCCATGCATCCCTCCGACTCTCAGCAGCAACAATTTCCTAACTTTCTTTACTGAAAAGATCGTAAATGTCAGAACAAGGATTGGCAGTAGTGGACCACAGTTTACAGCCCCTGCAGAAGCACCTCCCAGACTTGGTGCATACTTGAACAGCTTCTCCCCCATCGACCTGCCTGACCTAACTTCTGTAATCACCTCCTCCAAATCAGTTACACGTCTGCTTGACCCAATCCCAACAAGACTGCTCAAGGATGTCTTCCCCTTAGTTAACGCTGCCATACTGAACCAGATCAACCTTTCCTTAGTCACAGGCTACGTGCCACAGGCCTTTAAGGTGGCTGTCATTAATCCTCTGCTTAAAAAACTCTCTCTTGATCCAGATGCATTAGCCAACTATAGGCCTATATCCAACCTTCCCTACATCTCTAAGATCCTTGAGAAGGTTGTCCTAGTGCAGCTTCATGAACATCTGCACCGTAACGAGCTCTTTGAAGCTTTCCAATCTGGATTTAGGGAACACCATAGCACTGAAACAGCACTGGTCAAAGTTTCCAACGATCTTCTTATAGCTTCCGACAGAGGTCTTGTCTCTGTACTTGTACTTCTGGACCTCAATGCTGCATTTGATACCGTCGATCACAGCATCTTGCTGCATAGGCTAGAACATGAAACTGGGATTAAAGGATCTGCTCTAAAATGGTTTGCCTCATACTTATCTGACCGATTTCAATTCCTTAATGTTAATAATGACCATTCGAAGTACAGCAGAGTTATGTATGGTGTGCCACAGGGTTAGGGTTAGTTTTAGGGCCAGTTCTCTTCACTCTTTACATGCTTCCATTAGGGGATATAATCCGTAAGCACTCCATCAGTTTCCACTGTTACGAATACGAATACGAATTACTTTATTAATCCCCAAAGGGAAATTCATTTGTCTGTCAGCTCATCAACCATTTGCAGAAGAATGAAGAAGCCTGATGTCTGAAGGTACAAAGGATCTTCTATATTTCTCCGTCCTGCAGTGAAGAGAGAGGAGCCGTCCACCGTTACCGTTAGCTGTTACGCTGATGATACACAGCTCTACCTATCAATAGAGCCAGATGATAAAAGCCGCCTCATCAATCTGCAAGATTGCTTGAAAGACATCAAATCCTGGATGTCTTCTAACTTCCTACTACTGAACTCTGACAAAACAGAGGTTATTGTGATTGGACCTAAGCATCTCAGGGACACATTCTCCAATCAGATTGCTACTCTGGATGGCATCACCCTGAACTCCAGTCCAACAGCGAGGAACCTTGGAGTCATTTTTGACCAGGATCTTTCCTTCAGCTCTCACATAAAGCATGTGACTAGGACTGCCTTCTTTCACCTGCGCAATATGTCTAAAATCAGAAATACCCTCTCTCAGAGTGATGCTGAGAAACTGGTCCACGCATTTATTACTTCTAGGCCAAACTACTGTAACTCTCTCTTGTCAGGATACCCAAAAACCTCTCTGAAGAGTCTCCAGCTGGTCCAGAATGCTGCAGCGAGGGTATTGACAAGAGTTAGTAAGAGAGAGCACATCTCTCCCATTCTAGCATTCTACCTTGTTATTCCATACTGTCCTACCAGAGCACTTCGCTCCCAGAATGCAGGTCTGTTAGTGACCCCAGTATTTCTAAAAACAGACTGGGAGGCAGAGCCTTCAGTTACTGGGCTCCTCTATTATGGAACCAGCTCTCTCCATGGGTCAGAGAGGCAGACACTCTTTCTACATTTAAGTCTAGGCTTAAGACCTTCCTCTATGAGAGAGCTTTTAGTTAGGGCTGGGTCAGGTAGCCCTGATCCATTTTATAGCTACGCTGCTATAGGCTTAAACTGCTGGGGTACACACCAGGTTACATGGAGCCCTATCCTTCCTATCCTCTCCTCTCCTCTGCTCTCCCCTCACATTTTGAACTGCCATTATTTGTTGCACTTTGTAGTCTGGCCTTGGTGTCTCGCACTCTCTCTATATTTCCACAGATCTCTTCAGAGCTCCATCCCCCTGCACCAACCAACCAATCGCCGCCTCCATCACCTCCTTTCTCCTGCTGTTAAACCGGCCTGCACTCCCTGCTCATGACCCAGTCTGCCATCCAGTAGTCCCATTAAGCTGGCCTTCCCTCCCTGCCCACCGGGAGCTGCCTTAATCATTTTTCGTTTCTCGTTAAATGACTGATTCCATTTCCATGTTTTCCATATTCCATGTTGTAAATTGTCTTCTTGTCTGTATACGACATCTATTGCACGTCTGCCCGCCCTGGGTGAGGGATCTGTCCTCTGTTGCTCACCCTGAGGTTTCTCCATTTTTTTTTCCTGTTAAAGGGTTTTCTTGGGAGTTTTTCCTCAGTCGATGTGAGGGTCTAAGGGCAGAGGATGTTGTCATAATGCTGTGTAAAGCCCTTTGAGACAAACTGTTTGTAAAAACGGGCTATACAAATAAAATTGCCTTGCCTTGCCTTGTATTTCCACAGATCTCTTCAGAGCTCCATCCCCCTGCACCAACCAACCAACTGCCACCTCCATCACCTCCTTTCTCCTGCTGTTAAACCTGCCTGCACTCCCTGCTCACGACCCTGTCTGCCGTCCAGTAGTCCCATCAAGCTGGCCTTCTCTCCCTGCCCACCAGGAGCTGCCTTCATCATTTTTCATTAACTGACTGATTCCATTTCCTGTATAATATATTTTGCACGTCTGCCCGCCCTGGGTGAGGGATCTGTCCTCTGTTGCTCACCCTGAGGTTTCTCCATTTTTTTTTCCCTGTTAAAGGGTTTTCTTGGGAGTTTTTCCTCAGTCGATGTGAGGGTCTAAGGGCAGAGGATGTTGTCATAATGCTGTGTAAAGCCCTTTGAGACAAACTGTTTGTAAAAACGGGCTATACAAATAAAATTGCCTTGCCTTGCCTTGTATTTCCACAGATCTCTTCAGAGCTCCATCCCCCTGCACCAACCAACCAACTGCCACCTCCATCACCTCCTTTCTCCTGCTGTTAAACCTGCCTGCACTCCCTGCTCACGACCCTGTCTGCCGTCCAGTAGTCCCATCAAGCTGGCCTTCTCTCCCTGCCCACCAGGAGCTGCCTTCATCATTTTTCATTAACTGACTGATTCCATTTCCTGTATAATATATTTTGCACGTCTGCCCGTCCTGGGTGAGGGATCCCTCCTCTGTTGCTCACCCTAAGGTTTTTTTTCCCTGTTAAAGGGTTTTCTTGGGAGTTTTTCCTCAGTCGATGTGAGGGTCTAAGGGCAGAGGATGTTGTCATGATGCTGTGTAAAGCCCTTTGAGACAAACTGTTTGTAAAAACAGGCTATACAAATAAAATTGCCTTGCCTCTGGGAAATTGATAAGAATAAAATGGTTGGTGCTGTTATGCTTGACCTTTCTTCAGCTTTTGACATTGTTGTCCACAACCTTTTACTAAAAAAAACTGGAATATTACGAGTTTGACTGGTCTTCTTTAGAATTGATTAAGAGCTATCTCACAGACAGGATGCAAACAGACTTTTTTAATGGTAGTTTTTCTGATGTAGGAGCTGTGACATGTTGGGTGCCACAGGGAAGTTGCTTGTGGCCATTATTGTTCACAATCTTTACAAATGATCTGCGACTGGTTTTGAAAAGAGCCAGCTTAGCCATGTACACCGATGACTCAATCATATATGCCTCTGCATTTACAGCCTGTGAGTTAAATACAGTTTTATGGAGGAGTTAAGGATATTAGGGGAATGGGTAGACTGTAATTAACTAGCTCTGAATGTAACTAAAACTAAATGCATCATAGTAGATTCTTAGGTTCACACTTTAACATAAGGAACAACCCACAGTTATACCTTAAAGTAAAACAGGGAAGCATCAAGCAGGTGCAGGAGACCAAGTTGCTGGGAATACTCACTGATGAAAAATTATCATGGAAAACACACCAATAAGATGGTCATTAAAATGGGAAATATCTGTTATAAGAAGGCTTGGGACTCGTCTAACTCGAAAAGCAACTAAGCTAGTAACTCAGGCCCTAATTATACCATATCTCAAATATTGCCCCGCAGTTTGGCTGAATGCAAACACAGATATGTTATCAAAACTACAAAAACACAAAACAGAGCTGCACTTACTGTTCTTGGCTGTAATGTAAGGGCGAGTGTTACTAAAATGCATAAGAATCTTGGTTGGTTAATGGTTAGTGATAGATTACTGTATTCTCTGCTAGAATTCATTGGAAATGTGTCCATAACAAAATCTCCTTGTGTTTTATATCAAGAACTATGTTACTCCTCTAAGTATCAAAATTACATCACCAGATATGCATCTGGAGGATATTTTGCATTGCCATCAGCGAAGTCAAAGGCTGGTAAAAGAACTGTTGTGTATAGAGCTATGTATGAATGGAACTCCTTTCCCATGCATATCACACAAACAAGTAGCAATTCAAACTATCAGTTAAACAAAATCTTCTGAAAATATATGAATAACAGTTGATCATCAAAATAGAGATTTTGTGGACAAATAGCCTGCTGAACTTGTGTGTTGTGCTGGGAGATGAGTGAAGATAATGTCTGATAAAAAAAAAAAAAGACTGCTGAAGATGGATCTCTGACACTGAATATATGTTACAATTCTTTGGGGAGCATCTCTCTTTTTCTCTTTTCTTTTGAATTTTATGAGATGAGAGATGCTGGATATATCCTCACTATCTAATGCTGAGGCTGTTTGTGGTTGGCTGAGAGAGATGTGAACTCGTTAGTTTGCAATTCAGTCAGGTTAGTTTCCATCACGTGTACCAACCACCTTTGATCTGACATCAGATGTGATAGGACAGTCAATATAGATATAAATTTATGTGCTGATTCAGATAGTTGTATTGAATAGTTTGCCACCCTGTGCCTGGTATGAAATTGGAGCCCAACAAGTCTGCTTGTTACAGAGTTACAGAGGCTGTTACTCTATTTCACTTAAGGCTCATCCTGCCTGAGTTTGTGTGAGCACTCTTATTAAATTGGTGTAACATTGTAGCTCTCTCCATGACCTGCCAAGGATAAAAAAAAATCTGTTTACTGTAAATTGCACCCCACTCTCTCTAAAATACCATCTGCTGCCCAAGCAGCACTGTGCTCACAGCCCCTAAAAATAGACTTACTGATTGGCTCTTAAGGAGGCAGGGGGTCCACACCATCCTGAAACCCCTAAACACTTGTTCTTGTCTGTTTGAATTAAGGCTCAACATTATACAAATGATATGACAGCTTTTTTGTGCTCAGGTTAGACTGAGGTTTGAGCTGACAATTTCACTTTTATCCATGTTCAACATTGAAAACAATATTGTTTTCATTATAACTGATATTAATTTATTATCAATTCAGTTTTCAGGTTGTCCAACTCTACCTCACTCCTTTGCAGATGCATTATGATTATGGCCTGAGTGACGGCAATGTTGTCCAATAAGGACCCTATTGAAATTGCTATGATTTTTATTTTTAGCAACAACCCCTGCTGGTCCCAGCCGTCATTAACTTCATTCATTTCTCCTACTGCTGCCGCACCAATTCAAACAATTGTCACAGGCAGATCCCACTGTCGACTTGGTGGTTTTAAAGCTGCAAATATTAACAACCTCTCCTGTACAAAATACAGTGTCACTGCTTCTCCACTATCCTGTGTAACCTGGCCCTTCTGAATATAAAGTCTCTCTCAAATTAGACTTCTGTTCTTAAAGATCTCATCTCATCCACCCGCCTAGACTTCCTGTTTTTGACGGAAACCTGGCTGAAACCTGGTGAACACAGGCAGCTTCTGGAAATTTGTCTCCCTCAATATGATTTCTATTGCTCCCCTCAGCTCTGTGGCTGAGGCCTAGCTGTCATCTATAGAAACTCTCATAAATGTACTCATATCAGTACTAACAATTATTCTAGTTTTGAGGTCCTAATGTTTAAATCTGGTGGCCCAAGTTCAGTCCTCTTTGTAGTCGTGTATCGTCCACCTAGGCTGGAGGCTACTTCCCTCGTTGAGTTTTCTGAGTTTCTGACCTCAGATGTGATGATTTATGACAGAATTTTGATTTCTGGTGATTTTAATTTTCATATTGATGTCACATCTAGCAGCAAAGCCACCAAATTTCTCACCATTATGGACACCCTTAATTTTGTGCAGTTTGTCTCTGGCCCAACTCATAACCACAGTCATACATTAGACTTAGTGTTTACCCTCAGTAACAGTCAGTTGCCTGTTTCATACTCCCACACAATATACACCTCTACAGCTACCAAATTCTGTGCAGCCTTGTCTTTATCCCACAATGTTGAGGCCTGTTCCCTTTATATCAATACAGTGGAGCTTTCAACCCAGTTCAATTCTACCTGTGCTCTTATCTTAGAATCCACTTAAGACAAGGAAACCTGAAACTAAAACTCAGCCCTGGCTTAATGTTGACACCCGTGCTCTAAGGCAGTCATGTAGGACAGCAGAAAGAAGATGGAAAAGTAATAGGCTACAGGTCTCATATGACATTATGAGAGACACTTACCAGCAAGCTGATAAGGCAGCAAAGGCAACATATTGCCAACATCATTTCTAGACACTCCCACTCTTCAAAAGCATTATTCAAAACAATCAACACAATTTTAAATCCTAACTCCTGCCCAGTGCCACCCACAGTCAGTTGTGAGGACTTCTTACATTTCTTCATAAATAAAATTGAGAACACCTGATTTGTCATGTCACCTTCAAGTTTCAACCCCTCCTCCCTCTCTCCTTGCTCTGCTGTTCGAACCTGTGTCACTCTCTGAGATAGCTGACATTGTCTCCCACACTAGGCTGATGACCTGTCCTATAGACATTGTTCCCACACCTGCTGAGGGATGTGTTTAACACAGTAGGCCCCAGAGTTTCACTCCTCCTTAACAGTAGTGTGGTTGATGGTTCTGTTCCATCGTGTTTCAAACACAAAGTCGTCCAGCCAACTATCAATAAACCAAACCTTGATCCTGCTGTTCTAAGTAATTTTCGATAAAATTAACATTATGGATACATTTCAGTCAGGTTTCAGGGCACGGCATAGCACAGAGTTAGCACTGCTGAAAGTCAAAAACAATCTGCTGCTCTCCCTTGACCACCACCCACCATATTATCTCTTAGATCTCAACTCCGCCTTTGATACCGTTGACTACTCCCTCCTGAACCGGCTCAAGCATCAGGTCGGTATTCAAGGCAGCGCTCTCCTGTGGTTTGCCTCCTACTCTTCAAACTGATCTTTTTCCATTAACATTGATAACCTCTATTCCTCATCTGCTTCAAACATGTGGTGTACCTCTGGGCTCCATTTTAGGCCCTATCCTGTTTGACCTATGAATGCTCCCACTAGGCTCCACTTTCCAAAAACACAATATCTCATGTCACTGCTATGCGGATGACACACATTTATACCTCCCACTCGGACCTGGTCATAGTAAGAACTTCACCCTGGAGCCCCTTCTTGAATGCCTCCAAGACATCAGATTGTGGATGGCAAATCATTACCTCCAATAAAATGACGGGAAGACAGAAGTGGTCCTTTTTGGTTCACCAAACCTGAGGGTATAAAAAATCACCTAGGGCCCCTGGCACCCAATCTTCATATGTATGCCAGGAATCTTGGAGTGGTCTTTGACCAATATTTAAAATTTGACAAATAACAAACAACAAAAACAAATAAACTCTGTTGTGAAAAGTTGCTTCTTCCAACTAATAAACATTGCCAAAGTTAAATCACATCTTTCTCTCACCGACCTTAAAACAGTACCCAATGCTTTGATCATCTCTAGGTTGGATTATTGCAACGCACTTTATTTAGGTATCAGCCAGAGATCCCTATTCCACTTGCAGCTGGTTCAGAATGCTGCTGCTAGATTGTTAACTGGCACCAGGAGGAGAGAGCATACAACACCTATACTAGCATCCCTTCATTGGCTATCCATCAAGTACAAGACTGATTTCAAGGTACTCTTGTTTGTTTTTCAAGCGCTACATGGCCTGGCACCCCAATACATCTGCAACCTACTCTGCCCCTTTCCAATCCAAAGCCTCTCAGATCCTAAGGCCAGCTCCTCCTGACTGTTCCTTGATCAATTTTCCTGGCCATGTTAGCCAGGGTTACTTTGTACAGCACTTTGTTTGTAATTGTGATCATCGAATTGTACAGCACCTTGGTCAACCTTGGTTGTTTTTAAAAAAAGTGCTTTACGAATAAATTTTATTTGATTTGATGTGATATTTGCTGAATCTCATCTCTAGATGATGGTGATGAAGATGAAGTGTTTAAAAGCCTTTCTGTGAGTCACTGGGCATGGCGGCTGTGGCGCTGCCATTTTGATGGGTTGCCATGAAAACTCAACCAGCTCTCATTCCCACATACTTAATCCAAACTGTTTCAAAATTTCTGAACATGATAGCATGATGAAGCCCTGTCCTGAACGCCTCCATATGTTCATATTCAGTGTCCCCCATAGCGCCCTCCTGTGGAAACAGGAAATGTAGTATTTTACGCATCAACATCCATTAATCCTACACTCTTGTACTACAAACAACAAATGTGGCATGATGCCCCCCCCGAACACATCTGCATGCCCATATCTGGTTACACTCATAGTCCACCTACTGGATGAATGAATCGTTGCATTTATTTATTGCTCCCAGCAGGGTTTTTTTCTCATTCTTCTTATTTGGGTTACAAATACTTAAGATGTCAATGCTGGATTATGGCAAACACTGTGACTGTCACTTTAGGGGCGTGACCATAGCGTGGTTCCACATTCCAAACAAGATGTGCCTTTAGCTTCAGTATACATCTGTCTCTGTGAAACTTGGTGACACAATTCTGCTTCACATGTTGATGTGATATTATGACAGTTGTGTCTTTTCAGAAGGGTGCTTGGCTTAACACAAGAATTGACTTTATTTTCCTCATACATTGTCAAATCTATCCCATCTTTCACAAATTTGATCACACTCTCACATGGTGGATGACAGTCTGACACTGAGCATGCGTACGCATAACAGTCTACCTTTGGCGCCATGGCAAATTTCAATCCCTCGCCATGAAACATTAAAGCTGGGGTTGGTAATCTTGGAGAGCTAGCAAGAGAGCTAGCAAGATTTGAAAATTGCACCTCCTCTGAGTTCCACCCCCCTCCTCCCCCTCCCGTCAGTTTGTACATCCAAGCCATGCCCCCACAAACTGGAACGCACACCACACGAAAATGAGAAGCGGCAGGAGGAGTACTATAAGTATATATATATACATATATACATACTATAATCTAGTAAAAAGTAGTAGTAAAAGTAGCTACGTTAGCAAAAGTTACAAATTTCATAAAAATTACAAATCCTCCCCGAAGCAAAACATATCATTACCTGTCCAACAGAAACAGAGCAACCTCAGCATCACTTCAAATCCCTCAGTTGTCTCCACAAAAGCAACACCGATGTTTACTCTGGTTTGACGTCTGGTTTTATCCAGAGCATTTATGTTAGCAGCCTTTTCAGCCTCCGGCTTTCTCTTCCTTGCCTTTTTCTCGGGGCGAGCCGTTACAAGTAACGCTGGAAGTAGTAACTGGGGCTGCATTTTCTCAGCCATTGCTCATAAATGAGCATGAAATCCGTTCTGCTGTAACTCTGTACGCTGATTTCTTCTGGCAACAGCGACACGTGAAGATTGTGCACACGCGTCGGAGACAGGGATCGAGGGGGGCGGATACAGAACTAGACATGAAGGCATCTGATTGGTTTTTGCTCTTCGCACCGAAGAGCGTGGATTGGTTTTGAGTTTTGTCAGTCCTGCAGCTTCCACAGAGGACTGATGATTTTCGTTCCTTTTTCTGAATACTATTACTATTACTATTACTTCTATTACATGTAAAATGTTGCACACTTCGTCCGTCTCCACATGGCCCCGCAGTTACTGCCACACATCTGCCACAAGCCCACCACAGTAGCGTGAGCAAGGGCCCGATCAGCACTGCTCGCTGCTTTATTTATTGTTATTATTATTTAAGTAATTTAACTACCGCAAGTGTAGGACACATAGGGCCTGATTTACTAAGATCCCAGATAAGGGACACTAAATTGCGTGCTCCCGGTAAAATGTTGCATGCTTGGTACTACTAAGAGTAACCTGCTAAATGACAGCATGTGCAAACAGCAATACTTAAATGAGGGTTTTGCGTGTAGTAATCATTTCCACCATGGAGAGTGTGGACAGAGAGCTGGATGGCCACAAAGACAGAATGAAATTCTATCCGATGGATTAATAGAGATCTAAGGTGGGACACTCAGGCCACGGATCTAAATGCCCTGAGCTTGAGGGATCTAAGATGGAGTGAAGGCAGAGGTGAGGTATCTCAGTCCCGGTCCCCGAGCTGAGCAGCCAGGTAGGGAGGAGAGGAGCGCACTCGAGGAAAGACATGGTGCATGCGTAAGGCAAGGCAAGGCAATTTTATTTGTATAGCACGTTTTTACTAACAGTTTGTCTCAAAGGGCTTTACACAGCATTATGACAACATCCTCTGCCCTTAGACCCTCACATCGACTGAGGAAAAATTCCCAAGGAAACCCTTTTAACAGGGAAAAAATGGAGAAACCTCAGGGTGAGCAACAGAGGACAGATCCCTCACCCAGGGCGGGCAGACGTGCAATAGATGTCGTATACAGACAAGAAGACAATTTACAACATGGAATATGGAAAACATGGAAATGGAATCAGTCAGTTAACGAAGAATGATGAAGGAAGCTCCTGGTGGGCAGAGAGAGAAGGCCATCTTAATGGGACTACTAGATGACAGACAGCGTCGTGAGCAGGGAGTGCAGACCGGTTCAACAGCAGGAGAAAGGAGGTGATGGAGGTGGCGGTTGGTTGGTTAGTGCAAGTGCAACAAATAATGATAGTTCAAAATGTGCAAGGGGAGAGGAGGGGAGAGGAGAAGAAGGATAGAGCTCCATGTAACTTGATGTGTCCCCCAGCAGTTTAAGCCTCAAGTTTGCACACATTTTTACGCACACAAACCAGGCCCATAATGTGATTTGCTCAAGATTTCCTGAAACTTGAGGATCATGAAATGCAGTTGAGCCAGGAAGACATCTGCTCTGGAGCTCCTAAGGAAAACTCAGTTTTAAGTTATAAATAATGCCCGCTGTACCTCAAACTTCACCTAGAAAGAGACCTCGAAAGAACACTCAAATCTCAAATATTGACCATTTTTCTTCTCGGTAAGCTGTAACATGTGAAACGAGCGCCGAGCACAACATGGCCATGAAAGAGCAATGTGAAGTGGAAGGAGGCTACACTATACTACAAGAAATAAAACGTGGTTATGAAGCACTCTCTCAGAAGCTCAATGCCAAAACTGCCAGCATTAACCATTCTATTTCGCGGTTGAAAATTGTGACAGACTGCATGTGCTCACACAATATGGAGGTGGAGGAGCAAATTAGCTCACTTTGATGGCAAACTAATTGAACTGGATCCCCATGTCCTCCGTCTGGTGAAGGAGAAGGATTTTCTTATGGACAAAGTAAACCAACTAGAGAGTCACAGTGAATGCAATAATGTCTGTATTGTATTGTTAACCTACAAGGGAGCAGAGAGAGAATGGATCTGATACAGTATTTTACAGATTGGGTCTTCTGCATGCTGGGGACAGCACCGAGCCACTGATTACTGAAAGAGCACATTTGTCCCTGACATCCCACCCATCAGGAGACAAGCGGCCAAGACCTGTTGTCATCCATCTACTTAAGAACCAGGACAGGGATAAAATTCTCCAAATACCTTCTAAGATATCTAGAGAAAGGTGGGCCATTCACTTTGAATGGAACTGTGGTGATGATTTTCCCAGATCTGAGTGTAAACCTGGTGAGTTGCAGGAAGGAATGCAACTATGTTAAGAAGGGGCAGCATGCAAAGAATTTTTAGAGTCGTTCTACCCAGTGGATAGAATTTCTTCAAATCACCCAAGGCGGCTACATCCTTTCTCTGAGACTTCCCGGGAGATGAACGTGTGCCTCACCGGTGACTACATGTGCAGCACCACAGCTCCGCTAATGGCAAGGGGAGAGCAACGAATGACTGTATATATTGACTTGTATGTAAATGCAACAATATCTCTGTCTTGTCCTAATTTTCTAACAATCTATTTGGGATATTATGGACCAAAAAATGAGCTTAGCCTACTGTTGTAAGGTTGCACTTGAACTTTTATTTACTTCTAGTTAAGATGGGTGTTAAAATGTTTTTTTTTCCTGTTTAGTTCTGTCGAAAAAGAGGCAATTTTCAGAAATAAAAGCTGTATTCCACCTGAGATGATTACATACACACTCATAAATGATTACAGTACATTTGTATAGATGTGGCAGCCTGATTTGGCATGTATGGACACTCTACCAACTCCTTTAGAGGACAGGTTATAAAGGTTATTAGAATTTACAAGCCCTTTGTCATCGATATCTATTGTCTGTTTCGTCTCCCCCCCCCCGTCCCCTCTCTCAGTTTGTTGGTGGGTGGGTAAGGGAAGGGGCTAGGAGCTTTGTTTCTGTATTTTCATATATATCTTGTTAAGTTAAAAAACTTAAAATAAAATATTCTAAAAAATATATATAGAACTCACTACATCAGTCCTACAGAGAGATTTTACTTTAAACCCTTGTAGAACCATTCCAGAACATGTGCTTCAACTGGGAGCAGCAAAGTCTGGTAGCTCTGAGTTTTTACTCAGCCTTTGCTTTATTTTTGTTGTGTTTTTGTATGTTTTTGTCGTATTTTGTCAACTACTGATGGGTACTTCTGTGTGGAGAGGAGATTCGTCAGGAGAGGAGCTTCTGTCATTGAAAATGGAGCAAGTCTGGAGGATGCCACCCTCTTCCAGCTGGATGAGAAGGTGCTTTCATGGTTGCTGTGCTGGTGGTGCAGAGGCTCAAAGGCT
This sequence comes from Caranx melampygus, assembly GCA_019059645.1. Classification (NCBI taxonomy): domain Eukaryota; kingdom Metazoa; phylum Chordata; class Actinopteri; order Carangiformes; family Carangidae; genus Caranx; species Caranx melampygus. The sequence goes on from JAFELL010001083.1 coordinate 308,009, forward strand.
TGGAAGTGGAGATGTACTGTAGGTCCTTTCTGCCGTCAGTAATCATGCCAAATATCAACTCTCTGCCCAACAAGAGTGATGAGGAGCTGGAGATATAGATGAAGACTCAGGAAGTAGACATTTTTTTCAAATCAAAACAATACTTGTGTACATCCCACCAATGGCTACTGCTGAAGTTCCATGTGAAGTTCTCCATGAAGTCGTTGCTAGGATACAGACTAAACATCCTGAGGCACTTGACTTCAGTCATGTCTCCCTGATGGACTCACTGAGGATGTGGTGGAGAGGTACACGCTGGTGGAGGCCATTCTGAACAACTCTGATCATCCTCTTCATAACACCTTGATGGACCAAGAAAAGAGCGGTGGTGGACGGCTCCTCTCTCTTCACTGCAGGACGGAGAAATATAGAAGATCCTTTGTACCGTCAGCCGTCAGGCTTCTTCATTCTTCTGCAAATGGTTGATGAGCTGACAAACAAATGAATTTCCCTTTGGGGATTAATAAAGTAATTTGTAATTTGTAATTCGTAATTCGTAATTGTATATATTACTTTTGTAAAATGTTTGATTTTCATCTAGACAAAACATGCAAAAAAATAATGATAAACACATGGCGCGCACAAGTACAGTATGTATAGTTTCTCGTCTGTGGATTCAAACATGAGAAAACATTCACACCAAGGCCTTTCATTTGGTTTGTGGGTGGGAGCAACTGAGTTTGTAACAGCTTCATAAAACTGTCATTCCCACAGTCTCTCTCCACTATCCTGTCAATTAAATAATAAATAAATAAAACCTGTCTCCAGGACTGTTACCTATGGATGTTAAGTGAGAAGGCATCCGTCAGCTACTCATTAGTGAGCCTGTGGCGTTTTGGAAATATTAAATCTTCTGTGTCACTGAACTGTACAAAACACACTGAAATGTAAAAGTCAAGATGTCCCTGCTGTTGTTTGTTCATGACTCTGTGTAGGTGGGAAAGGGCTGTGCAAACATTAATATCTGCTATTAGGAATAATGAAATTATTTTATTTTGTCCTCCATAGAATATGACTATTGGCAACAATTTCTGAGATACATGTGTACAATTTCGCCTCATGGTGGTGCAGTGGTTGTGTGTTGGCGTGAGGTACAATTGACGCACAGCAAGATAGTTTTAGGTTTGAATCCTGGTTTGGCTGTTTGCATGTTCTCCTTAAGCCTGCACAGGTTTCCTCTGGGTCTGGCTTCCTCCAACAGTTCTGACACAGACAAATTACATTAATTGGCTCAAAACTGCCCATAGGTGCAAATGTGAAAGTTGGTTGTTTGTCTCTATGTTTCAACCCTGTGATGGGCTGGAGAACTGTCCAGGCTGTAACTTCCCTCACCCAGTGCCAGCTGGATGGATGGATAATGGTCTGTGTCTATTTAGCAAGTGTAGAGGAAAGCCCAGCAGATTAAAACACTTTGCAGGGAAAATGGTGGTATTTCTATAATCCTATATCTCCATCTCTGTACAAATTTAAAGGTCAGTTTTACAAGTGGATGCAATGGCATTCCTACATTCCACAAAGTGACTCATGTGTCACTGATGGCTTGTTTATGACCACTTTTCTCCTCCCTTCTGTCCAACCACAGCAATCATTAGATCGCTAGAGACTGACAGTTCCCACTGCCACTGGCTGATTGATACAGGTTTAGCCACAATCTATTACTGCATTAACTGATTTTATTATGAATTACTGCTTAATATACAGCTGATGACATACCGCACAACTCTAAATATCTATTTTCAGATGACTGCTTTAATTTTTATGCAAAATGCCATGAGGAAACTTTGAAAACTGTTCTCTTCAAGCTCTGAGACCAAAAAGGAAATAAATGAATAATATTAGTGATATCAGTGGAATAAATAATGTTTAATGATACATTTACAATAAATAAATAATACTTTATTTTGTCATAATTAATATTTTGGTAAGAAATTTGACAGACCTGTCTGAGTAAGTGTGAACCAGGCAGCGGTATCACATCTGTGAAATGCAAACTTAAATCACCAAGCAGCCAAGAATGTCAAAAGGGTCTTTGTAGAAAATTATGATGTCAAAATTGACATTTGACCTTTTGGATATAAAATACCCTTATTGATTGAGTATTTTATGGAATTGTGCCAGACTGGATGAATTTGTTAGTTGTGACCAACACGTTTTTTAAGTGTCTGTGACTTCCATCAAGTTCTTAGTAAGGCATCATGCTCACAAGTGAGACAGCCTGAAAACAAAAACCCTCATCTGATTCACCTGTCGCCAGCACAGGGGCCTTGAAATGAGCAGAGTGAATTTGTTTGTTGTCTAAAATAAATAACACTTTACAGCAGGAATAAACATGTTTATAGCTTGGGTAAACCATAAAGGTCCGTTTACACCGTATTTTTTGTGCGAATAATTCACGTGTCAACATTTTTTTTCAAACTCCAGTTTTCATCAGGAGTCCTTTCACACCAACCGCAATTGTTATGCGGCCGATTTTTCTTAGCTTTCGCCCAGCGAAGGATGGTGTGTGGTGAAGCATCGCCACACAGCTCAGCTGTCAGCCCTGAGGTCCTCCACGGGCTTGTTGTGGCCATTTTTGTCTTTTTTTTTTTCATTTGGCCATCATTTTGGCTGGCATATTTTTTGAATCTAGTGTCATATACTCTCACAGGTCTATTATACAGCCCATCAACTTTTTTACCCCTTTTGTTACCCTCGGGCCAAAAGTGGCCATGCACCGAAAAACTGCTATAAAATTGTCATATATCAATATTTTTTTCTGCTTTTTTTTGCACAGATCTCTTAAACCACCTCAGCTCTGCTCAAAAATATCAAATAATCAATACTGTCCAGAATTTTAACCCTTTAAATGCCAGTTTGAATACATGGTACGTCTGTGTTAAAAAAAATATAAAATGAGATATTTTAAATAAAATGAATAGCAGGTGGTTTGGGCATTGCAGGTGATTAGAGGCTTGGTCATGTCAAAGATTAACAATAACATTGATTTCATTGCATTTGTAGTTATTGCGCAGTTTAAGATTTAGTATGATAATGGCAAACAAAGCCCCATTGACTTACACTGAAAACCACATTTTTGACCTTGTGTAAGAATCGGTTCTTTTATTGGAAGCCCAAGAACAAACCGGAGAAATCTGCTCACAGCTCACAGACGAAGAATTTATTAGGGTCACAGGTAAAGTACAGCAGCGCTGGGTGCGTAGTGACGGAGCTCAGTCAGGATCTCAGCCAAAACGAACACAGCTTTGAGAAAACAATTCACATTTATAATTCACAATATCTTCTTGGGCTGGTCCTGCCCAATGCAGAGGTTGGACTTTATGATAGAGTATGATGAGTCAGATGATGCTGTCCACTCTTGGTTTATGATGTGTGTGCAGAATATGTGTTAAGTATGTGTGTGAATCTGCTGTGAGTCAGGCATGTATCAATTGCAACAGACCTAGCTGACAGAGAGAGAAGACACTGCAGTTACATCCTGTACTTGCTTATCAGGTGAGAGTCACCGCTATCTGGTGTCGTAGGGACACTCATCAGGTTATGTGCGTTCAAGCACAGGACAGAGCACACAGTGTCAGATCATCTATTTGTAACAGAACAGTGCATACATGATGTCAAATCACAGTCAATCGTAACATTACTAAATAATGCATATAGTATAATATCATAGCTTAAATATAGCGTCAAATTATAACTTATTCATAACACCTGCGCCGATCTCACTGCTAAAACACCATATAAACATGCATTCTGTATAATGTCAGCATTTCATTTTGAAAAAAAAACTAGTTAAATTTGACATTTTTACTGTATTTTATCAGATTCAACTTTTTTCCTTTGTAGGCTGATGCATAAAATTCTTTATATTATATCATGGAGCCCTGTGACCACTAGGGGCACCCAAAGTGTGTGTGTGTGTGTATGTGTGTGTGTGTGTGTGTGTGTGTGTGATCCTTCTCTTGCTCACTCACAAATCCTGAATAAAAGTGAGAGCAGCCAGGTACAAAAACACACAAGCCATTGTTGATGTTTTCCCCACAAGATGACTGCTCAAGGATGTCTTCCCCTTAGTTAACACTGCTATACTGAGCCATTTCATCCTTTCCTTAGTCACAGGCTATGTGCCACAGGCCTTTAAGGTGGCTGTCATTAATCCTCTGCATAAAAAACCCTCTCTTGATCCAGATGCATTAGCCAACTATAGGCCTATATCCAACCTTCCCTACGTCTCTAAGATCCTTGAGAAGGTTGTCCTAGTGCAGCTTCATGAACATCTGCACAGTAACGAGCTCTTTGAAGCTTTCCAATCTGGATTTAGGGAACACCATAGCACTGAAACAGCACTGGTCAAAGTTTCCAACGATCTTCTTATAGCTTCCGACAGAGGTCTTGTCTCTGTACTTGTACTTCTGGACCTCAGTGCTGCATTTGATACCGTCGATCACAGCATCTTGCTGCATAGACTAGAACACGAATTTGGGATTAAAGGATCTGCTCTAAAATGGTTTGCTTCATACTTATCTGACCGATTTCAATTCCTTAATGTTAATAATGACCATTCGAAGTACAGCAGAGTTATGTATGGTGTGCTGCTGGGCTCAGTTTTAGGGCCAGTTCTCTTCTCTCTTTACATGCTTCCATTAGGGGATATAATCCGTAAGCACTCTATCAATTTCCACTGTTACGCTGATGATACTCAGCTCTACCTATCAATAGAGCCAGATGATAGAAGCCACCTCATCAATCTGCAAGATTGCTTGAAAGACATCAAATCCTGGATGTCTTCTAACTTCCTACTACTGAACTCTGACAAAACAGAGGTTATTGTGATCTTTCCTTCAGTTCTCACATAAAGCATGTGACTAGGACTGCCTTCTTTCACCTGCGCAATATGTCTAAGATCTCTCAGAGTGATGCTGAGAAACTGGTCCATGCATTTATTACTTCTAGGCTAGACTACTGTAACTCTCTCTTGTCAGGATATCCAAACACCTCTCTGAAGAGTCTCCAGCTGGTCCAGAATGCTGCAGCGAGGGTACTGGGTACTGAGTTAATAAGAGAGAGCAAATCTCTCCCATTCTAGCTTCTCTCCATTGGCTTCCTGTAGGATATAGAATAGACTTCAAGATCCTTCTACTTACTTACAAGGCTCTTAATAACAAAGCTCCAACTTATCTGAAAGACCTCATTATCCCATACTGTCCTACCAGAGCACTTCACTCCCAGAATGCATGTCTGTTAGTGACCCCCAGTATCTCTAAAAACAGACTGGGAGGCAGAGCCTTCAGTTACCGGGCTCCTCTATTATGGAACCAGCTCTCTCCATGGGTCAGAGAGGCAGACACTCTTTCTACATTTAAGTCTAGGCTTAAGACCTTCCTCTATGACAGAGCTTTTAGTTAGGGCTGGCTCAGGTAGCCCTGATCCATTTTATAGCTACGCTGCTATAGGCTTAAACTGCTGGGGGGCCCATCAGGTTACATGGAGCCCTATCCTTCCTCTCCTCTCCTCTCCCCTCACACATTTTGAACTGCCATTATTTGTTGCACTTTGTAGTCCGGCCTTGGTGTCTCGCACTCTCTCTGTCTTTCCACAGATCTCCTCAGAGCTCCATCCCCCTGCACCAACCAACCAACCGCCGCCTCCATCACCTCCTTTCTCCTGCTGTTAAACTGGTCTGCACTCCCTGCTCACGACCCTGTCTGCCGTCCAGTAGTCCCATTAAGCTGGCCTTCCCTCCCTGCCCACCAGGAGCTGCCTTCATCATTTTCATCATTTAACTGACTGATTCCATTTCCATGTTTTCCATAATCCATGTTGTAAATTGTCTTCTTGTCTGTATACAACATCTCTTGCACGTCTGCCCATCCTGGGTGAGGGATCCCTCCTCTGTTGCTCACCTTGAGGTTTCTCCATTTTTTTTCCCTGTTAAAGGGTTTTCTTGGGAATTTTTCCTCAGTTGATGTGAGGGTCTAAGGGCAGAGGATGTTGTCATAATGTTGTGTAAAGCCCTTTGAGACAAACTGTTTGTAAAAACAGGCTATACAAATAAAATTGCCTTGCCTCGCCTTGCCTTTCATGGTTGCTGTGCTGGTGGTGCAGAGGTTAAGGACTTGGAAGTGGAGATGTGCTGTAGGTCCTTTCTGCCTTCAGTCATCATGCAAAATATCAACTCTCTGCCCAACAAGAGTGATGAGGAGCTGGAGATATAGATGAAGACTCAGGAAGTAGACATTTTTTCAAATCAAAACAATATTTGTGTACATCCCACCAATGGCTACTGCTGAAGTTCCATGTGAAGTTCTCCATGAAGTCGTTGCTAGGACGCAGACTAAACATCCTGAGGCACTTGACTTCAGTCATGTCTCCCTGATGGAGTCACTGAGGATGTGGTGGAGAGATACACGCTGGTGGAGGCCATTCTGAACAACTCAGATCATCCTCGTCATAACACCTTGATGGACCAAGAAACGAGTGGTGGTGGACGGCTCTTCTCTCTTCACTGCAGGACGGAGAAATATAGAAGATCCTTTGTACCTTCAGCCATCAGGCTTCTTCATTCTTCTGCAAATGGTTGATGAGCTGACAGACAAATGAGTTTCCCTTTGATAGTTGCTTGGTGCAGGTTGTTACGGTACTGAACCGGTGCTAGGCCGGCAGAGAATTCATGCAGCTAAGCTCCATCTGAATGTCTTGAAGTGGTGTTTTCATGGTCACGGACATTAAAATTAATGTAAATATGTTACAGTATGAGCTGTATGCTAAGGAAACTGTTTTTTTTTAAATGTTATGTGAATTCATGTTGTTTACTGTGAGTTATGATGGTTATTCATGGAAAAAGTGAAATAGACCCTGGAGAGCAGTAACTTTATTTGAATATATCCAAATGGACCTTTATTATGGATTCGATGAATAATTATTTTTGTATGGCTATGTAGGCTGATTTTCCTAGAGTCCTTTAATGGGTCCTCGGTCCTACTACTGTCTCTGGCGGTCATCCATCTGCATCATCACCCTGGTCATCACTTGCCTTTGGAAGAGGGTCCATCCATGTCCACACCTCATTATCCTCTTCATCACAATACTCACCTCGGACATTAACTGTGGAAAAAAAAGAGCGGTAGGACTTTTAGTGCACTCATTTTATTTCATTTTATTTACCTTGTTTTTATTAATTTGAACTTTTGGACAATTTACCTTTTCTACCTGAGATCTCAGAGGATTTTATTTTATTTTATTTTTTATTTTTTTCCTTCTTTATTTTTGGTTTTAAAAAAATATATACGTGGCCAATTGTATTCAACAGAGTTATCTGAAAGAACTGTGAAATGTGAATCCAACTTAAAGTTGAGGATACAGGTTCTGTAAATTTTTTCATGCAGTATTCACTTTAACTTGTTTACTTTTTTAAATACTGTCTTGATTTTTACTGGGCTAATATACTTCCTTTAAAATCATCAGTCTATTGTTGCGTGTGTTATTTGGGGTGGACATTAAAGGTCTAATCCAAGGTAGGAAACCCACAGCAGTCTCCTCATCAGGTCTAGAGTTAGAGTCAACCCTCGTACTATTTGATATCTAACACTGTCTTAAGGTGACAGGTGCGGGTAGAAGGGGTTACATGTGCATACCAGAGCATGTGAGTGGAATGGACCGTGTGAAAATTTCCACTCCTTGCTCACAAACCGTCAATCTTTGCTGCTCGTCAGCTCCGCCTGGTTCTGCGCATTCTCCGCTCCACTCCATCATAAATTTTATCCCGCTTCACTCGCTCACCACCCAAAAAAAAGAGAAGAAAAAAAGACACAAAATCCTTCCACTCCCCGCTCCGTTCCACTCACATGCTCTGGTGCATATTTGCCCACTCCTTTAAGTAGCTGTTTAAAATATATACATTTCTGTTTAGCTGATGCTAAGGCAATGTATTCTGCTTCGCAGGTAGAAAATGCAATTGTTGGTTGTTTTCTTGACTTCCATGAAATCAGAGAGCTTCTTCACTTAGACTGACACAATAATTTGCTCTCTCTGATGCCCAGTCTGCATCACTGTACACTTTCAAACCTAGTTTACTTGTGTCATTTCTTTTGAAGCATAAAGCTTGTTCTGCTGTACCTTTAAGGTACCTGAGCACATGCTTTACAGTGCTCTTCAGTTGGATCATCAAAATGCTGTGAGAGTTTACTGACCACAAAACTTATGTCTGGCCTAGTGCATGTGGACAAATATCTTAAACTTCCCACTGCCTCTCTGTACTTTCTTGGATTTGTCATTTTTTCTGAATAGTCACGTTTTGGCTCATATGGGGTCTCTCTGGCTCTACAATCTTCCATTTCAAATCTTTTCAGTATTTTGTTCACATATCTTTTCTGTAACATAACAACTTGACCTTCTGTTTGCTCAAAGTCTATCCCCAAAAAATGTCTGAGTCTTCCCAGATCTTTCATTTTGAACTTTTCAGTTAGCATTGTTTTGACATTTGTTAATACACTTAAACTAGCCGCTATGATCAGATCATCAATGTATATAAACAGGATTACCTTTTCATCATGTATTTCTTTTGCATACACACAGTGATTGGTAGGGTTATGTATGAAACCATTCCTAATCAAACATGTAACATAGCATTCCAATTTCTACCAGACTGCTTGAGACCATAGAGAGACTTATGCAGTTTATAAACTAGCTTTTCACCTGTTTCTGACCATGTCTCATAACCTTCTGGTTGCTCAATGTAAAGTTCACAGTCAATAGGTGCATGCAGATATGCTGTCTTGACGTCCATCTGATGCAGGACCAGATTCTCCTGTCATGCCTTTTGCATGATCACCTTCACACTGGTCATATCAGCATTAGGTGAGAATGTCTCTTCGTAGTCAGTTCCTGGTTTTTGACTGCATCCTTTTGCTATGTATCTCGCCTTTTACTTCTCTGATCCATCAGTGTCACTCTTGACGGCATACACCCACTTCCCCCCACTGCTCGTTTGTCTGGTGGTAGTTGGATGAGATTGAAGGTCTCGTTTTCCACCAGTGATTGTATCTCCTCATTTATAGCATTTATCCACTGTCTTCAGTTGGTTGAAGCAATGGCATCCTTGTAGGACTGAGGGATTTTCATTATCATGACTTGATGCGTTTTTCATGTTTTAATCAACCTTTTCTCCATTGTTCTGACTCCTGTCAGTGACTGAGAAAAGATTAAGTTCACCCCGGTGGTCGTTTCAGTTATTGCAGCTTTAATTATGAGGCCCCTTCCAGTGTTCCTGCACAGGCTACAAGTGCTCCACCACAGAGAGTTGGTTGTCTGAGCCTTGGAGTGGAACCAACAGTGAGTATGAGTGCACTTGGTCTATTTTAGTTGTTTCATGGGACTGTGATCTTTAAGGTAGTGTTTAAGATCTTTATTTTAAGTTACAAAAACCGTGCTAACTATGCTAGTGCTAATTGCTAGGGCTAACCATTAGCAAGAGGCTAGTTAAGCTGCTAAGGCTGAGTTAGTTAGTTATTGTGCCTCATTTGTGTTGTATGGGTGAATTTGCATCTTTATTGCTACATTTTATGTTAGGATTATTTTCCTGTGAGTGCACTCATGTGATAATGGTGTGTGTTTACTGGAATGTAATGAGTGTTAAACATATTTCATGTGTCTGTACTATAACATGTTGTGTATTTCATTTGTGTTGCAGTTTTACAAAAAAATGACTGAGAGGATTCAGTAAAGCAACTTCAGTCAAATCTACTGGGTTTCTCTTTTTGTTCACTATCTGTTGGCCAGGACAGAATATCCATTGTCATGACTTACTGGCTGTACCTCTCTATCACAACAGTTGTACGTCTATTTTGGTGTATTGGTTGTGAATTTCACTAACCTGTGCTTTTGGATTTCGCTGTGTCTGGATAGTACACCAGATAAGGTGGGCTGTTTTTATCATATCCAATAAAAACACCTTGGTGCACCTGGGATCTAACTTTCCTTTCTCTTGTTTCTAGGCAAAACAGATAGATCCAAATTTCTGGTTTCACACCTGTAAACATCTCATATAGAGTTTTTCCTGTGCGTCTACTGTAGCACCTGTTTCTTACAGCTGTCTGTACAGCATAGTTCCATATTTTATCTGGTAATTTACTCTGTAACAGTAAACACCTGCTCATATCACAGAGGGTTTGCCAACCTCTCTCTGCTGTGCCATTTTGGTGGGGCGGATAGGGCGCAGATGTTTCGTGCCTTATCCTATTCTTGATCAACAATTCTTGGAAATCTCTAGTTGTGAACTCAGTGCCGTTGTCTGAACGGACGTTCTTGACTTCACCATAAGGTGGTAGGTCTGTCAAGAATCTTTCTGTGGCATGAACTGCATCACTTTTGGCTTGAAGGAGGTACACAAACATGGTACCTGAGTAGTCATCTGTAAAAGACTGAGCATATCTGTGTCCCTATATGCTTGATGTTAGCAGGGTACCTGCTAGATCAGTATGGACTAGCTGAAAGGGTTTTGTAGCCTTTCTGTCTGGCTTTCTATTTCTACTCTGTGTGAACTTGCCTTGTGTACACACTTCATATATCTGAGCTGGCTTGACCACACTCCCCTTTATCACCATGCCTTTTACAACAGCTTGCAATTTTTGTACATCTTCATAATTACAATGACCCAATGATACAATGATAATCTCATGCCAGTACTTTTTACAGTACAGTTTCTCAGGAAGTCCCTTTTTCTCTTGTTTTTTATGTTTTGTTTAATTTTGTTTTGTTTTGTTACCTGTTCTTGTCAGGAACTAGTTACATGGGGTTACATTGCTTTACTTGTGTATGACAAACTGTCTGACAAATTGTTATAAAACAACTGAAAATAAAGAAAAAATTGATCACAAAAAAGACAAAAACTATCAAGGAATATATATGGAACTATGAAGTAAAGACAAAAGTGTTAATTAAAACATATCTTATCGGTCACCTGACCTCCCAACTGAGATGGCTTGGGATGAGTTGGACGGCAGAGTAAGGGCGAAACAGCGGAAAAGTGCTCAGCACCTTTAGAAGACTGTTGGAAAACCATTCCAGGTGACGACCTCATGAAGCTGATGACAGAATCAAGTGTGCAAAATACTGCCATCAAAACACAAGGTGGCTACTTTCGAAAAAATTGTAAAACATAAAACATTCTGATTTGTTTAATACTTTTTGTTTACTACACAATTCCTTATATGTTCCTTAATAGTTTTTGTCTTCAGTGTGAAGCCAGAATGTAGAAAATAATGAAGGTAAAGAAAAAACATTGAATGAAAAGGTGTGTCTAAAGTATGACTGGTAGTGTGTATATAGTGTTGGGAGTAACGTGTTAGAAAAGTAACACAATTACAGTAATGTGTTTGCTTTTGGTAATATTATACCTTTACAATGTAAGTAATTAAAGCTGCAAGCGCTGATAACAGGCCCTCACGGTACCACCGCCCGCTGTGCCCACGCCCCGCCGTACCCACCGCCTGTTGCGTAACAGCCCCTGTGGCCCCAGAGGCACCGGCAGCTTTCGAGGCACCGCTGCAGGTGCGTTCAGGGGCCAACTCTCATCACACACATCAAGTTTTGATGAATGATGAAGTAATGACAAGGTGAAGATTTATCCACCAGGTGGTGCTAGGAGCATGACCAAACATAGGCAGGTGTGTTCAGGGGCCGACCCTCATCACACATGTCAAGTGTCAAGTTTCAGCCAAATCAGGCAATGCACGGTGGAGTAACGACAAGGTGAAGGTTCATCCACCAGGTGGCACTAAGAGCATAACCAAATGTGTGCAGGTACATTCAGGGGCCGTCCCTGATCACACACGTCAAGTTTGGGCTGAATCGGGCAATGCATGTTAAAGTTATGACAAGGTGAAGGTTCATCCACCAGGTGGCGGTAGGAGTGCAACCAGACATGGGCAGTTGCGTTCAGGGGCCAACCCTTATCACACATGTGAAGTTTCAAGCAAATCAGACAATGCATGATGGATTTATGAGGAGTTGATGTTCCATGGCGAGGGATCCAAAGCCGCCGCTGCTTCCACGGGCAGCCTGTCACATGACACAGCGCTTGTGTCACTGTGGTGATTCATCAACCTGATTGTCACATGGCCACAAAATACAGAAGATCAGGTCAGGAGGTTGGGGTTGGTGTTTGTCAATTTAAAATATGGCATTTCCTGTTTCCACAAGGTGGCACCATGAGTAAGATGGCCTATGAGCACGTGGAGGTGGTCAGGGTGAGGCTCTTATCATGTCCATAAATTTTGAAGCAGTTTGGATCAAGTATGTGGGAGAGAGAGCTGCTGGAATATGCATGGCGAGGCATCAGAAATGGCGGTGCCATAGTGGCCACGCCCCTTGACATAGAGAAATTCCTTTCAGAACTTTTGATCACAAAGGTCTTGAGGTGATGGTCATACAATATGTACTCGATAAGATGAAATCCCTAGGAGATGTTTGTTTAAATATGATGTGTTGAAATCACCAGAACTTGACCATTGAAATCAAAATAGTCAACTCCTTGTTGACTTTAGAGCTAGGAACCCCGACCTTTTTTGATGAGTTCTATCGGCCTACCAATTTTCATGCTTGTAGTCGAAACACAGGCAAAGTTATCCATGTTTTAAGCAAATTGGACAATGCATGGGTTGCATGGCGGGGCATCAGAAATGGCGGTGCCATATGGCCACACCCCTTGACCTACAGAAAAGCTTTTAATAACTTTTGCTCACCATGGCGTCTCGATGCCGTGTACCAAATTTGAAATCAATCGGATCAAACCCCTAGGAGGAGTTCATTCAAATACCAATGGTGACCAATCGGCAAAAATTGAACATTGAAATCAAAATGACCGACTTCCTGTTTGGTTCTGACCATTGGTGCAAGAGACATTTTTGTGCGTCTGGAGAAGTTACACATGTGTAACAACTTTCATCTTGCTACTCCAAAAAACCCCCTATGGGGAGAGGTTTTTGAGAATTTCAAGGTGGCACTATTGAGACATTTGGCTCCGCCCATGGGAGACGCCCCTATCCGATGTAAGAGTTTGCCATTCTTGATCTGTGTATCAAATTTCATGTCGTTATGACTTTGTTAAAGCCATCAAAAAGCCAAGCGTAATTTCATGGCGACGGATCGATAATTGTCGTGCCGCCACACGGATGCCATAAGTCATAGCTTCACAGCGTTAATAATGTAGTTTCACCAACTTGTTCTGCATGTACTAGAAGTGGAATGAAGTTGATGGGGTCAACAATGTAGTATTTATACATCTGAGAGTAAAAGCTGGACACTTCCTGTTACCAATGGGGGCACTATGAGTAATGTGGGAAGTTAATATATCAAGCTGTTCAGGGTGCAGCCATCATTATGTCCAGCAAATTTAAAGCTGCTAGGATCAAGTATGTGCGTGTGAGAGCCGTTCGAAATGTGATAGTGAGAAAACAAAATTCTCCAAAATTTGTCACCCCCTAGCAGCCACGCCCTTTGACCTACCGACATTCTTTTGATAACTTTTTATCAGGATGGGGACTAGATGATCTGTACCAAATTTGAAGTCAATCGGGTGAAATCTCTATGAGGAGGAGTTCAAATACGAAAAAAATTGAATCAAAATGGCAGACTTCCTGTTTGTTTCTGATCATGCATTTTGAGACTTTTTGGTGCATCTCACTCATGTCCACATGTGTAACAAGTTTGAAGCCGCTAGGATCACGTACGTGGGTGTGAGAGCAATAGGAGATTTTATAGCTAGCAATCAAAATTTGTCGCCCCCTAGCAGCCACGCCCTTTGACCTACCGAAATTCTTTTGATAACTTTTGATCAGCATCGTCTCTATATGACCTGTGCTAAATTTGAAGTTGACTGGGCAAAATCCCTAGGAGGAGTTCATTCACAGCATAAAACTTTCAAATCAAGATGGCCGACTTCCTGTTGGGTTTAGGGGGGCTGTTTTGTTAACTTTTTTTGCTCATCTGAGTATGATAAACATGTATGTACCAATTTTCGTCCGCCTACACCAACTTGCCTATGGGCTTTTTGAAAATGTTCAAGGGGCTCTGTTTCACCATTTTGCCCTGTCCATGCTGTGTAAAGCCCTTTGAAACAAACTGTTTGTAAAAGCGGGCTATACAAATAAAATTGCCTTGCCTTGCCTTGCTTTGCCTTGCCATGTGTGATGCCCCTAAAATATCAAATTTTTCAGATGAGTGCATTAAGTTACAAAATTCCATGAGTTTTTGAGCATGTTCAAGGCTCCAAAAATGTGATTATTCTCAGAGACAAATATTCATTACGATTACAATAGGTCCTTTGGGACGACTTCGTCATACCGCTTGGTCCCTAAAAAACGTGAATATTCTCGGAGACAAATAATCATTATGATTACAATAGGTCCCTTGGGACGACTTCGTCGTACTGCTCCGGCCCTAATTAAAGCTGCTTTGCAGCAATGGTTGGGACCAGGCAATTTTTGACAAATTTAGAAAATTAATTTAAATTTAATTTTGAGTAATGAGAGACAAAATAGGGAGAAATAGAAACAACTAGAACATTGCCATTACAATGTCCATTTTGGTTTAGCTGAGGCTTGAACTCACAAGGTCTGACACCAAAACCCAGCCTTTAACTCATTGAGCTAATTGGCTGGAAGTAAAGACTTGTGTATGGCTTAACAAGTGGACTCAGGCAGTCACCAGCCAGGCAGCAGTTGTCAAGGCAGATTTTAAAATTTGTCAAAATGTCCAAAATTCTGTTATCAAGACAAAATATGATAATACATAAATTGTGTTTTGACAGCATGAAAATGGTGATTTGTTTTTAACAATAAGAGTTTTGCTTCATAAGACAAAATCTGATGCCATTCTTGCATTGACTGCAATTCCCATGAGAGCAGAAGTCAAAATGTTTTCAAAAATGTATTTTTTAAGATAAAATCCTGATTTTTGCCAAACTTCATCAGCCATGACTCTAAAATCTTGTCAATTTTTTTCAGGAAGATTGTAAGATAGCAAGAATTGGCTGGTGTATGTTTACAGTACTGTTTACAGTCAAACATTTTCATGCACTGTAGGCTCAGTTTTTCAGATATCAAAAATCCAGGTGTTAATTTTGTGGAGGATGGTTTGAAGATGCTGTTTAGCAAATTTGGTGTCAATTGAGCAAAAATTGTTGGACAAGAAAGGTTTAATAAGTTTTACAATTTTTGAAAAAACAAAGTGATGGACTTCATAATTTGGATGGAGTTTGAATGTACAAAAGGGTCTGCAGTACCGGGGATAGATTTTGGTGAAAGTTGCAAAACTGTAGCATGTAACAGCTGGTTTATTATGAATTTTCAAAATTTTACAATTTAGAGGCTTATTGCCCCCCCCCCCCCCCCCCCCCATGAGGAATATTGACATGGGGTTGGAGCTGAGTAAATCTGGCATCAGACTGGACCTTTGTGCAAAGTTTGGTGGTTGTTCATGTATGGGAAGTAGGATTTCCTAGGAAGAAGCAGAAGAAGAAGAAGACTGACAACAACAATAGGCTCCTGGCAGCTTACGCTGCCTGGCCCCTAATAATCAAAGGCATAATACATACAAAGTAGTTTCTTCTAACCTGGGGAAAACTTCCATTGTTTCAGAGACAACACTCCAGGGTGGGGGTCAGACTCTCTTACACTGATGCACCCATGTCAGTGGAAACAGATGTAATGTCTTATCTCTGCCCCGTGATGGAAAGCCTGTACCAGTTACCAAGAAAAGATTTTCAGTCTCCAGAAGATTTGGCTGCAAGGACCTGGTGATAAATGCACGCCTGAATAAATTACTATATATGACTCCTGTAAGAAAGGCCACCGATGTAGTGTTTTTGCGCAAATTGTATGATGACTGTGAGGTACAAGTATGCAGTCTTGATGCTATGGGTGTCATATCTGACACTTATGGAAGTTAATTATGCTCCAACTTGCCCTTGAGATCACTCAACCAGAAGGTCATAATGTACCCAAGGCAAAGAATTTCATAGAGTTCCTAAAACTAGAAATGGAAAGCAGAGAGAGAATAGCAAATTTCACCCAAAAGAGAGAAGGATATCAGAGGAAAGAAATGCTGGCCATGGGAGGGAGCACAGAATAAGAAGACCATTCACAGACACCACAGCCTTGTCTGCAGCTTTCCACACATGGAGTCCAAATGCTAACGGTAAATGTTTGTTTTGCGGGAGGGCTGATCATAAATTTTGTGCGCAGAATTCACTGTGGATCAGGAGATTTAAACTTCGCAGCTGTTTTCTATGTCTATGTGGATGTGATGCATGTGGCAAAAGACATTTGCATTCAACAATCAAAATGTGCAAAGAAGATGAAGTTAACAAACCCACAACTGCAGATAGTGTAGTGTCAGTTTCCCCGGATTCGGAAAACAACACTGAATTGTTACACACTGCTACAGTATGGATAGATGCCCCTAAACACAGCCAATTAGTTAAAGCCCCTGCCAGGAACTTTCATTTTGTGTTGATTTTGGCCCTGTGGACAAAAGCGGTAGGTTTCTCTTTGCAGATCCCATCCCAATATCAGCCATGACAAAAATATAAATATAAAATTCATGAAACATTGCATCACAGTTTTTCCTCAGAACCCGGTCTTGTCTGACCATTCTTTAATAACCTTTGAATTTACTTTAACAAATTACGCCTTACGTGGGAAAAAATCCCACTACAGTAGATGTTTATCTGACACTGCTGTTTCTAGATTTAAAGAGTTCATCCCAGCAGAGCTTGCTGCCACACGTTATAGTAATATGATGGGCAGCTATGCTGATTTTACTCCCTCGCAGGTAGATTATCTTGTAGACAGCACTGCAGCAACACTCCTTGGAGCACTTGATGCTGTAGCCCCTCTGAGAAAGAAAGTCATCAACCAGAAGAGAATAGCTCCCTGGTACAATTCAAACCTGCGCATCTTGAAGCAGAAGACCAGACAGCTGGCAAGGAAAACACATTCCAGCCAACGTGAGGAAGACCGTTGAGCCTGGAAAGATAGCCACACAAAGTCCACTGAAAAGTCCCACAAAGAAGAAAACTAAAGTTTTATCAGCGGCATCTCGTCAATCAAAACGCAATTACAAGAAACCCGGGCTTGCACCCGCATAAATACTGGATATGCATTTGAGTCAGGGAGGCAACTTCAGTTTGAATTGTGACTGCAAACAGAAGCAGACATGGCTCATTTCCTAGCAACAAGGTAAGAAAACACTACAGCTCATGTTTAGAGCTTGATCTTAAAATAATGAGATGGCCGAGGACTCTGAGTGACCTAACGTGCAGAACTTAGTCCACCAATGTAACATTACAATGTTACAGTCTGCGCATTTTCCACGGTCCTTTAGTCTGAAACCGAATCGTTAGAAATATACACAGCACCGGCTCTCATCTTGTTCCCATCCCCGTCACGTGGACAGCCAGTAAAGTAACGTATCATGTTAAGTAACGTATCACACAAACACAAATGTAAATGTGAATGACACCACTGATATTAAAATCCATCTAACTGGCGTGACCCAGGCAGAACATACGCCAAACATGGTGACAACTTACACTCACGGTTGCAAATACATGCACTGCCTCCCGTCCTGTCCAACAAGCAGGTTACAGGTAGCTTTTACAAGCAGATGGAGTGACAGTGGGGACAGCCAATCACATGTTCGTAAGCGAGAAACCGGCAGAGCCAATTAGAGAGCAATATTTAGGTTAGAGGTGGGACTTCTAACAGAGACCAACTGTTAACCCTTTGTGTGCCATAAACATTTACTAAACACTATGGACAGTGGTTGTATTGATAGGGACTACACAGTAGCGGCTGAACATTAGTAGGGACATGTCCCTAGCATCCCTACCCAATTTTTTGCCCCTGCTTTAAATGAATGTTTATTAACTGGACCAAATTTAAACCCTGGTCTGCTAAACCTAAATGAGAAAGACAGAGATGTGCTGCGATTTTTATGGTTAAACAAGAGACCAGTCCCTTTTGAGGAGTTGAAGGTGGTGATTATGAGAATGACACGTGTGACATTTGGCGCATCTGCCGGTCCCTTCTTGTTAGCTCCAACGATTAAGCATCAACTCAAAAATAAGAGCACATCTATCCAGAAGAAATCAAGGTTTTAGATGAATGTTTGTATGAGGATGATTTTATTTCTGGAGCAGAGAGTGTTGACAAGGCCCAGAAACTATCTCAGAGAGCCAAAGAATTCCTGTCAAGTGCAAACATTAAATTATGTAAGTGGAACACCAACTCACCTGAGTTGCAAACTTTGTGGAAACAGTAGCATGAAATGGAACAAGTGGAAATCAGAGGCCAAAATCCACTCAAGGTTCTAGGATTAACATGAAAAACTGACACTGATGAATTTGTGTTTGAAACTACTTAATTGATTGAATATCTGCAGGACAGAAAGGACACAAAGTGAGGTGTGCTTCAGGCTGCTGCGCGCATCTTTGATCCCATCGGACTGTTATCTCCATTCATCTTCGTCAAGTGTCTTTTCCAGGACATGTGGTGTCATGTAAATGAGCCAGACCTGGGTTTCGTTTATCCAGCTTTATTGGTCGGGCACTCAAAACAGCACATCAGTGGAAAACGGCTAACATGCACTGTTGTGAATCTAGAAACTTCCTTGCGTGACGTCATCGCGTAGCCCTGATGCTCGCTACGGTAGCTTGTAGGAACAACCACATGGGAACAACAAGCAATTTCACAACATCTCCCCTGTTTTTAGAAGAAAAATAAACATTATTAGCAGGGAAATTATTACTTGCCACTGAAATGCAAACTATTTTTCTCTTACATCTGAACTTACTACTTATTGGGCAGACAACATGTGTAACCACATCACTGTAAATACCGTAAATAAACAGTAAAATGCAAAACAGTATCTGTTTCCATTAATATCACATATACAACATAACATTCTCTCTCTTTATTTATTTATTTATTTTCATAATAACAGTCTCACACTCTCTCTCTCCTCACTGAACACTGGACATCATCGGGGTAGACTACCCTCAGTCCTGAAAAGGGGTTATTCTGCCCTTATGAGAGAGGAGGGGGAATTTCCCCTTTAAAGTCTCTCTGTCTGTGTCTCCTGAAAACCAACACTACACAGGGTTAATAGAGAGAACTTAAAAGTCAATGTCTCTATCAGTCTCTAAATCTGAGAGGTAGTTTTACCCTTGAGCCCCTGGAGGTCAGTCTCTGGGGAGTGGTGGACTGGAGAGGAGACCACGGTGTCGAACCTGAAGATGGCGGGCTCTGCGGCAGTTCGTGTGGAGCCACTGCCACCATGACTAGGGAACTGCAGTCCTGCTGTGGGACAGGAGCAGCACACTGCTGATGTGCCAAAGGACTGATGTCGTCTGTTGCGACGAGTTATTTCTGCCACATAGGATCTTGGCTCTTGAGACCTATTGATGACTGTAGCAGGTGTCTTCCACCCTTTGTCCCCGTCGAGCTTCACTCAGACGTTTTGACGCGGGTGCAGCTTGGGGAGAGGACGAACTGAATGTCTACTGTTGTAAAAGAACCTGTAGGCTTCCTTAGCTGTGGAGTCTTTCTGGTAGACGAGGTCCTACTTGGCTGGCTTTGGCCTTAATGATTTCTCCAGTACTGGGACGGTGGTACGAATTTGTCATCCTTTCATCAACTGAGCGGGACTTGCTCTGGTCGCGGCGATAGGTGTAGAGCGATAACTCATTAAAGCTAGGCAGGGGTCTGGCTGTTTGAGAATGTGTTTAGCTGTTTGGACGGCTCTCTCAGCTGCCCCATTGCCTTGTGAGTAATGGGGACTGGACGTTATGTGGGTGAAGCCATAGCTCTGTTTGAACTCCTGGAACTCAGCTGATGTGAACTGAGTGGCGTTGTCACTCACTAGCTCTAATGGAATTCCCCACCTCACAAACATGTGTTTGAGTTTGCCAATTATCTGTCTGCTTTCAGTAGTTGTGAGAGGAGCAATTTCAATGTCTCATGAAAAATAGTCTACTACAATGAGGTAGTTCTTACCCTCCAGCTCACACATGTCAGTTGCAATCTTTTGCCACGGGCCACTAGGCAGCGGAGTCACTACCAGTGGTTCTCGTCTCTGTGTGGGTTTGTGCTCTGCGCAGAAGTCACATAACTTCACTTTCCTGATGATGTGGGCCTCGATGCTGGGCCACCAGACTGTTAACCGGGCTCACTCACGACACTTGTTGAGGCCCTGGTGACCTTCATGCAGCTAGTTTAGGACGTTGGATCTGAGTGCTGTGGGGATGACAATGTGATCATGATACAGTACAAGGCCGTCTGATTCAGAAAGGTGAGCTCTGGCTGTGTGAAATCCTCGCAGGGGTGAGAACTCTGCCATTCTCTGCGGCCACCCTTTTCTGATGAACATGATCATTTTTTGCAGTTCTGCATCATTCTGTGTGGCTCTATGGATTTCCTCCATCTTGGGTCATTTGATTGGCTTGCTAGCCACTGCAGTGTTCACATATGCCCTGACCTGATCGTCGGTGTCTGGCTTGTGGTCTCCATCCAGAGGGTGCCTCGAGAGTGCGTCTGCCACCGCCAGCTGTTTCCCTGGGAAGTGCTCTGCAACAATATCAAACCACATTAGGTGCATGAGCAGCCTCTGACACCTCAATGGAGTTTTGTCCAGGTCATAGGTGTTAATTAACGGCACCAATGGCTTATGGTCTGTTTGAAGACAAACTCTGCTCATCCCCTGGATGAGCAGAGAGCTAAGCACTCTTTCTCGATCTGGGAGTATCTTTTCTCCGCATCTGTGAGGGTGCGAGAGCAGAAGGCGACGGCTTGCAACTCCCCCTCGTGGTCCTGCAGCAGGGCGGCGCCCAGGCCATAGCTGCTGGCGTCCGCACTGACCACTGTTGGCCGACCTGCATCGTAGTAGCACAATGCTGGTGCTGCTGCAAGTGTAGCTTTCGCTTTGATGAATGCTTGCTCCTGAGGCTCACCCCAAACCCATGCAGTCTCTTTTCTGACCAGGCTCGTGAGCGGGTGCAGCATGGTGGACAGACCAGGAAGGAATTCGCCCACATCGTTTATGAGTCCAAGCACCTGGCGAAGCTGCTCCACATTTGTAGGAACGGGCAGTTTGGTGATAGCCTCCACTTTGCTGTTGTCTGGTTTCACACCGTCCGCGCTGATTATGTGTCCGAAGAACCGCAGTTCAGTCTGTCCGAAGTGGCACTTTGCTCTGTTGAGCTTGAGGCCTGAAGCCTTAATTGTGCGTAGCACCACATCCAAGCGCCGGTCATGTTCCTCCCTGTCAGCCCCGTGGACCAGGATGTCGTCCATCACAACAACGGTTCCCTCTAGGCCCTTGAGCAGAGTGCCCATGAGCCACTGGAAAATCTCAGGCACTGATGTAATTCCAAAGGGCAAACGTTTGAAGCAAAACTTGCCCAAGGGGGTTATGAATGTGGCTAATTTCTGGCAGCTGGGATCCAATGGGATCTGCCAGAATCCGCTTGATGCATCCAGCGTGGAGAAGACCTTGGCTCCAGCTAGCTTAGGTGTTATGTCGTCCAGTGTGGGTAGAATGTAGCGCTCACGCTTTACTCCTTTGTTAAGCCGCTTTAAATCTACACACACTCTGACCTCATCTTTGTTGCACTTTGGAGCGGGCACCATTGGTGCACACCAGTCTGTAGGTTCAGTGACTTCTTCTATGATCCCCAGGCTGAGCATGCGCTTTAACTCCTTTTCTACTTTTGGGAGAAGTGGAAAGGGGACCCTGCGTGGCGTGTTCACACTGCATGGCGCTGCATCTGCCGTCAGTTATATTTTAACAGGCTCACAGTTCAGTAGTCCTATTTCCCCAAACGCATAATTTGTTAGGCTGCTGTTGATCTCATTCCCTCGTGCGACCAGTCCTTCCTCTATGAGAGAGCTTTTAGCTTTTAGTTAGGGCTGGCTCAGGTAGCCCTGATCTATTTTATAGCTACGCTGCTATAGGCTTAAACTGCTGGGGGACACATCAGGTTACTTGGACCCCTATCCTTCCTATCCTTCCTCTCCTCTCCTCTCCTCTCCTCTCCCCTCACATTTTGAACTGCCATTATTTGTTGCACTTTGTAGTCCGGCCTTGGTGTCTCGCACTCTCTCTGCATTTCCACAGATCTCTTCAGAGCTCCATCCCCCTGCATCAGCCAACCAACCGCTGCCTCCATCACCTCCTTTCTCCTGCTGTTAAACTGGTCTGCACTCCCTGCTCACGACCCAGTCTGCCGTCCAGTAGTCCCATTAAGATGGCCTTCTCTCCCTGCCCACCGGGAGCTTCCTTCATCATTTTTCGTTTTTTGTTAACTGACTGATTCCATTTCCATGATTTCCGTATTTCATGTTGTAAATTGTTTTCTTTGTCTGTATACAACATCTATTGCACGTCTGCCCGTCCTGGGTGAGGGATCCGTCCTCTGTTGCTCACCCTGAGGTTTCTCCATTTTTTTTTTCCCTGTAAAAGGGTTTTCTTGGGAGTTTTTCCTCAGTCGATGTGAGGGTCTAAGGGCAGAGGATGTTGTCATAATGCTGTGTAAAGCCCTTTGAAACAAACTGTTTGTAAAAACGGGCTATACAAATAAAATTGCCTTGCCTTGCCTTGCCTTGCCTTGCCATTTGCTTTGCTACAGACTTGCCCAGCAGGTTACTAGTGTACTGTCCTTTAATCACTGTGATCCAGTGCTGATATTTCTGTCCTTTGTATGTGGTATTGGCAATGAATTTTCCCACACACAAAACTTTCCTGCCTGGACTGTGCCCTGTCGGCCTGGAAATGATCGGTCTGGGCCTCGGCTGTAACTCACTAAATGTCTCTTCCTTCAGTTGTGTCGCCCCCAGTATCAATTTTGAACTCGACTGGATTACCATTCATCTTCAGCTTGACATCCCAATCAGTGTCTGAGTCTGGTTCAACTATGGTGGTTGGCTCTGTCTCTGTTACAGTTCCAAGGAAAAGTCCTCCTATGAAAAACGAATCCTCCTCTGAATCCGCCACAGCCTCTGTCCTGACTTCTTTTAGCATTCTGGTTTTGCATACAACTTCAAAATGACCCATCTTGTTACACTTCCTGCATCTTTTAGTGCGGGCTGGACAGCTCTCCTTTTTATCATGCGCTCTATTATACCGCTGGCAGTTTTGTTTAATGTCGCTGTGTTTTTGTCCATGTGGCTGTCGTGATTTATCGTAGCTCTGTCTCATGTTGCCATGCTGTTTGTGTCTCACCTCATTCACTCCGGTTTCCACACGCTCTGCGCTCTGCTGCTTGACCTGCTCGCTCTGGCACGCAAGCTGGATTGCCCCCTCCAGTGTCAAATCCGCCTCGAGCTGCAGCCGCTGTGAAACCTCTTTGTCCATTATTCCTATTACGATTCGGTCCTGGATCTGTTCATCCTTGCTGTTGCTGAACACAGTGCTGCGCCAGCTCATACAGGCTCTGGACAAACGCTTCCACGGTCTCACCTGCCCGCTGGTTCCGCTTGTGAAAGCAGGCACAGTCATGTATGACATTACGTCTGGGTACAAAGTGTTCATCAAACTTTTCCACCACAATTTTAGTCAAACTCAGGGTGTGGAATAGCCTCAGTGGCAGCAGGAAACACAAACAAACTGTAGATAGGCTCTGCATTTCTTCCCATTGAATAGAGGAACCAATTCACTTGAACCTCACTGCTCTCGATGCGACTCTGAAGCGGGAAAACCTCTGCCTCCACACCGGCCACTCCGCCAGGCGGGAGAAGTCAAACGGCTCCAGTGGACCAAACTTGGCCATCTCGTCTCCAGCGTCGGCGTGAAGTCCTCGATTCTGACACCATGTCATGTAAATGAGCCAGACCTGGGTTTCATTTATCCAGCTTTATTGCTCGGGCACTCAAAACAGCACATCAGTGGAACACGGCTAACACGCACTGTCATGAATCTAGAAACTTCCTTGCGTGACATCATCGCGTAGCCCTGATGCTCGCTACGGTAGCTTGTAGGAACAACCATATGGGAACAACAAGCAATCTCACAACATGTGGGTAGAGAGGAATTGCATGGAACCAAGATCTTCCTGATGATCTGGTGGAGAAATGGCATAGGTGGTGCTCAGAAATTCCAGATTTGAAAAACATTGCCATTAAGGTCGCGTTCATACCAGCCTTGTTTAGTCCAGTTGAATTGAACGCTGGAGCGTTACCCCCTCGGTGCGGTTCATTTGGGTCGGTGTGAACGCTGGCCTCGACCTCCGGTGCAGACCAAACAACTGTGAACACAAACTGGAACAACTGAAAAATTGCAACAATGTATCATCCTTGCATTGATTTGAATCAGATTACGGACCTTTAGGTGTGAACCTGCCCTAAAGCTACTCTTACTTTTCTGGCATTTCACACAACACAGCACAAAAATTTGAACATCAACAACTCCACCTCCCTTCAAAGTCCACTTGCAAGCAAGACAATCATCTTGTTTGACGAGTACTCAGTATTTGAAATTCCCACAACAGTTACTTATTATATTGTGCCATGAGCCTTTACTGTGCCTATTACAGTATGTTAAGTTGTTAGTAGCTTTAGAAGCCTACACAGTTACGCTACATCAACCCCTCCACTGAGTGTAAATAATAAGCTGCAATAATCTTCATTATGCATTATGCATTGCATTTTAGAATGCCTAGTCGTATATTCCTGTGGCTATTTTGGTGAAAGTCACTCAAAACTAATGCAGAAGTAGTGTAACTCATTGCAGTTCAGAGACAGTAATATTGTAATGTAACTAATTACTTTCAAAATGACAGTAACCAATAATATATAATGTAGTACATTTTGGATGTAACTGCCTGATCCTAATTCAGATCCTAATTACATGATATACTTGTAGGTACAAGTATAATTGTATCTACAAATATATCATGTAGTTGATCCTAATTCAGGTCCATGATATACTTGTAGGTACAAGTATAATTGTATCTACAATATATCATGTAGTTGATCCCAATTCAGGTCCATGATATACTTGTACCTACAAATATATCATGTAGTTGATCCCAATTCAGGTCCATGATATACTTGTACCTACAAGTATATCATGTAATTTAAGGAAAAAGTGGTCTCTACTTTGGCTGCTGAACCAAGCTCTACAGACATTATAGACAAAAAAAAAATCAGTCTTATTCTTCTGTTTAAAGGAGAAGTGCTGTTTTTCTTTACAACCTAGACCTTATTTCTGGCATAAAATACAGTCCTTTACTCACGCATATAACTTTGGTGTCGTTAGGAGTCCTACGGACAATGTTTAGATCCAATTGAGAGATATAGTGGAAGTGACTGGGGCACCAAGAATCCATCCTTTAATTAAGCAATATATGGGTGAGTAAACAACCGTATTATATGCCAGAAATAAGGTCCAGGTTGTAAAAAAATGGCACTTTCCCTTTAAGCCACACTAGACACAGACATGCAAGACACAACAAAGTTAATAATGCTGGAGGAAAATGATGCGTATCACCATGGCCGCATATCACAGTATGAATGTTATGATGAACCCATATATATACACATGAACACATTCTGTGAGCTGGCTAGCTGTGAGGCCTCAGCCCAAAACCCCTAAATCAAAAATGTTTTTTGTTTTTTTTACTGGGGGGCAGTTTGCTCTAAAGAATATTTAAACTAATGTAAAGAGTACTGCAGATTTAATATTAAATGATTTTTCTGCCTAACACAAGACATCATGGGCCATTACATTGATGATGATGGTGATGATAATACAAAAGTGAGAAAAGGGCTGATACTAAACAATACTCTAACCCTGAGAATGAAATGACTGTCTGACTTTGTGACCTCCTCATCAGCAAGTGCTCAGACTAGGACACACAGGGCTTCAAAACAGTGGAGCAGCAGCAGCACTTCAGCATTAGAATGTGCTGGAGCTCCATCAGCTGGCTGCAGGCCTCGGCTCACAGTGGGGAGCCTCAGCTGGACAGCTCCACACCACTGGAAGGCAAATCACATCACACCCACTGTCTGGACTGCATATGATAAGGCTTCATTATCATACTTTCTTTTTTCTCTGTTGAAGTGCCTGCTAAAACAAAAGGCCAGTTGATTATTCTTCGTTGGTCAGTGTAGCATTCAAGGCGCCTGATTTGAAAAAGGTGTGTGTGTGGGGGGGGGCTGTCCAGCCTCCACAATGAACCCACAAGATGGACACACAAAAGAGCTAAATGTGACAGTCTGTCCACTGTGCTGGCTGCATCTCCAGAGATGATGAGCTGGGCTGGCCACTGGCTCCTCCATCTTAACAAAACCATCCCTCAGAATTGCGCTCAGTATTTGACAGATTTGACATATTAGACTCAGTTTAAAGAGCTGCTGTCATATAATGAATAAATTGATTGTCAGAGGGGGAATAAAACTTTTCTGTACATTCATGTGTCCCTGGTTTTGTTTCCATATGCAGCCATGCTGGGTTTTTTGTTTGTTTGTTTGTTTTTTGGGTTTTGTTTTGGACAAATGGACAGATTCTTTTGAGCTGGAACAAGCTTTCTATGATGAGGAATGCGCGTGAAAGTGGATCAGCTGTATAGATGTATTTATAGGCAGCTAAAAACAACTTAAGAATATGAGGTGGAGGGGAGAGAGGGGCAAGATGAATTATTTTCTGATCAGGGACACAAATTAATACCAATATAGAAAAGTTACCACAGTCGGCTTCAAGTTTCATAATGACACACTTTTCAGTACCCCGTGAGCCAGCAGGTCCCAATCTTTAAAATTATCCAATGAATACATAATCTGAGAATATAAAATATTATACACTGATTTGTCCTCTCCAGATGGATCCATTTAATAAAAGCATTATTATTGTTATTCATTCATAGTTGTAAGAGTAGTAGTAGTAATAGTTATATGTCTTCAGATGACAAAGCTTTATCCTAGGACTCCTTAGAGTCATGGTTTCTAACCTCTGCCAATGCATGGACCACTTAAAAATGTTAAAAAGGTTATTAGTGTTTTAGGACATTTAAAAACCTCACTGTACATGAGTAAAGAAAACAAATACATTTTGTCTCTGTTCATTTATATCACTTCTGCTTTATTTTGGTCACTTACCTTTTGTATTGTTTATAGAGATAAACTTGCCTTGCCTCCAGTAAGGCCCATAATGTCCCATCTGCCTTAAAAAATCAATCCTCTATGGTTGTCTCCTGACCCATGATCCCTGGCCTCCAGAAGCTCCAATACATCCAAAAGAGCGTTGCTAGGATCCTGATGACAGTGCAAAAATTTGAACATTTTACTCCCATCCTTTGTGCACAGGATTGAATTCAAAATTTCCCTGTTAACGTCTCATTGTATCTATATCGCAATGCTCCTCCTACCTCAAAGAATGCATCACACCTCAATCCTCCACTCACAACATCCGCTCTAATAATACAAACCTCCTCAGTCCCAAATGTTGTCATTCACAACCAAACTGCTGACTATGGGCAATCAGGCTTGGCTGCTCTACACCTGGTGAATGCTCTCCCCAACCACCAGCGGGCACCACAGTCTGTGGAAACTTTCAAGAAGGAATTAAACTCTAACTTTGCCAAAGCCTTCTGTAGCATACCCTCCTAAAGATGGTAAGAGACTCGACTGATGGTTTTAACATTTATTGCTACTCCACAAAACCAGCTCCATAACCACCCTGAGAACTGACAAAACAAGGAAAAACAAAGCAATTACATTTCTGTTTCCAAAAATGGTAGATAATCACAGTACTTTCTGAGACAACTCAGCATTATACCAATCAATACACCGCTGATACACCATACAGGTAGGTGAAAGAAGTAGCATATTTTTCCAACACGGACGAATAATCAAATAATGACCATAAACACAACGCACACCATCCTTGTGCCTCCTCGGGGGGGGGGGGAGTTGCCAAAATACACTCAGCCTCCGACATTTTATCATTAAATTGCCGTTTCTGCTTTACTGCCTTATTTTCCTTTGTTTACCATAAACTTTTACCATTTTAGTGTTAGCTCATTAATTCCGTAGCCAAGCGACTTTGGTTTCCGGCAACACAACACAGGAAGGAAATACAAAGCAGTGGTCTTCAAAATAAAATCTCACTATTTAAAAACGAAATCATTAGCTCCATAGGGGCGAAATATACATATAAAACAGATGCAATTATATTTTCTTATAAGAAACTCAAATCATGAAATTTATACATAAACAAGTCATGTCAAAAATGCATTTAAAGCAGATATTTATTTTTCAAGATTAACCTGTAACAATGCAAGCTGCCCTCTGGTGGACAAAATGAGAAACAGTAAGCACAAAAACAAAAACGGTTTGCTACACCTTCCGTTAGTTTCCTGTCTAATGACTTTTTAGTCTCCTAGTTTTTCTTGTTCTTTTATGTATATCTATGTTTTCCTATGTAGCACTTTGAGATTTGTTTTAAACATAAAGTGCATTCCAATGAGGGGCCGTAGAAGACATAATTCGTTCTGGCCCTCTCACACACATATATTCTCCTCACACATACATATATTTCCACTCTCATCTTCATACATTTTCACTCATAAGTATGTATGTATGTATGCAAGAGAAGAATGTATGTATGTGAGAGTATGTTTAAAACGGAAAGTGTTCAGTTGAAATGGAAGGCAGGTCATTTATCATACATACTCCAATACAGTAGGTGGCGCTATATACCTAGTAAGGATTAGTTCAAACTGGAGGTCAACATGATCATGGAGGGAGGAGACGAGACCCGGACCCTCATAACTGACAGCCTCTCCATTTCCCGAATTTTCGACAAATCTTGACATTGACAGGAATTCAGAAAGTGATAATGAGGGTTTCCATATAGCCTGTCACGTACAAAAGATTTTGGGGCTCAAGGATGTCTTCCCCTTAGTTAACGCTGCTATACTGAACCAGATCAACCTTTCCTTAGTCACAGGCTACGTGCCACAGGCCTTTAAGGTGGCTGTCATTAATCCTCTGCTTAAAAAACCCTCTCTTGATCCAGATGTATTATCCAAATATAGGCCTATACCCAACCTTCCCTACATCTCCAAGATCCTTGAGAAGGTTGTCCTAGTGCAGCTTCATGAACATCTGCACTGTAACGAGCTCTTTGAAGCTTTCCAATCTGGATTTAGGGAACACCATAGCACTGAAACAGCACTGGTCAAAGTTTCCAACGATCTTCTTATAGCTTCCGACAGAGGTCTTGTCTCTGTACTTGTACTTCTGGACCTCAGTGCTGCATTTGATACCGTTGATCACAGCATCTTGCTGCATAGGTTAGAACACGAAATTGGGATCAAAGGATCTGCTCTAAAATGGTTTGTTTCATACTTATCTGACAGATTTCAATTCGTTAATGTTAATAATGACCATTCGAAGTACAGCAGAGTTATGTATGGTGTGCCGCAGGGCTCAGTTTTAGGGCCAGTTCTCTTCACTCTTTACATGCTTCCATTAGGGGATATAATCCATAAGCACTCCATCAATTTCCACTGTTACGCTGATGATACTCAGCTCTACCTATCAATAGAGCCAGATGATAGAAGCCACCTCATCAATCTGCAAGATTGCTTGAAAGACATCAAATCCTGGATGTCTTCTAACTTCCTACTACTGAACTCTGACAAAACAGAGGTTATTGTGATTGGACCTAAGCATCTCAGGGACACATTCTCCAATCAGATTGCTACTCTGGATGGCATCACCCTTAACTCCAGTCCAACAGCGAGGAACCTTGGAGTCATTTTTGACCAGGATCTTTCCTTCAGCTCTCACATAAAGCATGTGACTAGGACTGCCTTCTTTCACCTGCGCAATATGTCTAAGATCAGAAATATCCTCTCTCAGAGTGATGCTGAGAAACTGGTTCACGCATTTATTACTTCTAGGCTAGACTACTGTAACTCCCTCTTGTCAGAATGCCCAAAAACCTCTCTGAAGAGTCTCCAGATGGTCCAGAATGCTGCAGCGAGGGTATTGACAAGAGTTAATAAGAGAGAGCACATCTCTCCCATTCTAGCTTCTCTCCATTGGCTTCCTGTAGGATATAGAATAGACTTCAAGGCTCTTAATAACAAAGCTCCAACTTATCTGAAAGATCTCGTTATTCCATACTCTCCTACCAGAGCACTTCGCTCCCAGAATGCAGGTCTGTTAGTGACCCCCAGTATCTCTAAAAACAGACTGGGAGGTAGAGCCTTCAGTTACTGGGCTCCTCTATTATGGAACCAGCTCTCTCCATGGGTCAGAGAGGCAGACACTCTTTCTACATTTAAGTCCAGGCTTAAGACCTTCCTCTATGACAGAGCTTTTAGTTAGGGCTGGCTCAGGTAGCCCTGATCCATTTTATAGCTATGCTGCTATAGGCTTAAACTGCTGAGGGACACACCACACATGGAGCCCTATCCTTCCTATCCTTCCTCTCCTCTCCTCTCCTCTCCTCTCCTCTCCCCTCACATTTTGAACTGCCATTATTTGTTGCACTTTGTAGTCCGGCCTTGGTGTCTCGCACTCTCTGCATTTCCACAGATCTCTTCAGAGCTCCATCCCCCTGCACCAACCAACCAACCGCCGCCTCCATCACCTCCTTTCTCCCGCTGTTAAACCGGCCTGCACTCCCTGCTCATAACCCAGTCTGCCGTCCAGTAGTCCCATTAAGCTGGCCTTCTCTCCCTGCCCACCAGGAGCTTCCTTCATCATTTTTCGTTAACTGACTGATTCCATTTCCATGTTTTCTGTATTCCATGTTGTAAATTGTTTTCTTGTCTGTATACAACATCTATTGCACGTCTGCCCGTCCTGGGTGAGGGATCCCTCCTCTGTTGCTCACCCTGAGGTTTCTCCATTTTTTTTTTCCCTGGTTTTCCTGGGAGTTTTTCCTCAGTCGATGTGAGGGTCTAAGGGCAGAGGATGTTGTCATAATGCTGTGTAAAGCCCTTTGAAACAAACTGTTTGTAAAAACGGGCTTGTAAGGGACCGCGCCGGTCAAGACACGGGGACACAGGTTCTTTCCAAAAGAAATGGGTTTTTATTCACCCCAAAATGTGCAAACAAAACCTATCAAACAAAAATGACAAACTGGGCCCATAAAAGAGGTCAAATTAACAGAACTATGAAAGTCAACTGAACCAACTAACAAAAGACAAAACAGACCTAAACAACAAAACACAAGAGGAACTTATATGCTGGGTGATCAGCCCATAATAAACACAAAGGGGATTAACAATACTAAACACAAAAGACAACAGCTAGCTGACCAACCAAACAAAATCAGGAAAATTAACTTATTAAACTAAACACAATCCTTACTTAACAAAACCAAACTAAAACATTAATTGTTTAAAGAAAATAATTAAACAAAACCAAAGCCCTAAATCCCCTCCCCATGATGTGCCAGCCTTTAGTCCAGTCCGATCAGCCCTCTTCCGTGCAATTGGCTGATCATACAGGGCGGGCCCCTGGTCCCAGCAGCAACCCCAGGTGCAACACCACTAATAACTCAAAAGAAACAGAAATTAGAAACTATACTAAAACAAAGACTGTACAAAAGCTAACTAAATGTGCGCGCTACAAATAGAAACTAATGTACTGTCAAATAATAAAGTGTGTGGTATGTAACAAAAGTCCATGTGTGATTTATTTCCAGAAGAACGTGTTAAACCAATTTATCAAATAGATGAATGAATGAATAAATAAATGAATGAATAAATGAATGAATGAGTGAACGAATGAATGAATGAATGAGTGAATGAATGAATGAATGAATGAATGAATGAATAAATGAATACAAACAAAATATGACTAAACTTAACAAACTAAATAATGTGGGTGCAGGGGGTTACCACCATTTCTTCACAGTTGTGAGGCCACGGCTGTGGCCATCACACACTCCCCCTCTTCGGAGTCTTCACTAGGACAGCGGGAGAGGTAATCTGCGATGGTGTTATCCCTGCCAGGGATGTGCTTCACCGTGAACCGGTACGGCTGCATGGCAAGATACCACCGGGTGATCCGACCATTAGTGTCTTTCATCCTCTCCAACCATTGCAGTGCCTTATGGTCGGTCTCCAACGTAAACTCTCTCCCCAGTAGATAATACTTGAACGAATCCAAGGCCCACTTCACCGCCAAGGCTTCCTTTTCCACTGTGGAGTAGCGGACCTCTCTGGGGAATAACTTCCGGCTGATATAAGCCACAGGATGCCGGTCCTCTTTCACTCCCTGCAGAAGCACAGCTCCAACACCCCTCTCAGATGCATCAGTTTGCAATACAAAATGTTCATTGAAATCTGGACTGTGGAGAACAGGGCTCTCACTCAGGGATGTTTGAATGTCCTTAAAAGCAGCAACTGCCTCAGGCGTCCACTGGATATGGTTGGGGCACCTTGAGCCAGTCCGGTCGGTCAGAAGGGCAGCTCTGGCTGAGAAGTTCGGAATGAACCGATGGTAAAACCCAGCCATCCCAAGGAATGATCTCAGCTGCTTCCTACTTTGTGGGAGAGGACACGACTCAAGTGCATGCACTTTATGAACTTGTGGTTTGATTAACCCACCTCCAATGGTGAAGCCAAGGTACTCTGTTTCCTCTCTGGCAATTACACACTTTGTGGGATTCACTGTCAGGCCTGCTGACCTCAGGCGGCCCAGGACTTCCTTCAGGTGCCTCAGATGGTCCCCCCAGGAGGCACTGTAGATGACAATATCATCAAGATATGCACAAGCAAAATCAGACAGCTCACAGAGTACCTGGTCCATTAGTCTTTGAAAGGTTGCAGGAGCCCCGTGCAACCCAAATGGTAAAACCGTGAACTGGAACAGCCCCCAGGGAGTTCGAAACGCCGTCAGCTCCTCCGACTGCCGGGTCAGGGGCACCTGCCAGTAGCCTTTACAAAGGTCAATTGTGGTCAGGTATTTTGCCTTCCCCAGGCGCTCGATGAGGTCGTCAATACGTGGAGTGGGGTATGAATCAAACTTTGAAATTGAATTCAAGTATCTAAAATCGATGCAGAAACGGATGGATCCGTCCTTCTTCGGGACCAGAACCACTGGATTACACCACTCACTTTTTGAAGGTCGGATTATGCCCAGGGACAACATGAGGTCGACCTCCTTCCTCAAGGACCCCAGGAGACGCTCCGGTATCCTGTAGCTCATTCGTCTCACAGATACATCAGGTTTCAAAACAATATCATGTTCCACAATATCTGTGCGGCCTGGGTACTCTTGGAAAATTTCTGGGTTAATCAAAGTTTTCACCTGAGTCTGCTGGTCCTCAGAGAGGTGGCTCAAATCCAGGTCAGAGGTCACTGATGCAGGTAGGTACTCATCATCCACCTCCTCTTCCTCCTTCACAGCCTGGATCAGCAACACCTTTGCACCTTCCTCAGCCCTGGGACCCACTCTTTGAGGAGGTTCACATGAAGCACCCGACTGGAATGTTGACGCTCTGGGTTGGAGACCTGATAGGTGGTGGGCCCAAGTTTCCTCTGAACCTCAAAAGGCCCCTGCCACTTTGCCAACAGCTTGCTGTCACTAGTTGGCAGCATGACCAGGACCTTTTGCCCTGGCTCAAAGCTTCTCTGCCTTGCTGATTGGTCATACCAGGTCTTCTGGTGTTGCTGGGCTTCTGCCATGTGAGCCTCTGCCAGTTGACTCATCCTCTGGAGTTTCTCCCTCATCTGTATCACATAAGAAACAACATTAACAGGCCCCTCCCTCCTCTGATCCCCCTCCCAGGTCTCCCGTAGCAAGGCTAGAGGTCCCCTCACCTCATAGCCATACAGCAGTTCAAAAGGGGAGAAACCTGTGGAAGCTTGGGGTACCTCTCTATAGGCGAAGAGGAGGTAGGGGAGCCATTGATCCCAGTCAGATCCAGTTTCATTCACAAACTTACGGAGCATTTGTTTGAGGGTCTGGTTGAACCGCTCTGTCAAACCATCTGTCTGAGGATGATACGGGGTGGTGCGTACACTTTTTATGCCCAGGAGCTGGTACACCTGCTTCAAAAGGTTAGACATAAAATTAGTGCCTTGGTCAGTTAAAATTTCACAGGGGAATCCCACTCTTGAAAAAAACTGAACAAGAGAAAAAGCCACAGTTTTTGCTTTAACAGTTTTCAGTGGAAAAACTTCAGGATATTTGGTGCCATAATCTGTGATGACCAACATGTAACGGTTGCCCGATTTACTCTTTTCAACTGGGCCAACAATGTCCATACCCAAGCGTTCAAAAGGAGTAGTAATGATGGGGAGTGGCTGGAGAGGGACTCTGGTGGGGCCTCTCAGTGAGGTCTTCTGGCACTGAGGGCAACTCCTACAGAACTGGGCAACATCTAGACTCAAGCCTGGCCAGTAAAAATAATGTTTAATGCGGGCTGTGGTCTTGTGTTTCCCCAGGTGGCCAGCCCAGGGAATCGAGTGGCCCAAGGTAAGTACCATGTCTCGGGCCACCTGCGGGACTACTAGCTGCTTAACCTGGCCATGCTGACGATAGAGCACCCCCTTCTGGAGGAAGTACTCCTCTGTCCTGCCATAAGGTTCCATCTCTAGCTCCTTCTCCTTAGCCCTCTGTAAAAAGACAGACAGTGTTGGGTCCTCTTGCTGAAGTTGCATAATGTTGTCAGGTATTTGAAAATCTAAAGGCACACTTGGAGCAGCCTCAGCTGATGGCTGTACAGCAGTGTGTTGGAACTTCTCCTGCCTCTTTTGGCTACGAGACTTACGACACTTCCCGGCTGTGTCTCAAGCTCAACCCCATAGAACGGCAGAGTGCTGAGGGTTGGGGAATCTACATCCCCCTGTTTAGCTTGTGCTCTGGTAACTGCCACATTACAACTTTGCACTGGATGAAGCAGATCAAAAAGTACAGGCAGGTCATCTCCCAAAACCACAGGAAAAGGCAAATTATCTGCAACTCCAACATTTAACAAATAGGCCTGATCACATACTTCAATATAGATATCGGCAGTGGGATAAAACCTCTCATCACCATGTACACAACAAATTGGGATGGTCTCAAGAGTGCAAATGGTGTTAGTTGGCACATATTTTCTGTGAACCAGTGTCTGAGTACTGCCAGTATCAATCAGGGCTCTGAGCTGTTCTCCATTTATCTTGACATCAACCGTTTTCATGGACTGGTTTGTGTGAGGCTTACTATCAGCTTGACGTGGAACAACACACATTTGAGTGAGCTTAGCTGGATTCTTTGGGCACATTGGTTTAATATGGCCTTCCTGTCCACACAGGTAACAAGTGGGTGTTTTATTGAGAGCTCTTGAATGTGTCTGCTGGTTCTCCCTTACAGGAGGCTTAGCTCCCCCTGCCAGTGACCTCTGGTGGTGTTGAGGAGGTGCAGGAGGTGCAGGCCTACGGGTATCCTTCCCCACCTTCCAGGTGAGGTTACTCCATGGCTGATTCTTTTTCCGTGCAGCCACAAACACCTCAGCCAGCGTAGCAGCTTCTGCAGCTGACTTTGGATCATGCTCTTTTACCCACACCTGAAGCTCAGGGGACAACATTCTCAAGTATTGTTCCAGAATAATCATTTCTCCAATTTCATGAACTGTTTTACCTTGAGGTTGGATCCACTTTCCATACAGCTCCTTCAGCCTCACATACAGCTCCTTGGGGCTCTCATCAGGCCGAATCTCCAGTGAGCGGAACCTCTGCCTGTATGTCTCAGGATTCACATCATATTTCATCAAAATAGCAGTTTTTACTGCCTCATATTCCAGGGAATCATCCATATCCATATTTACATATGCCCCTCGAGCCTTACCAGTCAAAAGGGGAATGAGTCGGTAAACCCAGTCTGATCTTGGCCACCGACATGCAGCTGCTATCCTCTCGAATGTAATGAGGAAGTGCTCAATATCATCATTTTCTGTTAGCTTCTCTAGTCTAGGCTCATAAGAGAATCGATATTGACTTGATGGATTACTCACAGGCTGGATGGATTCCGTTAAGGCTGCAGCTTGGGCCTGCAGCCGGCCGCCATCTTGATCCAGGGCCTCCACTGAATGTAACACTGTGGGAGTAGGCTCAGATGCTAGAGGTGCCTGTGCCTGGACTATTTTTACCTCCTCCTGCAAAAGCCTGAACTGATGTTGCAATGTTTGGAACTGTTGCTCCTGCCTTGAAGCTTCCTCTTTTCTTTTCATCTCCAAGGCCTCTTGCTGTCCCATGAAGGCCTGAATGATGCCTGTTAAGTCTCTTAAAGTTGGTTCTCTCCCTTCACCCTCAGCACCTACTACGTTATTTACTGCTCCACCTTCTGTCTCCTCTTCACTTTCACTCTGGGGTTCAAACGATACATGCCTGTTCCTGAGGCCTCCCCGGCCTCCTCTTGTCGCTCTTCCTCTGCGGTGCATGCCTTCACAAAATGGAGGGGAAGACAAAGAAAAAAGAAAAAAAAATACCTGTGTCCTCAACTGGCTGATCCCACCACTGCCACCAACTGTAAGGGACCGCGCCGTCAAGACACGGGGACACAGGTTCTTTCCAAAAGAAATGGGTTTTTATTCACCCCAAAATGTGCAAACAAAACCTATCAAACAAAAATGACAAACTGGGCCCATAAAAGAGGTCAAATTAACAGAACTATGAAAGTCAACTGAACCAACTAACAAAAGACAAAACAGACCTAAACAACAAAACACAAGAGGGAACTTATATGCTGGGTGATCAGCCCATAATAAACACAAAGGGGATTAACAATACTAAACACAAAAGACAACAGCTAGCTGACCAACCAAACAAAATCAGGAAAATTAACTTATTAAACTAAACACAATCCTTACTTAACAAAACCAAACTAAAACATTAATTGTTTAAAGAAAATAATTAAACAAAACCAAAGCCCTAAATCCCCTCCCCATGATGTGCCAGCCTTTAGTCCAGTCCGATCAGCCCTCTTCCGTGCAATTGGCTGATCATACAGGGCGGGCCCCTGGTCCCAGCAGCAACCCAGGTGCAACACCACTAATAACTCAAAAGAAACAGAAATTAGAAACTATACTAAAACAAAGACTGTACAAAAGCTAACTAAATGTGCGCGCTACAAATAGAAACTAATGTACTGTCAAATAATAAAGTGTGTGGTATGTAACAAAAGTCCATGTGTGATTTATTTCCAGAAGAACGTGTTAAACCAATTTATCAAATAGATGAATGAATGAATAAATAAATGAATGAATAAATGAATGAATGAGTGAACGAATGAATGAATGAATGAGTGAATGAATGAATGAATGAATGAATGAATGAATAAATGAATACAAACAAAATATGACTAAACTTAACAAACTAAATAATGTGGGTGCAGGGGGTTACCACCATTTCTTCACAGTTGTGAGGCCACGGCTGTGGCCATCACAGGGCTATACAAATAAAATTGCCTTGCCTCGTTGTAGTTGTTCAATGCAATGTAACCGTGTTTAAAAAATGTCTTATGTCATCGTCACTGGTACTTATTGCAAACTGCACCAAAAAAGAATACAGGATAACTTTGAATATCATCATTGTATAGCTATGGCATATGACATAAAGCTAGGATAAGCTGAGCAAGTCTTGCACATATATTTCCTGGTTTGAGAGTGACTTCATGTTTAAGGAGGAAAGTGTGAAAGAGTGATAGCAAAGAAAGATGAGGGTATGTGTAAAAGTGAATCAATGTAAGAGTTAGAATGTATGTGAGTGAGGGGCGCCGCGTGGCGCAGTGGGTTAAGCGGGCACCCCATATGAAGAGGCTATAGGCCTCACTATTTGCTGCATGTCATTCCCCCTCTCTCTGCCTCCCCATTTCCTGTCACTCTACACCGTAAAAGCAAGTAAAGGCAAAAATGCCGAAAAAAATACTTTAAACAAAAAAAAGAATGTATGTGAGTGAAATTAAAGAATGCACATGTGTAAGTGTAAATGCATGTATGTGAGAATGAAAATGTGTGCATGTGTTGAAAAGTAAAGTATATATGTATAAGAAGTATACACATGAAAGGAGAATGTATGTGTGTGAGGAGTATGTATGTGAAAGGAGAATGTATGTGTGTGAGTGAGAATATATTTGAATGTAAAAAGAGAATGAATGTGAGTGAGAATGAGTATATATGTATGTGAGGGGAGAATACATGCATACAAGAGTGAGAATATATGTATGTGAGAAGAAAATATATGTGTATGAGAGTGAGAATATATGTGTTCAACAGTGAGTTCTTCCACCTCTGTCAGGAGATCCTCATCATCGATTACAGAAAACACTATTTTAATGTTTTGAGGGAGAAGGAAGGACTGTGACTCATAACACAGGGACACTTGTTTTTTCCCACAAAATTGGCTGAACATACCATGGATAGAGTCTTACTACATTTTTGTGTAAATGTAATTAATGATCACTACTTTATGGACTTGTCGATGATTTATTTCAATTTATAGCATTTGTGGCCCTCATAGGTCAAAATTGACCTGGACAATTGGTCACACACTCACACACACACACACACACACACACACGTTCACTTGGATGCAGGGATCAATTGATTAGAATTAGGTATACCTCATACACAATATCTCAGGGATGCTTATGAGCAATCCCTACAGGTTTGGCAAGGCAAGGCAAGGCAAGGCAAGGCAAGGCAATTTTATTTATATAGCCCATTTTTACAAACAGTTTGTTTCAAAGGGCTTTACACAGCATTATGACAACATCCTCTGCCCTTAGACCCTCACATCGACTGAGGA
The DNA here is from genome assembly GCA_019059645.1 of Caranx melampygus. NCBI lineage: Eukaryota > Metazoa > Chordata > Actinopteri > Carangiformes > Carangidae > Caranx > Caranx melampygus. Next base: position 346,848 of record JAFELL010001083.1, read on the forward strand.
AAAACTCCCAAGAAAACCCTTTAACAGGGAAAAAGAAAATGGAGAAACCTCAGGGTGAGCAACAGAGGAGGGATCCCTCACCCAGGACGGGCAGACGTGCAATAGATGTTGTATACAGACAAAGAAAACAATTTACAACATGAAATACGGAAATCATGGAGATGGAATCAGTCAGTTAACGAGAAACGAAAATGATGAAGGCAGCTCCTGGTGGGCAGGGAGGGAAGACCAGCTTAATGGGACCAGTGGACGGCAGACTGGGTCATGAGCAGGGAGTGCAGGCCGGTTTAACAGCAGGAGAAAGGAGGTGATGGAGGCGGCGGTTGGTTGGTTGGTGCAGGGGGATGGAGCTCTGAAGAGATCTGTGGAAATACAGAGAGAGTGCGAGACACCAAGGCCAGACTACAAAGTGCAGCAAATAATGGCAGTTCAAAATGTGAGGGGAGAGGAGAGGAGAGGAGAGGAGAGGAAGGAGAAGGCTCCATGTAACCTGATGTGTCCCCCAGCAGTTTAAGCCTATAGCAGCGTAGCTATGGAATGGATCAGGGCTACCTGACCCAGCCCTAACTAAAAGCTCTGTCATAGAGGAAGGTCTTAAGCCTAGCCTTAAATGTAGAAAGAGTGTCTGCCTCTCTGACCCATGGAGAGAGCTGGTTCCATAATAGAGGAGCCCGGTAACTGAAGGCTCTACCTCCCAGTCTGTTTTTAGAAATACTGGGGGTCACTAACAGACCTGCATTCTGGGAGCGAAGTGCTCTGGTAGGACAGTATGGAATGACGAGGTCTTTCAAATAAGTTGGAGCTTTGTTATTAAGAGCCTTGTAGGTAAGTAGAAGGATCTTGAAGTCTATTCTATATCCTACAGGAAGCCAATGGAGAGAAGCTAGAATGGGAGAGATGTGCTCTCTCTTATTAACTCTTGTCAAAACCCTCGCTGCAGCATTCTGGACCAGCACAGGTGAGGATGAACAGATAATTGGTCAAACATTAAATGTCACCTTAACCTCACAGAACACATATTTAGCTGTAACTCCATAATTCAATTCCCCGACAGCACAACGGTAATTCAACTTTTGAAATTATTATTAAAATTGATACTAAAATTTCACTTTTCAGAAACAAATGTTCTTTTTAAATGAAGTTGTTTTTTCATTTGTTTGTTTTCTATTATATGTGAATAATATTGCATTGGTCAGGTTGGACCTGGGAATAGGTCAACAAATGAGATAGCATTTTATCTGAAATAGGTTGTTTGACCATAAGTTTCACAAACAACTGTAAAAAAAAAAAAAAAAAAAAAAAATACAGTAATGTGGTTTAACACACAATTAAGGACATGAAAACTTAATACTCCATCAACATATGTTCCAGTCATTGTAGCTAGTGAGAAAAAGAAAGAAAAAAATTAACTCAGGCACAAGGTGCATTTTGTTTTTGTTTGATGATTAGATCTTGAAATGCATTAGAATTACATTTGACCAGCATTATGCTACCAGTGTATGTTATATATTATCAACTGGAGAAGGATTGTTCCAATGTGCTCCAAAAGCACCATACCTATACTAATATAAGATTATTTGCACCAGCTGTTCATGAGAGATTGTAACTGTAAGGATCAGTTATTATATTTTAAGTGCTTCCCTTTCTTATCTAAGACGTAGCTTACTGTGTGTTGCCCACCTTCAAGAAAATCTCCAAACTGATGTGATGAGTCTGCAAACAAAAGCAGTGACCGCCAAAAAAAAAAAAAAAAAAAAAAGAAAGAAAGAAACCTCACATCCAAATCCAGACAGACATGGTGTGCTTGAAGCTGTGTTGATGTCGGTGGTACTGATTGGCTGGATAGGAGGGCTCTGACTGGTGACAAATCTCACTAATGACCTGCTCATTTCTAGGCTTGATTGCTAAGAGTGTGAATTCAGAGTAAGAGCAAGCAAACCTGGGGCCTAAAAATACCAGGGGTCTCTCATCGTCCCTGAACACTGGCTTCAGAGGATCCTCTCTTTTTTTTTTTTCTTTTTTTTTGGGGGGGGGGGGGTTTCTAATATTCACATCCCTGACAACGGTGATGTCATTTCCCAAGAGAATTCATTGGTCAGGAGGTGGAGATTTTCTACCTGGCGATCTCAATCTGGAACATAACCTGCTCCGGACCAGGTTAGCCATTCACTATAAGTTACCATGGAGATGTATCCTGGTCAGAGGTGAACCACCTTCGTAGTAGGGAAACCCAGAGTTAAGCCTGAAGTTACCTCGCTAAGCTAAAATCCTGCTTCATAGTATAGGCCCCTGGTTGACAGCATAGTGGACATGGGTAATGTCTTCATGCAGCCACATGTGACGTGTTTGTTTCAGCAGTGGGATGCTGATTTGTTACGTTCCTTTATCATTTGTCTTTGATAAATAGGGATTAGCATTGTCAATGCAGAACACCAGCAGAACTAAGAAGGCTCCAATTCAGAGGATTACAAGAGGCTTTATGCCTTGTAATTTGATTTTAAAAGAGTCTTACCTTTGTTCTGTCTGCCCAGTTTGGGTGTGCTGGGAGGTTGAGATTAGCACTTAAAACTGAGTTTGTGACAAAGCTGATTACCAGTTGAAACAGGGCCAAACAGGGCCTTCCTTCTTGTAGAATCTGCAATTTAACGTCAAATCTCCCCTATTTTAATGTGAAACAACAGTTAATCAGTTACTATATTTTTACATTTGACCAGACACTGAGGACATTTTGGTTCCATCAGAGGGAACTCTGCTTCAGTTTCAGTTTTAACTTTGGTTATATACTGCCATCTGCTGGATAAATACTCCTACTCTTATTTCAGAGTACAGTGTCAAATGCCCTTAATGTATTGTGTCTACAATCTTTAAACAGACACATTCTTTATTTTTAAACTATCACTTTTTACAGAATAAAATACGTCAACAGCAGTAGTTTTACAAATTTGCCCCTGCCCCTCCCCCTCCTCTTATTGTTAAATCGTTCTGTCAACAATAAAACTACCTGCAGCATTTGTTTTTGCTTCTTTTTTAATCGGTATATTTCTGATGCAACAAAACACCCAAGCAAAATCCTGGTATTTTTTTTTCTAATCTGGTATTAAGGATTGTATTTGGACAAAATTTGTAATTGAAACTTAACTATTAGCTAGAAGGAATATTTTGCATGAACTTGATTAAAAGTCGATGAAGTTGAAAAATCTTGGTTGATTTTACTTGGTTTGAAATTGATAAATAATATAAAAAAAAACATTTAGTCTTCACTAAATGAAAGGCTTATTCTATAGTAATGAAGGCAAGGCAAGGGAAGGAATTTTATTTGTATATGTAACAGAATTAAAATGCAACCTAATTATTTATTATATGTATTTGTATTTAGTTTGTGAATTTTATCTCAGTTAGGAATAGTTTTTTTTCCTTTTACCTGTGGTAAGGCATTTTACTGCGCTTCACCTTTCTGTTCCTCCCTCCTGTTTTGCCCCTCCCCTCTGTCCCTCACAGTAACGTTTCTCATGGCTGAGGGTGAGTTCTGCCTAGAAATCCCACCATGTATTTTTTTTATTGTTTTCTGTGTAAATGTAGGGGCGCAGATGGGATTTTTTAACTGAGGGGGGCCGAGCTGTCAGTAAATTATTTCAATTGCATAATTTGGGCTTTAACTAGTGTTCAATTAGTTCCTTTTGTAATTTGGGCCAGTGGTTTACACTAAAAAGCCATTGGGAGATTCTTATTTGAAATCATGGATAAAAAACAATGAACATTGGTAAACAAAGGCCTACCTGATCAACACTAGCCATGTGATATTAAACTGTTGTCTGTAGCCTATGCCCATCATCCACCAAAACTTCATGCCTTGTGCAAAACATGTTTTATTTAAACATTTGCTGATCTCAGCAAAATAAAATTGCAATAATTCCACTTCACTTGTGTGCTGTCATACTGTATATCGGCTACATGTGACTATGAACATATGTAACTTATGTGTATGAACATGGAAATGTTAACACTTTAACATTACAAAACAGATATCTGCCACATCTGGGAAGGTCAACAGGCAATAGGTACAGATACTTGCTAAAAATGCTGCGATGTTTTTTGTTTCTCTTTGAAAAATCACCAGCTCAGTCATAGACAATGGTATGATCACTATGGTTACCACTACAGCCATAGGCGCAGCAACTGGCTGCTCTTATGCTAGGGGTGGGCAAACTTCTTGAATCACACGCCACAATAAGCAAATAAATTATATTTCAAAGCCATTACCTAAAAATAAAAGGAAACTTACATTCAAACTCTGTTCACTTTCAGTCAGAGCAGAATTGTTGGTCACCCTCTTTTGCCAGTGCATCAAAGTCTGCAGCCTTTGCTTTTATTTGGACAATTTTTTTACCAATATTTGACAATGAAAAAAAAGCCAATGGGCCGTATATGGCCCGCAGTTTGCCCAGGCCAGGCCATTTTCATTTAGGTTAGAGCCATATATATATGTATAAGAAAACTAGATGACTCACCTGATACTGCTGCCCAATGACATGGCGTCATCACATGTCTGCCATCTTGGCTCAGTCACCTTGTTCCCTCAGAGCATTAAGCATGAACTTGCTCAGTTTTGACCAATTTTCAAATGGCTTGGTTTGTTATGAACATCAGACATGCAGTCATCATACTGCATACTTAAAATTACAAATAATTTTAATCATGCTTTTCTACAAAAGTAACATTATAATAACATTATGCAAATAGTTAAGTAAAAGCTATACACAGACACAATTTGACAAAGCTATAAATAGTTGAGGATAGTTGATGATTTTTGATTTGCAACATTTCTGGTTTTAGTGTGTAGTTTTATTGGTGGATTTTTTTTTTGCATGAATTATACACGGGGAGTGTGTTGTGCTTTTATTTTGAAAACTCACTACCGGTTGTGACACCCCATGATGACAATCACCTGCACCTGGGAGAGTGAGATTGGCAGACTTTCAAAAAGCATCCAGAAGAAGCAGGAGACAGAGAGCGACCGGACGCACAGAGCAGCGAGGAAGCAGGCAGCGGAGCAGGAACATCAAAGTTAACACGAATGCCAGCCTAACCATGGTGATTTATGCATCTGGGCAGTCCTGGTCTGGAGAAGGATTAAGGTTAGGATTAGCTTCATTTATGTTCAAAAGATGTCCAAAAGACAGTTCTGCCTGTGCTTTTACATGCTCACTGTCATGTGATGATAAAATGATAAGACATAAAGTAAAGTAATTCATAAAATATTACCTATTAAAAAATTAAATAATGTACACCAATAAAGATAACCCCCCCCCCCCCCCAAAAAAAAAAAAAAAAAAAATTAAATGAAACTGAGGCATTTAAAACTAAAGACTGGTTGAGTCACTGTCACCTGCTCAGATCCTTGAATTGATGGATTTGGTAAACGTCATTTTCTACAGTGAAAGTGTGATAAATGTGATAAATATCACTTGTTGAAATAAATTAATACATTTTGTGAATGTCTATAGGTCTTCAGGCAAATTAAATGTCAATAGGTGTTACTATCTATCAATTAGCCTGTCAGTCATATTGTTCCAGTCCTCCTCCGTTACCTTGTTAACAGCAGCAGTGTTTCCTTTTCTTGTTGTACCATCCTTATATTCATCATAAATCTACATAAGGAGCGTTTTCTGTGCTTTGGAGTTTGCATTATTTCAAGCTTCAAAATTACACCATAGTCTGGATGTTGTTAACGACTTTGATGGAATACCCCCCAGGCTGCAGAACGTTAGCTGGCACCATGGCTGGCACACACACAGCAGAGGAGGGGAAGGGGTGGGACAGACAGTAGTGGCGAGTGCTGTGTTCAGGGGCTGTAGGAGAAGTGCCCTGCTGCGGCGGCTCATGTAGGCTGTTTAAATTGAGTTCTGAGAAAAAATATATAATATACCCAATCACAAAAGGCCCCTCTCAGTGCATGGGCTCCTGGGCACATGCCCAGATTGCCCATATGGTAGATCCAGGCTTGCTCCCCACAAATAAGACTGAACTGTTTTTATTGAACTTGCTCGTTTTAGCCTTTTAGTGCCATTTTACCAGCCCCTTGGTCCCCATTTTTGTGGACTTTTACCTGTGGTTTTAACCTGATTTTTTTCTGTGAATAAATATCAGTGATTATGCTCCTCAAATATCTGTTGTTTCTTGGTTTGAGCAGTTGCTCTCTCACCTGATTTTTAAATTATACAATCGTTTTTAATAGACTTTTATACAAACAACAATAATTACAACATAAAGGGGTTATGTTTGAACACTCATTCCACTTTTAAGCATATGCTTCTCTATGTAAACAAGTAAACATGAAACACTGTAATGTTTATGGGCATTATCAAAGGCCAACTCTATGTAGAATGGCAGGGCAGGCAATAGCAGCAACACAGCAGAAAGGCTGCCTGTGTGGATGACACACACTTGCAAGCTGCAGCAGTTCAAGTGTCACACACACGCTGCTCACCCCGTGTGTCTCTGTACCATTACATTGTGGAGGGGATGGATCGGCGTCACTATGAATGGGGGGGTCATGTCCTCCCGTCCCCAGTGCCATCTGTGCGCATGTGTAAAATGTATCTATTGAAATATGTGGTGTACATTGTTTTCAGGTAATGCTCTTGTGCTACCCAGTTGTGTTCTGTAGTTTTAATGCTGAAATTATTAAACTAGTTCAGTTTGTGTTGGCTCCACTCGGCTGCCACATTTTAGAGGTACAGTGCAGAAACTACATGCTCCTTTCTTTGTGTAATGACTGTCATGCACCACATCAGGTGATGTGCAGTAGAAACAAGACGAGGACAATTAATGTGTATAAATTGTCACTGCAGGTAGCCTATATGATTTTATGTTTGAACTTTTAGCTGCAGCAACTTCTGCGTGTTTTTATATTGACCACAAGGTGGCAATCTTTGTACATTTAATATACTGTTTTCCATTGCTTCATCTCTGTTCAGATTTAAATTTTGTAATTATTTAATTTTAAGTATTATGGGTGTTCTGTCCTGCGTAGTTGAGACATAGTTCCTAGTCGGATCCATTTCAGTGACGAAAATGAAATATTGTAAACTATTCTGACGTTACATTTTTGTAATATTTATTTAGGATGAATGCTACTTTTGGTTTTCCACCTCTTCAACCCTTCCTTTTTGTTTTGAAGGATTTAAAATTGTTCTCATTATTTCCAACAATTCAGCCCACTCCTCAACCATTTTAAGAGTTTCACATTTTTTTTTATAAATGTTTGTATACTTTCACACTTTATTTTATACTTACCTTAAAAATTCAGCTATTTCCCACCATGTTATGTCATTCAGCCTCCTGCTTACACGTTCTACTTTTACCCTTCAGATATTGCTTCATCAATGGTTCAACAATGTTTTTAAACTGTCAGTTTTAGATATATTTGAGTTGATTTCAACTTTTCAATTCCTTCATATTAATTTTCAACAATTCAAGTAATTTCCAGCCATTTCATTCAAAATCATCCTCCTTCTTACATGTTCTACTTTTTAATCTATTCTCACATTCAGCTATGTTAGCACTGGCTCATTCTTTTTCTTTGCTGTCAGGTTAGCTGCACATTTCAACTCTTCAACTTTTCAACTGTTACACTTAAACACACAGGATTTAAACATTTTCTTCTTCCTTTTTAACATTTCTTTTGCTTTTAGTCCTTTAAAAGGCATTCATCTCTCAACTTACAAGTTATACATTTCAGATTTGGCATCAGCCTTTTTAACATTGCTTGAGCAGTTTCTTCAGCTAATTCAGCATTGTTTCAGCAATGACGTTCAGCTGCTTTCAGCATTCACCCGCATTCACTTCTTGGGAATGCTTTTTCTAGTAAGTATAAAGATTCGAAGAACAATAGTAAAAAGTAAAAAGATTTGAAAAACAGTAGTATGAATGCTTTCAGCATTCACCCTAATAATAAAGAAAATGGCTGACAGGAAGAACAATAGTGTGAATACTTTCAGCATTCACCCTAATAAGTAGTAAGGAGAAAAAAATGGCCAACCCGAAGAACAATAGAACAACCCTAATAATAAGTATAAAGCTCTGAAGAACTAAAGTGTGAATGCTTTCAGCAATTACCCTAATAATAAATATAAAGATTCAAAGAACAATTGTGTGAATGCTTTCAGCATTCACCCTAATAATAAGTATAAAGAAAATGACCGACAGGAAGAACAATAGTGTGAATGCTTTCAGTGTTCCTGCTTTCAGCATTCACACTAGCATTCACACTAACTAGGACAAGCATTGAACGCCATTGCTGAAGCCATGCTGAATTAGCACAAGAAATTTGCAAAGAGAGCAAGCAACATGTAACAGACATGGTTGAGGCAGGAGTCCAACCCCTGACCTCATGGGCAGTAACCTGATGCAGTAACCTGCTCAGCCACAAAGAGCCTAAAATGACAGGAGTTTTATACTATGATAAATCAAAGACTGTCTGATGATAGCTGAATAGTTGAAAGTCTTGTGAACATTTTACAAGTTAAATAAAGTCTATCGCTAAAAGTATGCAAAAGCAGTAAAATTTGAAAGAGGCTGAAGTTTTGAAGATTGTTGTCATTCATTGCAATGTGATGATGTGCATCAAACTGTGGTACCAAAGATAAATGAGTCTCTTAACGAGCAGCAACCAGCACCTGTACCCAACTGAAGGCCGGGGAGGGGAGGTTTTCTACTTTGTCACTGATATGGCAGTTGGAGAGCTCAGGGCTGCTGTTGTGAAATCCAGTAGAGGGCAGGGCAGGACAACAAAAGACAGATGAAGTATCTGATCAATCAATCATGAGCTGTGCATTGTCTCTGTAGCACACTTGGTGTTTACTAGCATTTCAATCTGAGAGCAGCAGAAGCAAGAAGCATCTTAACACAAACAAGAAGCATCTTAACACAAACCAAGAGAGAAAGACAGAGAGGTAGAGAGGGAAGAGGGGAAGGATGCAATATTAAGGTTGTTTAGGCAAGATTCAACCCTGCAATCAAACAAAGTATAATGCACATTCCAGCAAATTACAAACTCCTGCCCCAGTCGCTCCTCTCAGAAGAAATTTGTACTGGGCTCTATGAGGAGCAGGAAGGGATCAGGCTGCACTTAAAAATGATTGAAAATTATTCTCTATGTCTCTGTGCTTTTTGACCACATTTTGAGCCAAAGGACGAGTGTGGCTACAAACTATGGCCAAAATCATGTGTGTAGAGTGTGATTTGTAGCTTCAGTGACAGAATAGAGAGAAAACTCTGAGTCAGTTTTTTGTTTCTCTGCCACTCTAGTGATGATGTCGCTCACTCTAGCCGCTGCTCGTTAGATGCAATACACACTCATTGAAAGGTGTGAAATTTCTCAGAAATGCTCCTGTGCTTTTAAAGGCTATATCTTCAATAATGGTACAAGATATGAAAAAGTTGTATAGAGGTTCAACAATTTAACGAGAATTTTTACGAGTTTAATGAAGCCTGTAGGTAAAAGTATGTGGAAGCAGTAGAAGCTGAAAGTTGTTGGAGAGGTTTTAGAGTTTGAAGTCTGCTCCAATGCATTCTCTATTGAACAAAAAAATGAGAAAAAGCTAAACATTAGAAAAAGTATAAGGAGTATCAAAAAGTTGACTAACAGCCATAATGTCTAGAAGAAGCTGCACGATTTGATATATGAATTGCTGAAGTGGCAAAAAGCATGTAGGAGTACCATATTTTCCGCACTATAAGGCGCACCGGATCATAAGGCACACCTTCAATGAATGGCTTATTTTAGAACTTTTTTCATATATAGGGTGCACCGGATTATAAGGCGCATAGAATAGAAGATACTGCAGTCAAACGTTTGACTGGGGTTGCGCTATGCATCCACTGGGACTTTGAGTAAGCACAGTACCGGTGTTTACTGACTACGGTAGCCGTAATGCTGCAAGCGGTGCGGCCTTGTAGTTTACCAGTCGTACTTGTTGGTGAGATTAGAGATTTGCCAAGTGTGAATGATAAGACTTCGTGTCTTAAACAGGAATATGAGGATCGTTAGCCTTTTATAGCTAATCCGGCGGATAGTCGATAGTTGAGCGTCGTGTACAACTTGTATGGATCAACCAATTAACCAATTGATCCATATATAAGGTGCCCCGGATTATAAGGCGCACTGTCGTTTTTTGAGAAAATTAAAGGCTTTTAAGTGTGCCTTATAGTGCGGAAAATACGGTAGTTAGACTGCCAAAAACGGTGGAAGAAGTGAGGAAAATTATAATAATGGCTGACCCGAACAACAATAGTGTGAATGCTGAGACAAAATGGCCGACCCGAACAACAATAGTGTGCTTTCAGCATTCACACTAATAATAAAGAAAAATAATAAAGAAAAATGGCTTTCAGCATTCACACTAATAATAAAGAAAAATGGCTTTTAGCATTCACACTAATAATAAAGAAAAATGGCCAACCTGAAGAATTCAGCTGAAAGCAGCTGAACGCCAATGTTGAAGCCATGCTGAATTAATGGAAGAAATTGCTCAACAGAGCAAATGGGGGAATGACATGCAACAGAGATTGGTGAGGCAGGAATCAAACCCATGACCTCATGGACAGCAATCCGATGCTTTGACCACTTAGCCACAGAAAGCCAAGAAGAAACAGAGTTTTACACTTTTATGAATCAAAGACTGTTGAATAATAGCTGAATAGTAGAAAGTGTTGTGACAGTCCGCAGCTTAAAGTATGTTAAAGTAATAAAATTTGAGAGAGGATGAGGATGGGGTTTCAAAGACTGTCATTCATTTCAATGTGATGATGTCCTGCAAACTGTGGTACAAGAGATCAATGAGTCTCTTAATGAGCTGTATCAAACTGCAAGTCACAGTGCAGAGGCACAATGAGAGAACACAGCTCATGAATGATTTACAAAGTTTCAGTGCATTTCAAGATGAGAGCAGCAGTGTAAACACGAAGCATTTTAACACAAACCAACAGAGAAAGACAAAGAGGTAAAGAGAAAGACTTGGGAAATGATACACTGCTGCTGAGGCACGATTCAAACCTAGGACCTTTGTCTTAGTAGCCCTGTGTCGTAGCCGTTCAACTACAGTGATACTTAATAAAAGAGGAGCAAAACAAAGGTATGTATAGTTCACTGGCTTCTGCTTTTCTTAAAAAAAAAAAAAAAAAAAAAAGGTAGAAAATGAGCCAGACCAAGTGGAAGGAAAGGGCTTCTGTGTGAGGTGTGACTGTTTTGGTGAATTTAAACAAAGTATAATGCATATTCCAGCCAGTGACAAACTCCAGCCCCAGCTGCTCTGCTCTGAAGAAATTTGTCCTGGGGTCTGTGGGCAGCAGAGAGGGATCAGGCTGCACTTAAAAATTATTTAAAATTATTCTCTATGTCTCTGTGCTTTTTTGACCACACTTTGAGGACAAGTGTGGCTACAAAGTGTGGCCAAAATCATGTGTGTAGTGTTTGATTTGTGGCTTCAGTGACAGAATAGAGAGAAAACTCTGAGCCGCTTTCTTGCCTTTCTTCTCCCTCAGTCAAGCCTCTGCTCGTGAGACACAATACAAACTCATTGAAAAGTGTGAAAATTGTCAGAAATGCTCCTGTGCTTTTAAAGGATATATCTCAGTAATGGTACAAGATATGAAAAACCTGTAAAAGCTGTTCAACAGTTTATATGCTTCCAGCATTCACACTAATAAGTATAAAGATTCAAAGAACAATAGTGTGAATGCTGCTTATGACAGGTCTGAGTGGGGCTTCTTTGTGTATCTTAGGGAGACCAAATATGCATGGTGCTGCTTCCCTAGGGTATAGGCTGTGGTATGTGTGAATGGCAGCCAAAAGCTTTTTCCTTTTCCAGTTTCTGTAATCAGTTCCCAACATTTTTCTTGCAACTGCTTGTTGGGTATTGCCACAGGGTCTTGTAGGTGTTCCCCTGTCAGCTGGCAAAATGGTGACACTTGGGTCTTTGCTCATTTTTTTTTTTCTCGGTTGATGAGGAAGGAGGTATTTTTGCACTGAGAGGTGCGGCTGACACCTTAAGCCTGATTTGCTCAGCTTCAGACTGTGTCAGCTTGTTGGTTTCTATTTCTCACTCTGTGACTATAATGTGGTCAATCATGGGTTGCTGGTGTGGAGAAACAGCAAAGTCCTGTAGCTAGAACATTCCACTTTTTTTATGAGGTCCCTATCAGATTCTTCAGGTTCTTCTTCCACTTATCCTGGTCGTCTGTGAGTGTGGCATTATCCTGTTTTGCTGCAGGGGGTTCGGGCCTGCCTATTGTGTTGTATGTTCTGGCTTGAGGAGTTCGGAATTTGTGGGACTAGTCATTCTTTACACATTGGAGCCAATACCAGCTGACATAGGGTGAGGGCAGGGTGCAGGTCACCAGTCTATTACAGGACATATAGAGACAAACAACACACACACATATGGGCTACTCTCTCTCTCTCAAATTAAATCGAAGGCAACTGGACTTGTATTTGTCTGTGGAAGACGTTTCGCCTCTTATCCAAGCGGCTTCATCAGTTCGTATGCATTGGTCTCTCTAGTCCGCACTAGTCTGACCAAGAAGGTGGAGTAGGACCCAGGTATTTAACCTCTTGTGGGTGGGTCCACCAAAGTACCTGTGAAAGTACTGGTTTCACCTGACCATTGTTGTGGTCTCATGTGGACGACAGTCGTTAGGGTCAGATGACCCTGTTGTTGTCTCGTGTGAACGACAGTCGTTAGGGTCAGGTGAGCCCCTGGTGGATGATGATCGTTGAGAGTCGTCTGAGGTTATGTTGTTTATTCTCCTGGGTACCGATGATAGGGCGACATTGTAGATGGGGGATAGATGGTGTCGCAGACCCCCTCCCCTGTTTAGCGATGGCTTCTCCACTTTTACATAGATGGCTTCTTTGACTCCCCTTTCAAACCATCTGTCCTCCCTGTCCAAGATTTTGACATTGCTGTCTTCAAAGGAGTGTGCCTTTTCCTTAAGATGGGAGTAGACAGCTGAGACAGGACCTGAGGAGTTTGCCCTTCTGTGTTGGGCCATACGTTTGTTTAAAGGTTGTTTAAACAAACGTATGGCCCAACACAGAAGGGCAAACTCCTCAGGTCCTGTCTCAGCTGTCTACTCCCATCTTAAGGAAAAGGCACACTCCTTTGAAGACAGCAATGTCAAAATCTTGGACAGGGAGGACAGATGGTTTGAAAGGGGAGTCAAAGAAGCCATCTATGTAAAAGTGGAGAAGCCATCGCTAAATAGGGGAGGGGGTCTGCGACACCATCTATCCCCCATCTACAATGTCGCCCTATCATCGGTACCCAGGAGAATAAACAACATAACCTCAGACGACTCTCAACGATCATCATCCACCAGGGGCTCACCTGACCCTAACGACTGTCGTTCACACGAGACAACAACAGGGTCATCTGACCCTAACGACTGTCGTCCACATGAGACCACAACAATGGTCAGGTGAAACCAGTACTTTCACAGGTACTTTGGTGGACCCACCCACAAGAGGTTAAATACCTGGGTCCTACTCCACCTTCTTGGTCAGACTAGTGCGGACTAGAGAGACCAATGCATACGAACTGATGAAGCCGCTTGGATAAGAGGCGAAACGTCTTCCACAGACAAATACAAGTCCAGTTGCCTTCGATTTAATTTGAGAGAGAGAGAACAATGACCTGGGCGAATGAGAACATTCACAGACATATGGGCTACTGCATGTCTTTCAACTATGTGATAAAACCAGAGTACCAAGAGGGACCACATGCAGGCACAGTGAGAATATGCAAACTTCATCCAGAGACACCTCAGGTTGTGGAGTCAAACCCACAACTGTCTTGAGAGGCATAAGTGCTAACCATAGTACCCCTGTGCTGCCCAAGAAGCCATCATAATGCATGAAATCTTTACTAACAATTCAAAAATTAGCCAGTCCTACTCAAATAGAGCCACAATAACAAAATCTCTCCCTCCTATAAAAACTGTTATATATATTGCATCTAATACTACACAAGCTTACTGGGTGACCTTAATCTTTTGCTCCATTCTCATGTGTCATTGCTCATGAAAGGCGTTTTAGGGGAAACTGATCAGAATTCAGTCATCTCCAAATAAGGGTGATTTATTTCTGATCAGACAAGTGTTAAAAATGTGTCCTTTGGTAGCAGCTGTGAAGAATATGGACAGTGACCACAGTAGTGCCGTGGTGTTACCAGTAATGATGCTCACAGATTTTTGTTCTACTGATGTACACACACTGAGTGGACAAAACAACCATTTCTTTATTGCCATGTGCATATGTGCATGAACTTTGACAATGCAAATTACACAAGGAGTATCATGTTGTGAACACTCTGACCTGCCAGCAATGTGCTCTGATCATTCTCAGTGCTAGTTTTGTATTGGTTGATGGCTTTAGCAAAGAACTCCTTGCTGATCCAGCCCCCCCAAACGCAAAACCAAGGAATGTAAAATAAGGCGAACAAGTTAGAGAATGAGCCTCATCTGGGAGTACAACACCTTTTTTTTCTCCTATTATTGCACACATCTAGTTTACCAATGCTGTGTATGTGTGGGGCACTGGGCTGTGCCTCTTGGTAAGGTGTTGAATGTCTTAAGAAACCACTGCAGTGAGCCTCTTAAAAAGCCACAAAAATGCAAAATGTGCATGGAACGTCAATACAGGAATTATGCAAACACGCCAGATATCAAAATATATGTGAATTATGTTTCACTCTTGCAGATCAAATTGGTGAACCATTTACAATTGGGCACTGTGATGCTCTGATGGCATGACAGTGTTCTGTACAGTATATATGACATGTTGCATGGTGGGAGTAACCAAATCTCTACTTGTTTTGAAGTTATTCTCTTATGGCGTATCATCTCAAACGGCTGAACAACATTTTAAGAATGAATCGTCATCTATTTGCGATGCTAAAATCTCATGGAATGTAATCAATGGAAAGGAAACATTTGAATTACCAGTCTATCTGGATATGAACAAAATGCCGATGGGGGTGAGAGTAGTATTCATCTTGAATTTGTAAACCTAATTTGTAACTTGAGCTGCACAGTGTGGCTACTTCCACTGTTGTCTGTGGCCAGATATGAAACCCAATTGCTTCTTGCTTTTGCTTTTTTTCATACAAACATGTTTTTAAAGAGGATTATCAAAAATTGTACAGAAAGCAGTCATCAAACACCTGACCAGATTGGTAATCTTCACTCATTTTTTGCTCAAACCTCTATTAAATAATCTTTTTGCCACTTGGGGCAAAGTAACCTGAATACACAACATCTGACATCTGACTACTACTTACACAACCAGCAGGTGTTCGCATTTATTTTAAGTAAAATAAATAATCTGTGTCCTTAATGTGCACTGTTGTTTTTCACCAACCCTGGACAAAAACATGTCTCCTTAGGTGACATACAAACATACATGATCAACCAGCCTCTCACCAACTGTCTGCCACATGTGGTGAGTGAAAGTGGATTTTATCAGCTTTTTGTTGTGGGAAAAAATGTAAAAATGTGTGACTGTGTGATAATTCTCTGTGGTTGTGTCACTATGAGTGAGTCTCACACTGTAAAAAGATTTTAATAATACTGATTGTTGCAGCTTTAAAACAGTTACCAAGGAATGTAGGATAGCCAGTCCCCGCGGTTCCAAATTTTTAGTCAAGTTTTTTTGATTAAGGTTTGTGTTATCTATTATTGAGCCATTTATAATGTCTTAAAAAAATCACAATTATTAACATGAACATTAGATTAGGTCAGGTTAATGTTGTTCAACTCTTTTCTTGTTTGTACAACTCCACCCTTAAATCTGCACATGTATAGAGCCAAGACTTGACCACTTGTCAACAGCCACACATTGCCATCAGCACACACTGTACCATTTGCATCTCCCGTTCCAGGTCAAGTCTCAGACTGGGCTTCAAAGAAATGATTTGTCTTGGAATGAGAAAAAACAAACGAAAGTGACTGTGAATCTGCTCAGCTCTGTCCAGCTGCAGATATCAGAATGACCACGCATTCCAAATTACCTGAGTATAGACTCTGATTGTGAAATACCTGAATCAAGGCAAAACCAGACAATGTGCAACCCATTTGTGGCAATTTTCTACTTTTCAGGCTTTGCCCAAATTATTTGTTCTTTGCATGTTTGTAGACAGGGTGTGAAAATGTGACCTGGACAGAGTGAATAAACATAATCCTAAAGAGTAAAAGTGTTTTCTTGTTGTACAATATAAACACCAGCAATAAACTGTTTTGTACTTTTTTTTTTGAAGAAGCCTGTGCATGATAAAATTCATATAATTTGATATTTTTTCTGTAATTAATTAATCAAAATTAACACATTACACAAGTGCACACCTTTGTCCAATACATTAATTAATTAATTACAGAGAAATAACATAAAAAATTACCACAAATTAATTGTACTCTATGATGCTCCATCTCCACATTGTTATTTCCTCTCTATAAATACTCTCACTCAGACCTATGATGACAATGCAATGAAATATTGATTTGCTTTTCAGGTCACTGAGACCCTCTTGTGCCACTACAGTCCCAAACATGGAGTCAGTAACTGATCTTGTCTTTCCAACAGGACTGACTCATGCATTTCATGTGGCTGAGATATTAGGAAAAAAGAAATGGCAAATTTTGTACGTTCTGCTCTGGGTGCAGGGAAACATTAACTCTGTAGATTCAACTGATACTTGAAACATGATACAATGGTAAAGCAGGACAACAGCATGAAGCAGAGATTGTGCAGGGACAGGTGCGCTGATGGAACTTCCGTTCCACACACCTTCCGTTCACACCTGTACATTTATTATTTGGTGCACTATTTAACTATATTGATATGCAATTGATTTAGATTAATTAATCACAAAGCATGTAATTAATTAGATTTATCTTCTTTATCACTTGATAGTCCTACCACACACACACACACACACACACACACACACACACACACACACGGAGGGAGAGAGAGCTTATTCATACTGTGATTGTTGAAACAGAAACAACACATAACTTAATCTGAAATATACTACACGGTCAACCCCCACACGCCCACCCCCCACCCCCACACCACCATCCATTCAAGTGCTCCATTCATCCCTACAACACCTGCACATATGAAAACCTTCTTTATCAACAACAGCTCAGATATGATGCAGGACAGGACATAAAGGTGGCAAGTTTTTGTGGTGTGGTTAAGCGGGACATTGGTGCTACGTCATGCAGGGATAGAAGGGAATGGAGGGGGTCAGCACAGAGAGTTGGAGACCCCCTTGCAGAGCAGAGGAAGGTGTTGGTGGGACAGTTATTGGTGGTTGGTGGTTGATAGCATGGATCCCGGAGCCAGAGGCCAGCTCTGCTCAGGCCTAGCTGAGGGCAGGGCTGTCTGTCTTGAGGTCTGCAGTCTCTGAGGCCAGGTTGGGCTCCTCCGGAGGGTCATCTGTGCTGGTGCTCGTGGAGACCTGAGAGGGGTTGCAGTAGAGCAGCGTGGCCCCCTGGAGCTCTGAACCCGTGCCCACCTCTGCATTGTCCTCATCTTCTTCAGGCTCTGAGGATGGAATGAGGTGCAGGGGGCCAGGGAGTTTGACAGGGCAGAAAGCTGAGCCTGTTGGAATGAAGTTGACTTTATTTTTGTCTGGGCAGGAGAAGAGTGGAACTGATGCTGATGTGGGCTGCCTTGAGCTGCAGAGAAACAAGTAATATAAAAAGCAACAGTGAGGATCGGACAGTGGGGCAGCAGAGAGATATTTAAATACAACACATGTACCAGCCTATACCTCATCTCCTCAAAAGCTTTAATCTTCTCACAGCCCTCTGGTGGCTCTCGCTTGAACATGTAGCTGTTGTTGGGTTTGGGGGAAGAGGCAAACTTGGGCAGTGGTGAGCTGCTTCCACTGTCTGTAAACACAGAGACAGAAGGCTCTAATTTCGTAGAGCTGGCGGAAGCGAAGCGCAGCAGGTCGTGTCTAGGCGCACTTTGCAATTTCGTGAACCGCGCAGCCTGGCACAAATCCTCCTCTTTCCCACCTCTGTCCCTTCTACTGGTGCAAGTGGGAAAGAGGGAGGGGAGAAGGTGTGGAGTGGGTTTAACATTCATATCTTCACCAATCAAATGAGCTCCTCTCCTCACCTTTAAATCCGCTGCGGGCGGGGCACACTGCAATTTTGTCATTTTATATTTCGACATGGACGAAGGAGACAGCGACGCCAGACGGCCAGACTTCTCCCAGGAGGAAACTGATGTTCTGGTCCGGAAGGTCCAAAATCACACTGGCCAAATATATGATAACATGAACAGACCTCCATGGACTGATGAAGCAAAAGTAGTCTGGAGGAGGTTACTAATACTGTTAAGGGTTTGTCCTGATACACTGAGAAACACCCTTTTTACATGAATAAAGACAGTCAGTAACCTATATTTGAATAGTGTTCACACATCACAACATAAACAAATACCATGTGTAACGGGGATGAAATCTGAAGCACCTGTGCATCACCAAGCTCTGTGGCCTGGTCCTTGTCAGCGAGCGTCTCTCTTTTTCTCTGTTCTTTTGAATTCTCTGAGATGAGACATGCTGAATATATCCTCACCATCTGATGCTTAGGCTGTTTGTGGCTGAAAGAGATGTGAACTCATTGGTTTCAGGTTTTACTTCAGGTTGAGTTTCCATTACGCGTGCCAACTGCCTTTGATCTGACATCAAATGTGATGGGACAATCAATACAGATAAAAATTTATGTGCTGATTCAGATAGTTACATTGAATAGTGGTTGTTGTGATTTCTGATAATGATCTTAAATATTATCTAAATATAAGATTAATGTGTCTGACATTCTGGAAACCTCCCTCTGAGATTTTGGTGACGTGTGTGCAACCAAATTAACACTCGACCAGCCTTGCTCAGCCTTACGCCAAGAGTAGACCACATGGCAAAAGGCTGCACCGAAAGTGCAGCCTTTTGGCATGAAATTGTCACTGTGGCAAGCTGAATCTGTTGACACCTCCCCCTACTGCGCCGCCACACCCATCTTGGCGCACCTCGGTCTACCAAATTGCGAAATTGATTGCGCGCCATGTTGCACCAGACAAAATCATTACTGCGAGAGGTTCGCCACTGTCCACCACACCTGTGCCTGCTACAAAATTAGAGCCCATAGAGTTGACTTAGGTGTCAGTCATTAACAACAGCAGTGTTTCTCAAAGTGTTTCTGGAGCATGTTTGATTTTCCTCCACTGAATCTATCTCAGTTTGTGACATGGTGCCCATCTACTCAATTAGCAAAGAGGGATTTTAGAAAATGATCTACACCTTGGACATAAGGTACCAGCTACCTTCCTGAGCCTATCTCTCTCAAGTCACTATTTGTGAGTTTTACATCAGACCTAAGAAAGGTTCAACTACGTTAGGTCAGGCAGATAGACAGATAGATAGAAACATTACTGTAATTGCCATTTCTAAACAATGCATCCTCTACAGTGCAGAAAAATAAAAGCAGATATTAAGACAGGAAAAAAGGTACAAAACATAGATAAGATAAAACAATAAAACAATAAAAAATATTTGGAAAACAAAACATTCACTCATTTTGGTATTCTGCTTATTGCACATCTGAAAAATGAAAACAGACTTATTGCATCACATTATTCAGTGCAATTGTTGCTTTTGTATAAAAACTGCCCTCGTTTTTGTTGATACAGCGACAAAATGGTGGACGTGTCCTCAGAATGTGTTGCTGCGGGAGCATTCTCTCAACTTAAGTTGGAGATTTAAAAACTAATGACGGCAAAGTGATAGTTGAAGATGAGCTACTGAATTAAAATAAGAACTCTAAGGGCGGCAGTATAGCTCAGTGGGTTCAGCAGAAACCCCATGTGCAGATTCTACACTCCTCAAATCCTGCATTGGGTGGCCATTTGCTACATGTCATTCCCCCTCTCTCTGCCTTGTCTCTCTCAACTGTCTTGTCAATTAAAGCAAAAAGCCCAAAAAATATGTACTTAATACTGTAAAGAAATAGCTCTAAGCCACGATAACATTGTCTTGCCGGTGAGAAGCAGTTTCTCCTCCAAACAGATTGAGGCCACCAAGAAGCCACTGTTTGAGGAGTGTCCTAATACATCTCAACATTGTACCAACTTCAAAGGACAACAAAAGGACAGTAATAATGTTAAAATGTGCCTTAAAGTGTTAAACGAGTGTGGAGAAGACATCCCAAGATTTGAGTCCCATTTTCTGGACGAATTGCCACCTGGCTCCTTTAAACAGATTAAAAAAAAAACATTTTACTGGAAAATACGGGCTGAAAGAGGCTATATGACTCTAAAGGATATATATAACACCAACGTCCAAACTCAAATCTGTTACTATGTTGAAGTGTAAATATGGTATACCTCAGACTCAATTCTGGAGATACTTGCAAATTACACATCCACTTAACCAGGCTGTCCCAGATCCGCAAGTGACTCTTTCTAGTACAGATATCCTTAGGGAAATACTTGATGTCTTTGGTAGGGGTGAAGAGGCTTCATCATACTACTCTGAATTGTTGGACTAACCCTAACCCAACCTGATCTGATACCACGTGTATCTGTTTAGCAGTTAGCTCCGTTAGCGCGGCTTCAGTCCAGCTCTGGAGCGATCTGTTATAAAATGAAATGAGCAGTGCTACAAATAACCCGCGTGCTTGTGTACAGGGTACATGTCTCTCTGTTGTTAAAGTTTTATTTTTACTATCGGGAGTCATGTAAACATGATGTACCGCTCGACTTTTCCAGTCAGTCGTCATGGCAACATGAAGCTCTGTCAGTGGTGCAGCGTTTGGAACACAAATGTGCGTACAAGCTGAAAAATGCAACAACGTATCACTGTATACAGCCAGTATCTATGTGTGAAAACATGCTGTGTTATCTATATATATTTATATATCATGTTGAATTTTACAGTCTTTCAGCAGCCAGTAAGAGGCCAGTCAGTTAAAGGCCTGTAGGTTATTCGTGAGTGGGCTAAAGTAAAACATTTTATTTTATTTTATATTGTGCATTGTTGGAATGTCAGTACTAATAAATATTTTCATAATTTTGTAATTGGTTTCTTTGAAGCATGAATATTAATTTATGTAATTGCAATGCCTTGATTTTAGTGAGGTCAGTCCACAGTCATTGCCATAATAGCAATGGTACTACAAATTTGCATAATTAATTTTGGTGTTTCGGTTTTCGGCCAAGGGTTTCCTCATTTTTGGTTTCAGCCAAAAATTTTCATTTCAGTGCATCCCTACGTTATTCATTTGTTATGATCCTGTCCAAAGGCTCAGATGTTGTGGATAGCAATTCATGAAAAAATTAAACTAATTATAGGTAAAGACATTCCATTCCTGCCAAGCCTGTATGTCCTGGGGCAAGGCAGGGCAATTTCATTTGTATAGACCATTTTTAAAAACAGTTTGTCTAAAAGGGCTTTACACAGCATTATGACATCCTCTGCCCTTAGACCCTCACATCGACTGAGGAAAAACTCCCAAGAAAACCCTTTTAACAGGGAAAAAAAATGGAGAAACCTCAGGGTGACCAACAGAGGAGGGATCCCTCACCCAGGATGGGCAGACTTGCAAAACATGTTGTATAGAGACAAGAAAACAGTTTACAACATGGAATATTGGAAAACATGGAAATGGTCAATAAGAACTGATGAAGGGATGCTAGACCTTTAAGGGGAACCACACACAAAATGGATCCATAAATCATGCTGGGTCGTAAGTTACTTGTTAGGGAATGGAAATCAGAAAACCTCCCTCCATCCAGCCTCTGGTTCACTTGTTTAGGTACAGTAGCATCATATGAAGAGTTATCATATAGGATGATACACCACCCTGATATATATGTAAGGCAAAATGGGGAAAATATATCAAGTTTATTACAGGACCATGATATATTTATATGTAATTTGATTGTTTCTCTGTGTTTTTGGGTTTGTTTGTATTTGTTTATGTGGTACCTAATTTGTACACTGCAGGTGTAACCTGTCCTAGGTTTATGTATTTATGTTATGTATATTGTGTTTGTTGTGGCATTGTAATGTCTTGAAATCATTGAAAAGGAAAGAGGTGTAGTGAAAGGGTGTAACCGGATCCATAGCCATATATTTACCAAATTAAGAAAACTTGCAGCCTGTCTGACTGTCAAATTTAGCCATATTAGTCGATGAATACATTTGAACACATTCATGTATCTTTCCATCTGCAGGGCCTTACTGGGCCTTCCTTAGGAGTGGGGGAAAAATCGATTCATGTAACAATTACGATTCTTCTCTACGATTCTGGATCAATTCATAAAATTCAAAATTGATTTTTTAAATAAAGTTTCCTCCGTCTCTCTGCGCGTCCTCACAGGCTTCCCTAACACGGCGTTGCAGCAGGCAGGCTTACATTGTACGATTTTGCCACAATTTTGTCGTCCCAGACGAGTCGCAGCCTAATTTGCATAATCGTAGAGGGATAGGAGCTTTTATTGGGACGCATAGTTAGTGAGGCTCTGCGTCAAGTCCCGATTTCCTCAAGACGAGTCGCCGACCTCCTGACAAATTTCTGGCATGCTAGAAAATTTCTCGTCGTGACGGACAATATATGAGGTCCTACGACACGATCCTGCACATACGACAAGTTTTTGCCCCCAAAGTCTCGACACTGATATGTCTCCGTATATCTATCTATGTGTGTTTATGTATATATATATATGTATATACAGATGTGTGTGTGTGTATATATATATATATATATATATGTGTGTGTGTGTGTGTGTGTGTATATACATGCACACACATAAATATACACTACTCACAAAAAGTTAGGGATATTCAACTTTCATGTGAAATCTATGGAAAAATCTAAAATGTTCATGCTTCAGTGGTATTATATCATGAAAGTAGGGCATTGAAGTATGGAGAATGGGCATTTCTTTATCTCAAACCATGTATTGAAACAAAAGCTAAAATTTGAATATCCCTAACTTTTTGTGAGTAGTGTGTATATATATATATATACATATACATACACACACACACACACACACACACACATATATATATATATATATATATATATATATATATATATCCGTCTGCGCTTGGCAGCTTTTTTCTTTTCAGCGCACAGAAAAGCACAAACAAAAAGCACAACTTGCCGTTCGTCAGCCATTATCTATAGGAAGCAACATCAGGAACCAATGTCAATTTGAGGTTTACAATCGAGCAATTATAGAGCAGCACAAATCTCAGTGGCATCGCAAGGGTAATCGTGGTGGAGAGCAATTGCAGAACGACGTGCAATTAGCGGGGGTCTGAGACTGATTCGAGACATACGACTTAAAGCTGGGGTTGGTAATCCTGGAGAACTAGCAAGAGAGCTAGCAAGATTTGAAAATTGCACCTCCTCTGAGTTCCACCCGCCTCCTCCCCCTGCCGTCAGTGTGTTCGTCCAAGCCACGCCCCCACAAACTGGAACGCACACCACACGAAAATGAGAAGCGGCAGGAGGAGTACTATATATTTATATACTATAATCTGTTCAATACTAGCGTCCCCGACCCGTTTTAAACCCACAGAGAAGCTAATATTAGCATTAGGCTAATACAAGCTACAAAAGTAGCTACGTTAGCAAAAGTTACACATTTCATAAAAATAACAAATCCTCCCTGAAGCAAAACATATAATTACCTGTCCAACAGAAAGAGAGCAACCTCAGCATCACTTCAAATCCCTCAGTTGTCTCCACAGAAGCAACACCGATGTTTACTCTGGTTTGACGTCTGGCTTTATACAGAGCCTTTTTGTTAGCAGCCTTTTCAGCCTCCTTTCTCTTCCTTGCCTTTTTCTCGGGGCGAGCCGTTACAAGTAACGCTGGAAGTAGTAACTGGGGCTGCATTTTCTCAGCCATTGATCATAAATGAGCATGAAATCCGTTCTGCTGTAACTCTGTACGCTGATTTCTTCCGGCAACAGCGACACGTGAAGATTGTGCACACGCGTCGGAGACAGGGATAGAGAGGGGTGGATACAGAACTAGACATGAAGGCATCTGATTGGTTTTTGCTCCCCGCACCGAGGAGCGTGGATTGGTCGGAGTTTTGTCAGTCCTGCAGCTTCCACAGAGGACTGATTATTTTCGTTCCTTTTTCTGAATACATAATGTATTGATCACTCAGAAGGTAGAAATTTCACCCAGTATAACAAAAAGTGTTTCTGAAGAGGATTACCAACCCCAGCTTTAAGAAGGAAGCTCGTGCAGTTTGAGACGTGAACAGACGAATAATCAAGCCCACCTTAAGCTAGTTAAGTTGCTGCTCTCGCTGTCTGCGCTCAGATGGAGGTCGGATCTTCATATTATGAACTCTTTTTATACAAAGTGCTGCTGAACACCAGGCTAAAGAGAGATGGACAGCAGAACTCGTCTGTGGAGCTACAGGTGAACCGGCTGGAGAGCGCAGCGCCCTTGATGCACATCTATGTCCGTGTATGTTTGTCATCTGACCTTTCACGGGGACCGCGCTGCATAACTAGCACATAGGCCTACTGCAGGCCTAATAAGTCCTTCTGTGTAATGATATAATGTGTAACTTAAAGCTGCAAACTATGACTGAAGGCAGGTGGAAGTTTGCACATGTCGACACGCCCCCAGTTGAACTAGGGTTTTCAGTCACTGACACTAAATATGCAAAAAAGCTTTTTTTTTTATTTGAGCAAGTTTAGCATGAATAAATGTTACCTTTTATCTGAAGTTTACCTTTGTGTGTTTACATCATTGGAGTCAGTTGATATAACTTTTTCAAATTTAAAAATCACATCATCTTATACAAACTGTATCTGTTTTGATGCCATAATTTGCCTCATTATTAACACACTATGCACTTTATCAATTTTTGATAAAGAAGAGTCATTTTGAATCCAAAATCGATTTTGAATTGAATTGTGACCCTAAGAATCGGAATCAGAATCGGATCGAATCGTTAGACACCCAGAGATTCCCACCCCTAGTCTACACCACTTCCCCTTCAGTTAAATGTGTGTTTTTGTACTTTTGCTGTTTTGTTTTGTTTTATGCACTCATCATGATATATGACATGGGTGGATTTCAAATGATGGAACAAATTGTTTGTTGCAGCTACCCATCTATTGTCCAGCGCTTCTGTTCTTTCAGCTTTGTTTGCAGCCCATTCGCAGCTGGAGCTTGAATAGTGTATGTTCTGTCAGAGGTACACTCCTAGTTATTATTAGTAAAGCATAAGCATCCACACAGTTACAAGGCTGCACTGAATTGTATTAAGATGCATTCAAGTTCTACTCAGTAATTATGAGCATTAGGCGAAGGTCAATTACGGTATTATGATGTGTTCAAATGTAATCTTGTAAAATTTTGTTATTGGTGGGACATTTGAATAGCCTAAATACAAAATTTAAAGTTAAATGTTCAAAGATTTTTTGTTGTTGTTTTCACAGCAATCTAAAATAAAAGACACTACCATAGCTAACAAAGTAAAAAGACTATTTAGAGTTTTGGACAGTTTCCCTGACTTTGGGATGGTTTAAAATATGTTTTTTTCCCTGACAAGAGTGACATTACTCAATTATTAACTGTGTTATCATTTGCCAACCAGATGCTGTTAAAGTATCCCATCGCAGCACAACATGTTCTTCCATTCTTATTGCGGGTGGTTATCGCATACATAGCTCTCTCTAAAGCCTATCTTGTGGAGTATCTTGAGCCTGGAAACTTCGAGTTACTGTTTTTTGCACATCAATGCTTGTTTACAATAAAATACCAAATACCTACTTGTTGAGTGGTTAATTGAAAATGTATTTGCAATCAGAGGTGTAATAATGTGGTTTTAAGTAGCCTGTTATGGGTACTATAGCGTACAAATCAGAGAAATGTGAGTAAGACAACTAATAATACATCATTTACATAATAATACTCTGACTCGTTTCTTTAAGACCAAGAATTAGATTTTTTAAAGCTCTCACAACTGGTGCAACAACCTGAACCCTTTGGTTCAACAGCTCAATGTTCTTTACCTTTATCACGGTCATACAATAGATCTTCTGTTGAGTAGGGACTCCCATCATGTGATCCTGGGGGACAAGCTGGTGAGGGGCAAGGTGACAGACTGGAGCAGCTGCTGGACCGGCCAGGGGCTGAGGGTGTCTGGGTGTCCATGCTCCGAGTGCTGCTGCTGCGCTGTTGGGGAGGAAAGGGTGCTCGCCGCCCATCAGGAACTTCCAGAGACTGAAAGGGAGTCAGAAAAGGAGACAGACAGCAGGGACAGGACATGAATATTGTTTCGAAGCAGTGCAGGAGTTAGACTGAAACCTGAATCGACAGAACCTCACCTTCAGCTCCTCCTTCTCTCCATTGTCTTTGATAAAGACCTTCTCCAGCTCATGGTTGATGCCCTCCATGCTACTGGGCACTCGTGAGATGGAGGGTTTTGGCACCGTAATGTTGGACAGCGGCATCTGTGCCGACTTCGACATGGAAAAGCGCTGCTGCATACACATAAATGTACACACACACAGGACCACAGAATTGCATTTACATAGAGCTTCGGAGCATGGAGTAAATTGTCTTCTGCTTTCTAAGGATTCAGACTCCTCCTCTCTGCTCTTCTTATTGGACATTAGTGCAGCTCTAGATACCATAAATCACAGTATTCTCCTCCCAATAGAAAATGAAGTTTCTCTGGCTTGGCCCTCACCTTGATTAAATCCTATTTATGACAGAACACAGTGCATGTCTTATAATAACACTTATTCTCATTCTGCTGGTGAGTATGGAGTGTACAAGAAGGACTGAATAATTAAATCTGAGCCTGGTCCTGGTCTCACCTTTAGGACAGTGATAAGGGTTTCTAGGCAGCACCTACCTTAATGTTGCTGGCTTTGGAGGTGTGGTTGGTGGTGCTGGTGAGAGTGGTGTGAGTGATGGTATTCTACTGGAGGGAAGACACTCAGTCTCTGGTGTGGTGCCCTCCTGACTCACTGTGTCAGTTGCTGCTGCTGCTGTGCAATGTGCTAGAGGAGCAGAAAGAGAAAACATGACACAGGGAAGTGGACCAGGAAATTATCACACTTGTCATTCTAGTCTATTCAGTACCATGCCCATAACACATGGATTTCACATTATGTGTTAAGTTAAACACACAAATTAGTCTGATGCAACACAATCAAGCATCAGATAAAATATCAGATGAAACATGGAATTTGAGTACATCACTTCGGACCCGGGGCTGGCAACCTTTGGCATTTGTACCATGGTTGGCACATCAATAAAAAAGTATTACCCATTACAGCCAGTCCAAGCTTTACGCATGGCCTGTCTTCCTGAGTCCTGCCCACATTCCCTGCAGCGTTGTGCAGTCACTGTCCTGCCCACATTTCTCAGAGACAGACACTAATGGTAATGCTATCTACTGAGTACGGTTTTGTGTTTCAGAAGGACCATGCTGTGTGTCAAACATCAAGTGTTAGGCAACCTTTTGAGACCACGCAGGAGGAGACTTTCTAAGACCGAAAAGATAGAGCTGAGTCTATTAAATGTGCTGTATCCAGGACAGGTATAAGAAACACTGCTAAAAATCATGCCACAGAAGCCAGCTATCACATTGCTCATTGCATTGCAAAGCATGGGAGCCAGTCACAGATGGCAAATGTATATATATCGATGGAGTTCCATTATGTCTGCAAGTGGGGCTGGGCAATATGAGAAAAAAATCATATTACGATAATTTTTTCCAATCAGTCGATATCGATATACGTCACAATATAACTCAGATCACTATTTTTGTCAAGTTTAAATGTTCTCTCATACTTACAAGTGAGATTCGAAGATATAAGAAGGTTATTTGTGATTTAAATATTTATTTTCTGTCAAATATTGAACATGACAGATGTAATGACAAACGTTTTTCAACAGTTTCAGATAAATAAAACAGGTATTATGATATGATATGATATAATATAATATAATATATTGTTTATATTCAAGCAGCTTTCAAAGACAACACATACAAAATAGACTGACTCAACCGTTATCAGTTATGCTCTAAGGTGAAAAAAAGTGTGTGTGTGTGTGTGTGTGTGTGTATGTGTGGAGGCGATGCACAAGAAATTCCCATTAGTGCAGCACTGTCTCACCATGCTGTCAGTGTCTTGGGTCAGACGGGGGGGCATTAGCACTTGTTTCGGTTTGGCCAGTGTTTACGTCGGCATAGTTGAACTTAACGCACGAGTTTGGTGCGTTTGTGTCGGTGTGAACACAGCAGTTGCTCTGGGGTGAGCAGCTCAGTTTGTTGTGTGAACGCAGCTGGACCTCGATGATCCACTCCAACTGCCCAGTGTCTCTGTATAACAGTTTCATCAATCGTATCATGTAAACATGACGTACCAAGCATCTTTTCCTCGCTTTTTTTTTGTTTGTTTGTTTTTTTGGCTCTATTCCAGCCACATGATTGGTTCGGCACAGCACAACTCTCATTATCATCGGCTATTTGTATTGTCTGTCAAAACATGGACAGATGAAACCTATCGATTTCTATCGACCATATCTCATATTGCTATCGAGGAAAAGTTATTTTGCAGTGTATATTGTTATCGTTTTATCGCCCAGCCCTATCTGCAAGTGACAATCTCTAGGTGTATAAGAAGAGGTTGTTGTTTCCATAACTTGACATATTTCGACAGATTCTTCCATCTTCTTCAGAAGCATCACTAGGTGTTGGTGTGGTGTTTCTGGAAATTTGAAGTCTGCTTTTTAAAAGTCTTAAAATCGCTTGTGAAAACATACATTCAGTCATGAAGGACGAACTGTTCGGTGCTTGAAATAGGTCTACCAAAGTTTTAGCTTGGAATATATGAAAAAAATAATAGAAAAGTGGGGGGGTGCTAGTGAGCAGGCAATGGAGTAGGCAGCACGAGCAACATGCTCTGCTGAAATTCAGGTTAAACGTTCTTTTTATGCCCTTATATGAACAGAAAGCTACAACGCATCGCTCTGAGTTAATTAATTAATTTAGTTAATTCATTATATGTTATTTAGCTACTCAAGATTTTCAAAACATCAAATTCAAGCTACATTCAGTAGAAATGGAGCTAGCGAACATCATCAGGGCTCTCAAGTTTTGAACTTAGCATGGAGTAAGATTATTATTTTTTGGGGGGGGCTACATACAATACAATATATAGCCTACATCTACATCTATATCTGTACTACAGCTGGGCAGTATGACCAATTTTTTGTCAAAATCTTAGCGGTTTGACGTTTTTGTTTTTTTTTTTCATGCAAAAGTGGTCTTACCCATATTCTCCTAATGAGAAAAAAATACGTCTATATTACTAGCTCATTGTACTGTGTACTGTACTGTACTGTACTGTCATAAGGAGAGTATAGTTCTGTTTTCATTTTTTTGTTTTCATGTCCACACACAGCAAATGCATCTGTCTGATGCAATCCATCAGGCCCATGTCGATTATTTCGGGGTCCCCCCTTTATGCCTCTCCCTATATGCATCCCCCCTGAAAAACACACTACTGGCTGTGCAGTCACGTGACACTAGTGTGTCCAGTCCGCTACATGGAAGTGACAGGGAGGAAAACTCAAACATCAGGCCAACTGTGCAAAACGAGCAGCTTGTACAAAAAAAAGATAATTAAGGGTTTCTGCCATGTACATTTAGCAGCAGTGTAGAATTTCGGTATTGCGGTATGTGAAAACTTTATATCATAACAAATATAAACACCGGTATTCCGTATGAACCGATATACCGCACAGCCCTAATCAGTATATATAGATATCCTTTATATGTATCAGTGATCATTCAATGATGGTGAGAAAATGCATTCCCGACCAGCATCATTTTCTACCGGTTGGAATCGAACCCGTAGCATACCATGGCCTCCTAATACTGGGGGCTGTTCTACCAACTGAGCTATACGACACGCAATTTTATTAAGTTTTCCACTCTTTTTCACAGTTGGCCGGCCAGCCCCAGACTCACGATTTTTTTTGCTGTCACATCAACACGTGGCACATTACGTGGCAGCTGTGGCATTTGTCCATATTTTGCCCCCTGGTCAGTCTGTCACTGTCTGCAATCTGTGCACACATTCAGAGCATTCGTGGGACACGAGCTTGCAGCGCTGCAGAGACCCAGACCCAGACCCAGACAGCAAGAAATAATATTTTCCGATTTGCTGATAGATCACTAATGCAGGAGAGCTGTATGGATGGACTAAACAGAGTAATCTGCCTTTGCATCTTCTATTCATAGATTACTAATTTATGTGTGGCGAGTTTTATTATTTCTCAGCATGAGAAACGTCATGTGTGGTGTGTGAGTGCGTGAACCAGGGGTGGGCAACCTTTCACATTAAAAGAGCCATTTGGGCCCATTTTCACCTAATTAAAACCCACTCAGAGTCGCAAAACCTATTTGACCACTAAACTGACGTGCACAAAACCAGCACGTCGCACCGAATGTGCGCTGCTATGGCGTCACTTTGGGTTGCGAGCGCGCCTACATTGAAATTGGGCACAAAAGAACGCCCTCCCCATGCACATAAACACATGCTTTAACCCTCTGGAGTCGACAGACGCACCCACACGTCTAAATCACATGACTAATTTAAGATGAGATAGCAGTAAGACGCAGTCTCGCCGAGTTTCAGTTTCAACTTGTGTCGAAAGTGTGGACCTCAAACTATATATCAGTTTTTAAATTGTGTTGATAGGCCAAGTAAAACCAGACTTGTGATAAATTATTTACGCTATGCTTTTTCCTGAATACTTTCATCGCGTTCGTTCACGTCTGGGGCAGGAAGAAACGGTAAAAACTAGCTATTACTCCTAACGTGCTCGCAAGCAGAAAGTGCTTCCAAGCAAAAGAAAAACATGACACCCCTTTCCTATTGGTGGAAAAATACACCACATCTATCAATCAAAAAATAGCAATTTGCGGCATTTGGTTGCTGGGGAAAAAAAGGAAATTTGTGGGAGTTACGGCGGCAATAGAGAGAGACGATAGCGAGCGATAGCGAGTTTTGAGATTTGAGAGATTTGTGACATTTAGCATACTTTGAGTGTATAGTTAGTGTGTAGTGGTCGTTTTTTTTGTTTTGTGTGACAAAACAATGAGGCGACTGATGAATGTGGAGTGGGAGGTGGAGCTCTTCTTCGAGCTGGACGGAGCTGAGGGAGACATGGAGCCAGAGTCTGAGCCAGAGAGTGAGGACTTTGACGACGAAGTGGATGATCCATCCTTGGTTTTGGAAGAGGAGAGAGAGGATGAGGAGCCTCCACCATGTGTACAGAGTCTGAGATCTGCACAGAGGTGGGGACGGCGTGGCACGCCCACCAGGTCCCGATCTCTGGCATGACACAATACATGAAGGACAAGCCAACTAAATGGGGGATGAAAATTTTTGTATTGGCTGAGTCAAGCAGTGGCTACACCATCAGGTTCAGCATATACACAGGGAAGACTCAAACTGCAAGTGAGCATGGGCTGTCTTATGATGTGGTCATGGACCTCATTCAGCCATCCTGTCTTGGCACTGGGTACCATATTTACATGGACAATTTTTACACCAGTCCCAAACCGTTCATGGACCTGGCCAACAAGTTCGGAGCCTGTGGCACCTACAGGGAGACCAGAAAAGGATGCCCCAGAGGGAGGCCAAATGCTCTCACCAAAAAATGTGGAAGAGGATCTGTGAGATGGATCAGAGAGGGCCCACTTGTGTTTGTGAAGTGGATGGACACACGGCAGGTGTCTGTGTGCTCCACCATCCATCCTGCATTTTCAGGTGAGACAGTGCAGAGAAGGGTAAAGGATGGAGATGGATGCCGGGCTGTGAGAGACATTCCCTGTCCCACACCAATCATGGCCTACAATAAGAATATGGGTAGGGTTGACCTGTCAGACCAGCTCATTCAATACTACTCCACCCACAGAAAAACCGCTCGCTGGTACAGGACCATGTTGCTGCACTTCCTGGACATTGCAACAACTTCATTTTGCACCGTGAAATGAGCAGAGCCAAGCAGGTGCAGCCCATGGCACACAAAGACTTCATGGTGGAGCTGGTGTGTCAGCTTTGTGGCATGGACAAGGCAGGTGTTCCCCAGAGCAGGAGGGCTGATCACATTCCCGTGCCCATCGCCACAGCCACAGATGATGGCCAAAAAGCCACCAAAGGCAGACTGAAGTGGAAGCGCTGCCTTCAGGTGGACAACAGGAGGAGTGACACACCCTGGAAGTGTCAGGCCTGCTATGTGCCCCTCTGTCTTGTGGTGGACAGGAACTGCTTTTTTGAGTGGCACAAGTAATTTGTGTGGCATTTGTGACACTTTGCATTGTTTTGTAAATAGTTCTACAAAAAACGCCTGAAGTATTGACTGAATTTTAATGTAAATAGTGGTAAATAACATTGTTGGTTGCTATGATTGTACGTAAGTTTTGAAATGTACAATTTATATTTGCATTCTAAGTTATAAAAATAGTTCGTTGAACATATTTGTGGTTTCCACAGTAAACAATCTAACTTTTTCCTACTCGGATTTTGTGTTTTTTGTGTGATTTTAGGTCCAATGTGCTAATACAGTGTGTCAAAATGAAAATATAATTGTAAAGTCACACATGTGAGGTTGTGCTGAACAAAATGACACCAAACAAGGCAAGGTAACCCATTTTTAAGGTGAAAAATAAAGGTAAAACCAAAAGTATTCAAAAACAACCAATTATACCCATGACCCCCGAGGGTTAACCAAGGAGGTGGCCGACATCACCCAGGCGGCCAACCTTGGCTCTGATCAGTAGGGAAAACCCTGCATTGTAAAATCAGATGCAGCATATACTCTTTCATTAGTAAGGGCAACCCAAAAAAATACCAGTTTATATAATGTCTATTTTAGTGTGCTTAATTCCTGTGGTGCACAGCAGCCAACCATCAATCGCATTTGTGAAACACAAACTTATCAGTCCAGGATCTGATATAGAAATATATATTTTCAAAATTATAGCTCATTAAATTATTTCTCCCACCTGGTTAATGTGATTTCTTCCCCTGAACTTCACTGCAAAGCGTATCCTTATCAGGGTTGGTTTATTAAGTTCATGGTAGACTAACCCTGACGTGATGCATATTTTGATTGACAAAATATTAAAACAAGGTTTATTTTAATGTCACAAGAGCACCTAAATCTCCAAAGAAATAACGATTCTAATGAAAAAAAAATAAATAAATAAAATCCATTTAAATTAAATAGCCATTATTTGATCACATTATTTTTTCCCCCAAAATGAGCTCGCCCTCTCTAAACCACAGGAGCCACCGCGGAGGGAGGAAAGAACTGCATGTGGCTCCAGAGACACAGGTTGCTGACCCCTGGTGTGAACCTATTGAAATGTATGTGTCTTATGCTCAATGCATGAGACTTGAGGGCCCTGCTCCTCATGCTCAGATCATGTGACTGTGACCAAGGCTGCCTTTAGAAGTAAGCTAACAAGCCCAGCAAGCCCAGGAGCAAACTTCTTCCAGGTGCAAACTAACACCAGGCCCAGGCTACCTCCTGGAGCAAGCTACTTCCGGGAGCAAGATATCACCAGGCCCGGGCTACCTCCAGGAGCAAGTTAACACCAGGCCCACACTATCTCCAGAACCTGTCCATCATCAGCCCAACATTAGATCAAACTACCATCATCTATAGTTAAGACGGGCTAACACGATGACCCTGAAAGAGCTCCAGGTTGAGGTAAGTCAAATGAAGAAGAGTGTGAAGGAGTTTACTGATATGAAGGAGACTTTGAATGAGATTACTGAAATGAGGGAGACAATAAAAATCTTGTAGACACCGTGGACAAAGTAGCTAACCAACAAGTTGTCATAGATAAGCTAGTTAAGGAGTTGGCACAACAGAAAGTAAAGAATAAATGAAATAACTCCTGCAAAAAGGTTTGGTTCTGTACAAAAATGGTTTCAATACAACAAAATATTACTGAACAAGAAAAAGTCTTGTAATATGTTGTTTGCCATGTGGCTAAACTCCCTCTGTTTACCTATTAAATGTCTAGGTGGAACTCAACTTGAATCAGTCGAGAAACTCAAATACCTGGGTCTTTGGTTAGATCCCCAACTCTCTTTTAAGTTCCATGTCAAGTCTGTCACTCAGAAAATAAACTGCAACCTGAGAATATTACACCAGTCTTTCAACCGCTTTACTCCTCAAGTTAGGAAAAGAATAATTTCTCAGTTAATACTTCCCATTCTAGATTATGCAGATATTATTTACCAGAACGCCTCAGACTCAGCCTCAGAATTCTTCACCTACTTTATGTTACTTACAATAATCTTTGCAGATTTATCTTGAGGTGTCCCTACAAAACCCACCACTGCCTCATGTACGAGTCACTCAAATGGTTATCAATAGAACACAGAAGACATTCTCACTGGCTGCAGTTTATTTTTCAAATGTGTTCACTTTAATTATCCTGTATATCTAAAACAACTCCTAGTTCCCTATACCTCATCGTATAATCTCAGGCACAGTGAGCAACCTTAGTTCAAATTTCCAAGAATTTCTAATGGCAGACGTGCCTTTAAATTTAAAGCCCCATCCAATTGGAATACCATCCCTGGGCTGGTGTGGGAAGCTTCTTTTTGTGTCTGTAAGTTGTACCTGTGTTGTCCTGTCCTGTGTTGTAATTACCGTTTATCCGTGGTAAGGACCCCCTCGAAAATGAGTTGGTGCAACTCAAGGGGCTTATCCTTCTCTCTAATAAAGGTATAAGCTAAGAAAGCATCCTGACAGCTGAGAATATCACTGTCAGGTATTGTCCCTCCTCTATGAAATATTAAAGGAGACTGAAAATCACAGGACATGTCAGTTCTGATGATACAAGTCAGCAGTCCTGAAATATGTGTTTCTCTAAAACATTCTCCATCTTGGAAGCAATATCTTTCTCCTTCACTGTAACAGGTGGTGTATGGACCCTATTGCAGCACAAACGACCGAAACCAATGGAGAGAGTTCAAAGGTTTACTGACACTCTGGCAGACTGTCAAACAGTTCAAAAACACAGTGGCTGGCGGCTAGGTCAAAACAGGCAGAGGTTTGGGACCAGAGAGACGACAGTTCAGGCAGACAATCCGATGAGGAGCAGGCAGTAGGAACGATAACCAGGTGATCAGTCCAACACAGGCAAACAGGAATCAGGAGGACAGAGGCAGAAATCTAGGTCAGGACAGAAGGCTGAGACGATTACCAGGAGGCAGACGAAGCAGGGGAATCAGGGACAGAACCCCCCCTCAAGGGACGGCTCCTGACGTCCCAAAAACACACCAAGCCGGGTGGGAGGAGGGGGCCAGGAGGAGGGACTAAAACTCCTCAGAGCCAGACCAGTCCATCACAGCAGCTGGGTGGGCGGTGGGGGTCTGGGGGAGGGCACCCTCGTAATCCGAGGACGAGTCCTCCTCAGAGGAAGAGACCCCCTCCACCTCCAAGTCGACAGGAGGTCGACCTGGAGGGTTGGTCAGGGTGTTGCCGATGAAAATCAGCAATGAGACGAGGGTCAAGAATATGACCAGCAGGGACCCACGACCTCTCCTCTGGACCATAGCCTTCCCAGTCAACCAGGTATTGAAGCCCACAACCACGACGGCGGGAGCGCAGCAGGCGACGAACAGTGTAGGCCGGACCCCCATCGATGAGGCGAGGAGGCGGTGGAGGAGGAGTGGGGTGCACCAGTGGGCTCTCTAAAACAGGCTTGACCCAAGAGACATGGAAGGTGGGGTGGATGCGCATGGACCGGGGGAGCTGAAGCCTCACTGCCGCCGGGTTGATGACCTTCAGTATGGGAAAAGGACCGATGAATCTGGGAGCCAACTTCCTGGATTCCACCCGGAGAGGAAGGTCCCGGGTGGAGAGCCAAACCTTTTGGCCAACTTGGTAGGTCGGGGCTTGAGTGCGACGCCGGTTGGCAGACGAGGAGTAGCGGTCAGAGGCTCGGAGAAGGGCTGCTCGAGCTTGGGTCCAGGTGCGGCGACAACGATGGATGAAGGCCTGGACAGAGGGGCAGGTGACCTCCCCCTCAAGTGCCGGGAAGAGCAGAGGTTGATACCCGTAGCAGCATTGAAAGGGGGAGAGGCCAGTTGCCGAGCTGGTGAGAGAGTTGTGGGCGTACTCTACCCACAGGAGCTGCTGGGACCAAGAGGAGGGGTTCTGTGACACCATACAACGTAGTGTATGAAGTTGAACCGTGTGAAGAAGAGGGACCAGCGGGCTTGGCGGGAATTCAGTCTCTTGGCAGTCTGGATGTATTCCAGGTTCTTATGATCAGTCCATACCAGAAATGGCAGTCTGGTCCCTTCCAGCCAATGGCGCCACTCCTCTAGGGCCAGTTTGACAGCTAACAGCTCCCGGTTGCCGATGTCATAGTTCCTCTCCGCCGGGGACAATCATCGAGAGAAGAAGGCACAGGGATGGAGCTTTTGATCTGATGCAGCCCGCTGAGACAGGACGGCTCCCACGCCAACATCAGAGGCATCAACCTCCACGACGAACTGGCAGTCTGGGTCAGGAATCTGAAGGATGGGCGCCGATGTGAAACGCACCTTGAGGGTCTGGAAGGCCTCATCAGCCGCAGGGGTCCAGTGGAAAGGCACCTTGGTGGATGTGAGAGCTGTGAGAGGGGCAGCGACAGTGCTGTAGTTGCGGATGAATCGACGGTAAAAGTTGGCAAACCCCAGGAAACGTTGCAGGTGCTTGCGGGAGTCAGGGATGGGCCAGGACGTGACTGCTGAAACTTTAGACGGGTCCATCTGCAGGCTATTTGGAGCCACAATGTAGCCCAAGAAGGAGACAGATGAGGCGTGGAACTCACACTTCTCGGCCTTGACGAAGAGGGAGTTCTCGAGGAGGCGCTTGAGAACTGCCTGAACATGACTGACGTGCTCCTCCCGGGTCTTGGAGAAGATCAGGATGTCATCCAAGTACACAAACACAAAGCGGTTGAGCATGTCTCGGAGCACGTCATTAACCAGGGCTTGGAAGACAGCAGGGGCATTAGTGAGACCGAAGGGCATCACCAGGTATTCGTAGTGACCGGAGGGGGTGTTGAAGGCAGTCTTCCACTCATCACCCTCCCGGATGCAGACCAGATGGTAGGCGTTGCGAAGATCTAACTTGGTGAAGATGGTGGCCCCCTGGAGAAGCTCAAAGGCTGAGGAGATGAGAGGGAGTGGGTAGCGATTCTTGATGGTGATGTCGTTGAGGCCCCGATAATCGATGCATGGCCTCAGTGTCTTGTCTTTCTTTTCAACAAAGAAGAAACCTGCCCCCGCCGGAGAAGAGGAGGGCCGGATGATTCCTGCTGCCACAGAGTCATTGATGTAGGCTTCCATAGCCTCTCTTTCTGGGCCAGACAAAGAGTAGAGACGGTTCTTGGGTGGAGTGGTGCCAGGCTGCAGGTCAATGGCACAGTCATATGGGTGATGAGGGGGCAGAGATGTGGCCTTGGCTTTGCTGAACACCTCTCGAAAGTCATGGTATTCAGGGGGAACCCCGGACAAGGTAGGCAGGGCGCTGGAACAGGCTGAGTGTTGGGGAACGCCAGCGTGTTTCAGGCAGATCTGGTGGCAGGAAGGGCTCCACCCCAGGATAGTCCCCGCAGCCCAGTCAATGTGGGGATTATGACGGATGAGCCAGGGGTACCCCAGAATCAGAGGGATGCAAGGGGAGGACAGGATGTGGAATTGGACAGTCTCATGGTGGTTACCTGAGAGTAACATGGGTACAGGGATGGTCTGATGAGAAACAGTTCCCAGGAGGTGTCCATCGAGGGCCCTGGCAGGGACCGGATGAGGCAGGGGAATGCGCTCTATCCCCAACTGCAGTGCTAGATCCTCATCGATGATGTTGGCGTCGGCCCCAGAGTCGATGAATGTAGCCAAGACATGGGAACCGTCAGGGAGGAGGAGCCTGGCGTGGAACACAGGTCTTTGATTGGGGAAGGCTTGGGAAGAAGTTTGGCTCAACAGTATATCCCCACCTACTGATGAGCCCTGGCTTTTGCTGGACAGCGGGAGACGAAATGGCCGGCCTGACCACAATATAGACAGAGATTGGCCTGTCGACGTCGCTCCTTTTCTTTCGGGGAGAGACTGGTGCGACCCAGTTGCACTGGCTCAGATCCCTCCGCCCGGGACCCGGCAAAGGAGGCAGCACTAGGATCTGAGGCGGTCTCCTGAAGTCCTGCGAGAGGGTTCCCAACGGCCGTACCCCGTCTCCTCTCACGGCGTCGGGCCTGGATACGGAGGTCCACTCGGATGGCCAGCTCGATCACCCCGTCAAGAGTTGATGGAAGGTCGTGAGACACTAATTCATCTTTGATGTAGTCGGCCAGACTGTAGAGGAAGAAGTCACGGAGGGCCAACTCATTCCAGCTGCTCTGGCGGGCTCGGGTGCGGAAGTCAATGGAGAAGTCAGCCACTGTCTGATTCCCCTGTCGAAGACTCAGCAGGTCATGAGCTGCGTCCGACACAGAAACTCCCATTCCAAAAACCTTGCGTAGCTCCTCTGAGAATGCCTGGAAGGAGGCACAAGCTGGAGTCTGCTTCTCCCACTCCGCAGTTCCCCAGAGACGGTGGTTGAGGTGGTTGATGGTGAAGGCCACTTTGGCTGCCTCAGTGGAGAACATGAGGGGCTGGAGAGCAAACAGAATGGAGCAGTTCGTGATGAACGGGTTGCAGCCGTCAGGATCCCCAGCGTAACGCTCGGGTGCGCCGACCCGAGGTTCGGTGATGGCTCCGGAAGGAGGCGGTGGTGGTGGGGGTGCAGGAGGCCTCGATGTATCAACTGCCTGAGCAAGGGTGGATGACAGCTGCTGGATCTGGGTGAGGGCAGCCGCCATCATGCTTTCATGCTGCTGAAGAACGTCCTCTATTCTCTCCAAGCGGCTCTGTGGAGACGGAGAGTGCGCTGGGTCCATGACTGGCCAGATTGTACTGTAACAGGTGGTGTATGGACCCAACTGCAGCACAAACGACCGAGAACCAATGGAGAGAGTTCAAAGGTTTACTGACACTCTGGCAGACTGTCAAACAGTTCAAAAACACAGTGGCTGGCGGCTAGGTCAAAACAGGCAGAGGTTTGGGACAGAGAGACGACAGTTCAGGCAGACA
Source organism: Caranx melampygus (assembly GCA_019059645.1). Taxonomy (NCBI): domain Eukaryota; kingdom Metazoa; phylum Chordata; class Actinopteri; order Carangiformes; family Carangidae; genus Caranx; species Caranx melampygus. Next base: position 386,129 of record JAFELL010001083.1, read on the forward strand.
ATCCGATGAGGAGCAGGCAGTAGGAACGATAACCAGGCGATCAGTCCAACACAGGCAAACAGGAATCAGGAGGACAGAGGCAGAAATCTTGGTCAGGGACAGAAGGCTGAGACGATTACCAGGAGGCAGACGAAGCAGGGGAATCAGGGACAGGTGAGGTCGGTACCGGGAAGTCAGGCAGGAGAACGCTGGAGAGTCTTGCATGGCAAAGAACAATCTGGCAGTGAGTGTGGAGGAGAGAGGAGCTTTTCACCAGGCTTGATTGCTGAAGAGCTGCAGCTGAGTGAACAGGTGACTGGAGTGACTGACGAGGTGGGTGTGGCTGGCAGATAGGGTAAGCAGGGGACTGGTGAGTGGAAACTACTGGAGGCAGGTATGTATGGAGGATGAATCATGACATTCACCTTTCTAACAGGCCAGAGCTCCATGGGAAACAGACACACAGACACAACACCGGTGGATCAGGGCTGTGGCGTTGCGGGCCGTGGACATGCACGAAAAAACAAGCGCATGAAACCGAATGCTCTACGGCGTCACAACGGGTTGTGAGTGCATCTACATTATAAATAATGTGACGCTATGAGAGATGGGCAAACAGTCAGTCATTTAACAGCTGTGTATGGTTCGGTTGCAGCACCATGGCCATGTGTGTGTTGACAACAGAGCAGCGTGAAGCGAGAAGCACAAGGGCTTAAGGAGAGGAGATTATAGACAAAAAAGGACACATTAGCGTGAGGTAACTTATCGGCTATAATCACATCAGACATTGTTTGTTGATAAACTGGTGCCGCCCCACGAGTTGAGACACATTAGGACTGGTTTATTTATAAAATAATGGTAACTGGGAGATTATTATTGTGCATCTGGCCCCAATTCTGAGGCAGTGGTGGCTGTCATTAAGTAGCAGTGGGCCATCCTGACCATCATGATCACAAGGCTGTGGTGTTTTTAAAACTTCAGCATAGAGGGTTTTTATTGCAAGTTCAAGCCTTTCACCGCGGGCTCACCTCATCTGCCTCTCCTCGTCTGTGTGGCACTGCATATAGAGGCTTCAGTGTTGATTGACTTGTGCCATGTAACCAATCATTGGGGGCTGTGGGGGCTTTGTTACACGGCCAACAGTGGTGACTTCAGGCAGAGAGACACTGCATGTTTCCATGACGACTGACTGGAAATAGGTGCGCAGTTTGTTTGTCCAAGTGACTGGAGGGGAGCGTGGCTTAGCCATAGGTCAATTGAAATCTGGTGAAACTCACAGAGGCAGCACTGGTGTTCAACAAATTATTTGTCTCCACAAGAGCTGAACGATTTGGGAAATGATTCTAATCATGATTTCTTTTTTTTTTTTTTTTTTAACAATATTGCAATTTAATTTGCAATTATTTTCTATGTTACTTATGATAAGTAACTAGACAATAAGTGTTCTATATTATGACCAATACAATATATGAGTCATTAAACATAAATTGGTCTTTCCTGGAGGCTTTGTGAAGCTTACAGGTTTGTTACTTAGCATGTATTATCATGACAATATAACAAAGCACTGACAGCCTGATGTAAACACTGATATAAAACTCAGTAACCAATCACACAAGCCAGCTACATGTTCTACCTGTGTGATGGTCAGAGACAGGTGAGGACAGTCTGAGGACAGAGAGCTTTGAGGCTGAATTTTATATGAAATGCACCATCAGACTGTGACAGGTCTTAGACTTTATTTGTCATTGTACAAGCAAAACAAAATTGGTCGCAATCCCAGGTCCAGACAAAACAAATACAACAGCAATAGATATAGATTAAGATTAAAAACTCTGAGAAAGGAAATAAAATAAACAAATAATCACACACGCATACACACACCATACATATTGCACATTGGTTTAGGCATTCAGGGCAGCAATGGCTCTTGGGTAAAAACTGTTTCTTAGTCTATCAGTTCTTGATTTAAGAGCCCTGTATCTCCTGCCTGATGGCAGCAGCTTGAACAGAGGGTGACCAGGATGAGATGGGTCCCCCAGTATGTTCCTGGGCTTTTTACACAGGTCTCTGTATGGCTTCACCACATATCAGATACTCAACTGTAGTAGAGGATAACTCCACTGTTTTCAGCTCCACCGCGACATGCACTTGTTTTTAATGAAGCTCCGGTATAGTGACCCGGCTTTAATATATGCAGGGGGACTCGCTGTACTGCTGATCCAGTGTATTCATAAAAGCTTGGTCACATGCTGAGGTACCGGACTGGTTTGAGCTACGTTCATATTAAGTTATACTTTAAAACTCTTCAGTCAGTGATCAGTATTTGTGGCCTTTCAACTTGACACACTGGTCATTGGCATTTTAGCCACACAGCAATCATATGTGGTGTTTCAAGTAGCTACTGATACCATTTGGTGGTGTTGCCCCGTGAGGTAGCAATAGCTCTAAGGCAGGTTCTGCACACCTGACACTGTGGAGTATCTTCTTTTTTTAAGCAGAATAGTTCCATACAGTGACATACTGGTCCTCACTTAGGGCTTTTACACCGGCAGGCCTCCATGCCGGTTCCAGTTCCCGAACCCAATTTTGAACCGGTTACTGTGTTCAGATCGAAAAAATAACAGGTTCAGAACCTGAAAAGTTGGTTCTCTAGGGAACCAAAAAATAGTTGGTTCTTTCCTGCGAACCGTGATATCATCAGTGGGCGTGTCGTATTCTAGGCTGTGAAGATGAACAGGACGTAGGAGAAGGCAGCGACTGCCAACCTGGAGAAAAAGAATTTGTTGTGGTCTGCTTAAAAAACTAAATGTTTGGTGGCGATTTGGGCGTCAACAGAAGCCCAAAAGCTAGAAAACAGTACAAGAAAGAACAAATTTTATGATTTTCCCTTTGGGGCTTAATAAAGTAAAGTAATTCTTATCTTTGAACTTTGAAGAGATGGCCTGGGTTCACTCAAATACCACACCAATAATTAAAAAACTGAAGAAGGATTACAGAGACAGCAAAATAGCAAAAATATTGCCACTGTTGGACTAATGCACACCCACTTAAACTGGTGTGAATGCAGGCTGGTTCACCAGAAAGCACCAAGGTTCTGAGTAGTGGTACAAAGGATCAGAAACCTCACGGATCAGACGGTACCACGGGTCTGGGTCACAGATCGGATCATTTTTGGATCAGCAGAGCTGATTATTTGATAAGACAAATAATTTTGTTATTGTCGTACGACGTAGAGTTGCCTCTTCAAATATACAAGCAGACTTTTTTTAATTGCCCGTTTATTCGGCTGGGGCGGTGCACCTACATGTTCCCACACTATACACACAACTTTTCTTTTTTTTTAATTGATCAATGCCTGGACCACTTGCATGCCGATCCATGAAGAGCGATTGGATCAGATCAGGGATCAACTGTGATCCGCAGCACCACTAGTTCTGAGACAGCAGAACGGAACCAGAGCCAGAACGAGAACTGTGTCTGTCTGAAAGCACCTACTGAGCAGTACTGAAGTCAGTAAATGTTTGTAAATGTAAATTTCACCGACAGCTCCATTCTCCCTTGCATGACACATAACTTGGGCATAATCGCAGCCTGTGCCATATTGCAATTTAATTTCAAATACAATTAATCTTTCATCCCTAGTCTCCACCTTCATCCTCTCAGGCTAAACGATACTTTGACTCAATGACACGGTTTCATCTACCAAAAAGGGATTTCATCATATATTAACAATGCAGACAGCAAAATACTGATACAACACAAGCTCATGAAGTAGAACAATCCTCTACCAAAATCGCAGTGCATATTCCCAAACCATTATTTGGATTCAACTAACCACATATTCAAAGACTTAACAGTCTGAAAGGATATAAACCATAACACATTTGAGCCTGGCCCAGAATCTATGGACTGCAGCAGGTTTGTACTACCCCAAGTTCACACAGGTCAGATCCTGATGCATCCTACACAGCAAATTTGATCTGTAGTTTGCCAGATGTGGACTCTGAACATGGACAATGTGACTGATGATGTTTCACAAATCCATCAAAACCTAGGAACACAGAGTGAGAACCAGCTTATTTCAGTCTATTGCTTCCCATCTGAAAGACTTCAAGTTTTAAATCTGTGTGCACTACCTTAACATAAGTGTTATTTGCTGACACCAAACCTATGGAGAGAATTCAAGTTTTCCTGATTGTTTTTCCTGCAATTCACTGTCCTCTCATGTTAACCCTAACCTTTACTACCCAGAAAATAGTTCTGCTTTCACCAAAGTTGTAAACATTGATACCAACTTTGACCTGAGAGGAAGGCAGGGCCCTTGGGTTGAGCATCAAACTCCTGACCCTACCATCTGCTTCCTTAGCACAAATCCAGATCCATCAGACCAGGCTTTTCATCTCTCCAGTGTTGGTGATTCTGTGGCCACAGCAGCCTCAGGTTTATGTTGTTGCAGACAGGAAGTGGAACTTGACACGGTCTCTGCTATTGTAGTGCATCCAGCTGAAGCTTGAACATTCATCCTTTTTTTCAGCTATAAAAAGTGGTTATATAGATGACCATGGTCAGTTTCAACCATTTTCCTCAGACCTCGCTCTTCAACCCAGAGATGCTGCTCCCTGGAGAATTCTGATGTTGCTCCCCTTTAAAAAGTCTAGAGACGGCTGTGAGTGAAAATCCATTAAATAAGCAGTGCAAGGATCACTCAGACCATTGTCTAACACCAACTCAGTTTAAAGAGATCACATTACTCCTTATTCTGATGCTTTTACATTAACTGAAGCTTGTCACCTGGAGCTGTATGATTATGCTGCCACGTGATTGTTTGATTCGATGATTACATGAACAAGCATGTGTTCATTCATTAAACACCATTCAATAAAGTTCAGTGATAGGCTACAATAAATTCTGTCATATCATATTCCAGAACAGATGAAGACTCTTCACATAAATTCAGAGACCATATCATAGCCCTGACACAAGCAGCATTTGCTTAAAAACACCAAAGCTGAGTCACTGAATTTACCAGGGCAGCAAAATATATTCTACATTTTTATTTGTTCGTGTGTTTAAAATAGTCAGAATAGTATATTTACATGCATGTAGATGCAGAGACTGGTCTGCTTGCCGAGAGGGCTCTGTTTATATCCCACAGACCGCTAGGCCTCAGTGTTGCTATAGGAGCCATAGACCTACCAGCTGACACCAAATTTTATCCACTGTCAGCAACGAATTCAGGACAAGCTCTTCGTGCCCACAGAATACGCTTAAAAATCCGACTAATTATCTATGGCATGTAATTACTGAGCCATTTTCATCTTCGACAAAGTAGCTGTATCATCACTACACAGGCATTCACATTCTAACGTATTTTAGCAAGGGTACTACCAATGTAATATAATAACACTCGTTTTAGCTAATGTTAAATTACAACGTTATAACGCCATAGCAACATGATAACATTATAAAAATGATGTGCGTTGAAATGATTTCTGATATTCAGATATATCAGAAATCGGAACATTGGCTCTGGGACCTATAGTCACAACATATATTTATATTTACCTTCTAAGCTTGACGCGTCAACCATCAAATCCCTGGTGTATTACATTAGAAAGCTAGACAACTAGCCTAGCACAAAGCCTACCTATACCCCGATATGGGAGGTTCAACTGAAGCTACAGAGACGGTACGTTAAGTTGAATTAGCATTGAAAACTTAACAATATTAGGTCGTCGGGCTTAGTGATGAATTTGTATACCGTGTAAGATACCCTCTTGTGATTTGTCTTAAAAATGACAGTCCGCTTTACAATTCGGTATGCATCTCGTTCACAAAACTGTGTTCGGTTTGGTAAAATCGCTACATTTCTTGCAGCTTTAACTATTATTTTCACTAGCTTCCCGCACCAAAACACAACATAACGCCTGATAACCAACAGTCGGAACACAGAGTAAAGTTGAGATTTCTACAAGTCCAATGCTGGAAAGTCGACAATACACCAAGCCGAACAGAAGAATAGCATGGGAGTTTTGAAATTTTTTGGTTTCAATTTCTAAATTCTTGCATCGCCTTAATTCATCTTCTAAACCAGTTAATTTGGCATTTTTAAACTAGTTTCGGAACACTGAACGGGCACGACACTTAGCATAGCACTAAGCTATCTGACCGTTGATGTACATCAGAGATGAACTTCAACCACTTAAATGATGTTATTACCTTTGGAGTACAGAGTGCGTTTCAGGTGGACTTTCGCTGCCCGGCGCTGATGGTCTCTGCCAAGGGGCCAAAATCCGTCCGTTCATGCAGCTTGAACTCGGATTGTCGGAACTGAAGCAATGGTTCTTCGTTCGTCCTGTGTTGCTCCCGGCTACTGAGGAGGAGGGGGGAAGCCGAACGGGTTGGGCTGTGTTGATTTCCACGCACAAACTGGTACTGTATCGTGGGGTGGCTAGGCTACAGCTGGACTGTGATGGTGGTGTTGCCACAAGAAACGCAGGAGGCTGTGGGGGAGCGGTAGTATATTCATCCGATTGTTGTTGGGACGGGCCGGCTGCCCCTGTTGGTGCTGACATGATCTGCCGCCGTCACTTGATTAAGTTGTTCATTTGAAAATATGGAGGGTAAAATAAATGTTCCTTCAATACAGCATGGTCGAAATTAATGGTGGTGTTTCACGGTGCACGTGACTTATTGAAAAGAAAAAAAAAACTTGACGGGATTTGTTACCAAAGTTTCATTTTTGACCTCCGCTCCGGTATTCACTTAACACTCCTGGAGTGGAGGCGACGACGAAGGGTAATGCCTGAGGATGAAAAAGGACACCAGAGTTGTGGAGTTTGACTCCGGATTTTCCCACCTTGTCCCTCTGCCACCTCCAGGGTTATCAGTTCTACAATTTAATTTGGATTCTGAGTATTTGCTGCATGTGTCGTCAAATGGATGAAGACGTTTTCTGAAGTCGTCTGTTTTCTTATTCCCATGTGTTTTCTTGCGATGCTGAGCAGTGCAGTGCATTGTATGAGCTTATAATTCATATTCATATTTTGGGATAAAAAGATTCCTTACTGAAAAAGCTGCACCCCACTGATGGAAGTATTGCTGCATCTTTGAGTTATAACTGTATACATTTTTTAAAGTTTAAAGTTTGGATGGATGTAAGGGTTCCCCCTTACATGCACATGTTATAAATACTGAGAGGCAGGCATTCCCTGCACCCATCCAGAAGTCCAGGCCTCTGCATGGACTGCATTATACACACAACCGGTTTGAAGAGATAAAATTTGATCATGCACAAACAACCAGAGATATTAAGTACTGGGTAAATAATAACTCTATATAAACAAATGTTTCTATTTGTGACAGTTCTAATCTTTCCCTAATTTAAAAGCTCATATATAATACAGGAAAAAAGTAACATCTTTTTGTAAGCAGCAAATGTCTCCCCCTGTCACTCACTCACTTTGGTTTATGTAATGTAATTCAATAACTTTAAGATAATTAAAATTGTTCTACAATAGTATATGCTTGTGTAACCATCTGAAAAACTTGGTTTCACCAGTGTAAAAACTGGGAGACTTAAGCAGGTTCTGTGCTGTGCTACTCTGTTCAATCCATACTTTGTTTCAATCAAATATGGTACAGATTTAATATAGAATTATCTTTTTTATTTTTAGCTGAGAAATAATGTAAATATCAAGCCACATGATTACTACTCATTATTAATCATTACTAATCACTACTGGTACTGAACACAGAAATGGTCTTGAAAATCGTCTCGCATTGGTTTCGCCTCAGTCTTGGACTTGGTCTCGCCCCCCCTTGGTCTTGGTCTTGACTCAGTGCCAACACCCCTCAAAGTCTTGGTCTTGTCTTGGTTTTGGTATGCTCTGGTCTTGACTTAGTCTCAGGTTACGCTGTCTTGACCACAACACTACCAAGCACTAACAATACCTGAGGTAAAACACCAAGCAATGAGTATGAGCTTGTGTACAGTAATGTCTTGACTTAAAACAACTTGTATATATATTTTACTTTATTCAAATAAAAAGTGTCTCCTATGCACAGTGAAAGGACTGAAATGATAAGGAATGACCAAATAACAATGGCAGAAAAAGGTTCTGTATTACAGGAAGGTCATATTCAGGAAGCAAAATAAGAGCATGGTGGACATTTGAGGGGAAATTGTAATTTTAGAAGCTGATGGCAATACTGAGTGCCCTACAATAAACACAATTCGGTTGTGAATCCTCCTGATTCCTGTGTTATGACTGATACATTGCTAAAACCTGTGGAGAGCGCACCCTATCCTTTGAACTCTGAAACAGTGACAGAATTGAGTGTGTGATGAGGTTAAACTGTTGGTCAGCTTAATGTTGGTTTTTCCCATGGGCTGTAGTAACATTAAAAAAAACACCACACAACCCATCAAAAACATTCCACAAAAGAGTCTCTAGTGCTGCCTTTTCTGTTCAGTGGGTGTCAGAGGATGAGCATCAGTTTGTTACCCAGATGGAGCGCTGTGCTCATCACATGAAACAAATATAAAAAACACATAGTGTCTCTTCTAACTTGCTTCCTGATCATGTTACACTAAATCCATCGGAAATCACAGCTCAGTCTTTGTCTTGAACTGATGTGTTTGGTGATGTTGTCAGACAAGGTTATAAAATAGGGTTTAAGCTGCAGCTCTGTGAGAAAGTCTGAATGGGCTATGATAAAATATTGTATCTGATCTGTGAGCAAAGACACCAGCTGACTCTAGGTTAAATGCAAATACACCACAATGAAATTAATGAATATTCTGATTAATGTATTCATCATCAAGCAAATTGTATCCTATATGCATTAGGTGAAGAGTTTTTTTTAATGGGTCTACAAAAGTTTTAATCTATGTCCTCAATATCTAACTCCTGTTTTTTCCCTGTTAAGGTTTTCTTGGGAGTTTTTCCTAAGTCAGTGTCAGGGTCTTAGGGCAGAGGTTATGATGCTGTCTAAAGCCCTTTGAGACAAAACTTTTGTGGTAAAAAATGGGATATACAAATAAACTTGCCTGGCCAAAGCCAGGCAAGTTTAATTCCAAGTTAATCATGGAGACCTAGAAAAAATGGAGGCATAACTAAAAATCACGTGGAAATAGACAAACCTGAAGCAGAAGCCATCTTGTACTCATTTGCACAAAGCAAAACAACTGAATTAGTGCTGGGCAATTTATCTTATTTTATTTTTAATGTAGCAGCATAGGTCTTCATTTTTCTTGGACTGAGTTGGATGATCAATGTACTGTAGGTATGCATCATTGAAAGTTTAATTCCCACAATAGATGCACACAGATCTAGTTGACTGCTAGCATTTTGTAAATAACTACATACTAGCCCAAATCCAGCCCAGAGTTTTACACACAAGGTTCAGGTTGCTGTAGAATTCTAGTACAAGGAACCAGATGATCAGACATGTCTGGGCAATTTGAAAGTTTAGTCAAACACAAAAGATAACAGTGAGCAACATTATCTGAGCTGTCATAATTATTGTTGGCTGCTAAACAGCATTTCAGTTGTGTTTTTATTGGTTTCATATTGCTGACCTCTGTGCAGCAGTGTGTGCAGGCCTCAACTAATTTCTGACAGAAATCCAAACCCACAGCACCATTAAAAAACCGTGCACTTCCTGCGCACTGTTCACAACAAGGAAAAATTCAACCAGGTCATTCTGCTCCTGCAAAGCAATACAGTTAGTGTCCTCCTTTCCTTTTCCTTTCATTCCCAAAACTCTACTTTAAACATTAAATAACATGTTATTTTCAGATTTTATACTTCCTCTGCAGCTTTTTGATATTAAAAGTAATTGAAGTGATCTTTAATTGGGTCATAATCCCATGGAATTTACCTGATGACAGTCCTGATAGTAAATTAACACTAACTAGGCATTATGGAGTACCGAATTCTCTAAAGTAAAATCATACTGAAAATTAGCCAGATTGTAGTTAATATCCCGCGATAACAGCACATCAGGAATAAGGGGGTATCCAGACTGCATGGTCAGGACATGAGGCGCCAATGTGAAGGGGACGTCTCCAAGGACATCTGGGACGGCTGAAGCTGTTTCCACTGCAATACATAAGTCTGCATGGAGCTTTCTGGCAGAGGGTTGATCAGGAGTTATGTAGAATGACTGTGAGGAGAGGGAGACACATTTAATGTCAGTGTTAAAATGTTTGTTATGATTTGAAAAAGGAAACTACAGTAGTACCTCACAATTTTATTCTCACAGACAATGGGTACAATGGAATGACAGATATTAAAGCAACATTATGTAGTTTCACAACCTTAAAAGAATGTTTCTAAACTCATTCAAGTGGGAAAAAACGGTTAATAGGATGAATCGTTCCGACTCTGCAGGCTGAGTGGGGTCGCGCCGGCTGCAACTGCACTCTGAAACTTTCATGGGTGGGTAGGAACACAGAGCCCCCACCAAATATGCTGTGAAGGCAGAGTGCAACCTGTTTTACGAGCATCCCCAGGGAAGCCAACACAGTATGTGAATTTGTTGACAAATCCAGTGTCGGAGGAAAGCAAAGAGGGTCATTGAACATGAACCACACACGGATAAATATCAGACTGGTGTTGTAGAATTTTCCAACTCCCCACCAGAATCTCACTCCCATAGTCAGAGTTACGGGGGGAGTCTGAGTTTGTTCAAGCTCAAGTCTGGTCTCCCTGCTCCTCTCACCCACACACAAGCCTGCTGTGCTGGGCCACATGGCCAGCCAGGCTCCCCTCCAAAGCTCGGGCAAGACAAACCCCTCTTTGCTTGGCACCGGCAGCAACACCAGTTTCGTCAACAAATTCACATAGGCTACTCTGCTTCTCCGGGGATGATCATACAGTATACAGGCAGCAGACAATTGCCCTTGTCAACCAGAGTACTAGCCTAAATCTTACATTGTGTTGCTTTAAAGGCACTGCCAAAGAAATGCACACTTCTCAGGATAAAGCAAATATTTGTCTAAATATTTCCTAGCCTAAAATTCTACAAAGATAGTATCAGAGTCTCCCTGGTTATGGTGAAGCTACATCCACAATTTGTTTTTACTAGGGGTGTCAAAGTTAATGCGTTTTTATTGCGTTAATGCATTATTTTGTCCGTGTAAAGTTAAACTGGATTTGTTTTCTGAGTTAGTCATATCACAGACATGTGTCTTATTAACCATCCTGCCAAATCATGACAAAATCAATAGTTTTCTCAGCTCTGGAAGCTGGGGGTGTGTCTGCTGCAGGCACTGAAGCCCCGCCCACTTGCAAAGCTTCGTCATATTCAAACTGTCAATCAAATACCACCCAACAACGTTAATGCTAACTGTGACATCATACCTAAGCAGCTATGGGTTTGAGTTTGGGTCCAGCTCTGATTCTGAATGATTCGGATACACACACTATTAGGGCTGAAACGATTACTCGAGTTATTCGAATAATTCGATTACATAAAATGATCGAGGCATTTTTTCCTGAATCGAAGCTTCGTTTAATTAAATACACTCGCAATATACGGCATACACCTCTTGTGTTTCACATGGACTTTTATTACTGACACGCAGCATTGTTAAGACTTCAGCAGAGCGATCTAAAAAGAGACAGAAAATAAGAAAAGAAAGACGATATCAAAGGTGTAGGACCGCTCCAAGTTGTTTCACTGTGAGACTGAAGTTTCATAGCGTAACAGCTCGTCCTCAGTGATGCAGCAGCGAAAGCATCCAGTCAAGTCCACTGAGCGGATCCAACACAATGTAAAGCAACATAATGTAAACATGTCCATTTAATGTGTTTGCTAATGGAGATGAACACTAGTGAGAACATACAGTGATTAGTTATTTGTAATGACTAGTTAAGAACGTGAGTTTTGGCCCCTGGCATGAGTTTTTATCGATGGCTGGTTATGATGTCCCTGACATTAAGATGCATGAATATTATACAGATATTACATTTAGTAAGCATGTCAGTAGATCACAATTATTGATTGTACATTTGCAAACATATCCTTTTAAAAGGATGGTTCAGTTTTTCTGAAGTGGGTTTGTATGAGGTACAAATGGCCACGAAGTATAATATCTGCAGTAGAGAGTTCTCTGCCCCCCCACTGAGAAGTACTGGCGCATCGCGCTGCAGCCAGACACAGCCAGTGAAAGGTTGTGAACAGGGGGTTGTTAATCAGCGCATTTTCGCCGCCTACGAGAAGTCCCGTCTCAAAATAATACACCAGTTCAAGAGTATGTTATAAAGTGTAAATGCAATGCAATGTGGAAAAAAGTTAGTTTATTTGGAACTATCCAACTCACTCAGTATTCCTTTGCGCAGGCAGGTTCCATGACACGCTGGATCAATTCATCTATCAGCTGTTGCAGGAATACTTAATATAGCAATTCAATAAGGCAAAACACCCTATTAGATTACTCGATTAATCAATGAAATAATTGATAGGATAATCGATTACAAAAATAATCGATAGCTGCAGCCCTACACAATATGAAGCGAAGAAAAGTAAATACAGTCTGAGTGACATGCTCGAGCTGCCACCGTCAGCAGGGGAGTTTCCATGAGCCCTGATAGCGCGGCTCGGCAGCTATCAGCGGCTCCACTAGCCCATATAGTGTGGCTAATAGGGCCCTGCTAGTGCGGCCAAGCGGTCGAGCAGCCGAGCCACGCCATCAGGGCTAGTGGAGACTTCCATGCTGATGGCGGCAGCCCTCATAGTTGTCACAGTATAGCCTCAAGGCTCCCGTTGCCGCTGGTGGCCACAGGGCAGTTGCTAGGAATTCTGGGCCCCATGAAAGAACACTGGTGTGGGCCCCTCCACCCCAGGATTTTTATTGCCACTTTTTTACAACTGTGCATTATGATTCATTTTTCTGTTTTTCAGTGTCAACAGCAGTTTAGCATTAGTAAACACTCATGTAGGAGGGAAAAATTAATTTAGTAATGTCAGCCTTGTCAGGCAATTATTTCTAATGTTAACTGCATGTAGCTGGCTAGCCTAACCTAGTCTATACTGTCAGCCCTGAGCTGACAGTGACAGCGCATCTCTGTGATCAGAATGGACACAGCCCTTTTGCTCATGCTTCGGGGTCATTCAATGGAGTAACTGCAAATAAATATTGTTTTAATATATTGAAATGTTCACAGGGGCTTTCATAAATTCCTATGTTGCAGCGCTGCCGCCTTTGCAGGTTAAAAGTTAATGACAGCGTCTTGAAGTGGAGGATCAACACGCAGCTGTGCTGCGCTGACAATCTTGTTCACAGTAATTCAATCTAATGTCAATATAGACCCAATCATTAATGCTGATCATAAATTAATAAGGCTTTGTTGTGTCCTTTGGCTCACCTCGGGCATCTGGGATAAAGCCAGAAAACTCCCAAATTGGAGATGTGGCGTTTTTCTTTGCCACCAAAGCCACAGCGGTGTCAGTGCTGGCAGCCATGCTAACTGGTTGTGATTGAGGTAAGACACGCGCCAAGGCCGTGAGCCCCACGTGCCAAGGCCGTAAACACCCCCCCACCCCGGTGATGTGTATGGCAATCTGGAGCAATGACAATCCACAAGGGGCAGCTGTGGCTCAGGAGGTAGAGCGGGTCGTTCACTAACTGGCTCCTCCGGCATGTCAAAGTGTCCTTGGGCATACTTGCCCTCCGATGTATCATCGGATGTGTGAATGTGTGTGAATGATTAGCCCCCCTCTCTGCCCGTCCATTAACATCCATTCCACAATACAAATTAAGAGGCAATTGCACAGCCCTAATTGGAGCACTGACTTCATGCTCTTGTGGCAGGCTAGTTAAGTTTTACAGTAGACATTTGGATTCACCCTATCTTTCTCCAACTTTCAGTCCTCATCAGACCCACGCCATTAAATCATCTATCTTGTTCTAGTCACGCTGTCCGACAGTAATAATATTTGTGAAACACAGACTCCAAATTAGTAACATTCAGTTAGCTACACTAGGAATTATTGCTCCACAATGAACTGGCGACTTGTCCAGTGTACCCCACCTCTCACCCGATGACAGCTAACGTAGGCTCTAGCCCCCGCCACCCATCTAAGGCGAGTGGTTACAGACAATGAATGAATGAACAAGGAATTGTTTCAGCTCTCAGTAGTTTTACTCTCAGCATTCTTGGGGAAATGACTGATGTTCTGGGCCCCTCCTCTGCTGTTCCTACTCCAGGCCTCCCTCTCAACTCTTTTCTGGAGTCCAGATTTTTGTTTTTTGGGGGGACATCATCTCTTTTTATCTCCATAAAATGCATGCTGGAGTTCACTTGTGTGCACACTATGAGGAAGAATGAACTGTGAACCAAACCAACTTTAAGAAGGGGGTTATTGAAATAATTCAAATTAAATTAAAATATTGCGTGATTTTGTGGCTTTGTTTTAGCTTTGATGCATTTGGTTGACATGAGATTAAAACAAATGGACACATTCAAATTTCACTTAATAGTTAGTGGAACTATGCAAGTCTGATCACTTTTCTGCTGTTTTGCTAACCCTCCTCCAGGCCATGGGTATTAGTTTATGACGAAGCCGGCAAAAAAAGCAATCAATGGAACGGTGGATAATGTTATATATCATATACAATGTTACGCCGTGTATATTTGTGTCGACCTGACTGTCATGAACAAAAGATTACGGGTTACGGAGCACGTTTGTATCACAGTGTGCAGAGCCGAGAGCTGGGACAACGGCCAAGTACTGCACTAATGTTGCAAGGTTGGTTTTCAGCCAAGAGATGCCAAGTGGAATGCAGAGAGCCTCCATTCTCCCTTGTGACAAGTTACAAGTCATGTATGTAACCATCACAATTACACCGAAGCTGTTTAATTGAGGTAAAACGTAGCATAGCTATGGTAAAAATCCTGCATAGTTGATATAGGAACTTATTTTACAACCAAAAGAAGTATGACATGTATGACTCTTCACACTCTCCACGCCCAGGTCATCCTCAGTGGACCTCTTCACACCCTACACGCCCAGGTCATTCTCAGAGGACTTATTCACACCTCCCATGCCCAGGTCATCCTCAGAGGACCTATTCACACCCCCCACGCCCAGACCATCTTCACAGCCCCAATGGCCCCCACCACCTCCTGCAGTAGATACCTCTCTACACCACCCCCGTCACCTCCACCCTCCAACCCACTGCTGACATCCACCTCAGACCCTACCATATCCCCCACTCATCAGGCTGGACTCCGCATCACATCCAGCCAGGTGAGGAGAGAGCTGAAGAGGCTCAAACAGAGGAAGGCTGCTGGACCAGACCGCATCAGCCCCCACGTGCTGAAGGCATGTTCCAGCCAGCTCTGTGGAGTCCTTCAGCACCTCTTCAACCTGAGCCTACACCTTCAGAGAGTGCCAGTGCTCTGGAAAACATCTCGCCTGATCCCAGTGCCCAAGAAGGGACGCCCTGCTGCACTGGAGGATTACAGGCCAGTGGCACTGACCTCTCACATCATGAAGGTCATGGAGAGACTGGTCCTAGCACACCTCAGACCAATGGTGCACACATTGCAAGACCCCCTGCAGTTTGCATATCAGCCCCATGTTGGTGTTGATGATGCAATCATCTACCTGCTGCAGAAGACCTACTCCTCACTGGACAGACCCGACACCTCAGTCCGAATCATGTTCTTCGACTTCTCCAGCGCATTCAACACCATCCAGCCCAGACTGCTGAAGGCTAAACTGGAGAACATGCAGGTGGATGCTCCCCTCGTCTCTTGGGTCAATGACTATCTGACGGGCAGACCGCAGTTTGTGAGATTGTGAGAACTGTGTGTCTGATCGTCTGACCAGTAACATCGGGGCCCCCCAGGGAACTGTGCTTTCTCCCTTCCTCTTCACCACATATACTTCAAGTACTGCACTGAGCTGTGCCATCTGCAGAAATTCTCTGATGACACGGCCCTTGTAGGGTGTGTTGAGGGCGGGAGGGAGACTGAGTACAGGGACCTGGTTGACCGCTTTGTGAAGTGGTGCGAGGACAACCACTTGCATCTGAACGGGAAGAAGACGAAGGAGATGGTGGTGGACTTCAGGAGGAATAAACCCTTGCCCTCCCCTGTCAGCATCAATGGAACCAACGTGGATCAGGTAGAATCATACAAGTACCTGGGTGTGACACTGGACAATAAACTGGACTGCCACACCAACACAGAGGCCGTGTACAAGAAGGGCCTGAGCCGGCTGTACTTCCTGAGGCAGCTCAGGTCCTTCCACGTCTGCAACAAAATGCTACAGAAGTTCTACCAGTCTGTTGTGGCGAGCACCATCTTCTTTGCTGTGGTGTCCTGAGGTGCAGGCATCAAGGCAAAGGACGCCAACAGGCTGAACAAACTTATCAAAAAAGCAGAGTCTGTTGTTGGCTCCAAACTTGCAACCCTGGAGGAGGTGGTGGAGGACAGGATGCTGGCGAAACTGCTAGCAATCATTGACAATCCCTCTCACCCCCTCTAAAACACACTGGACAAGCTTAAGAGCAGCTTCAGCAACAGACTCATTCAACCCCGCTGCTCTAAGGAATGATACAGGAAATCGTTCCTACCTACAGCAATAAGACTGTACAACTCATCTACCTCTGTCAGAGCCACAGTTACACACTAACTGTATTGATATTACATACCATATCATACAATATTTGTAAGGCACATTCCATTCCAGTACTTTATTCTTTTATACTGTAGTTCTATTGTTTCTATTGTTTTTATTTTTATTGTATCTTATTGTATCCAATACACCGGTCTACTACGACAACCTAAATTCCCTACGGGGATGAATAAAGTAAACTATCTATCTATCTATCTATCTATCTATCTATCTATTTATCTGTCTATCTATGTGACATTCGTGTCTCACTGAACTTACACAAGGTTCGTACAGATGGATACATGTACAGATGAACAAATGGACAGACGTCCTATGTATAGTATTTTCCAGACAGAGCCAAAAATTCTCCAAAGGATCATGTTTGTTTGGTATAAACCCCAAAAGACATCACAATCACCTTTTATCATCATCATTGTTATACTTCAGCAATATCTGTGTAAGTAAACAGAATAGAGGTCATACTACTGGTCTCAAAATCAAAATACTTTCTCCTTTAAATGTCATGTCATGAGCTCACCTTCGGTGGCTGCACTATGACGTTTGTTGATGGGTGTGCAATGTTCATGCTCTGCTTCTCCCTCCTCTGTTCTTCAAATGTCTCACCTGCAAAGAAAATAATAGTAGATATAAAACATTTTACTAAAATTTTAAAATGGCTGCTCCAACTGTAAAATACAATTGGAGATAACATTCATGTTAGCCTTCATGACTCAGTTTAAACCAAAAGGTAAAGAAAAGAAAAATTCTAGGTCTCTATCACTTCTTTTCTCTTAATGTTTATATTTCATTTACTGCAAATGTCTCTGACTGACACTAGATACACAGTTGTCTGTGAATGTTCTCATTCATCCAGGTCATTGTTATCTCTCTCTCAAATTGAATCGAAGGCAACCGGACTTGTATTTGTCTGTGGAAGACAAAGACAAAGACAAAAAGACAAAATCCAAGCGGCCGCTTGGATAAGAGGCAAAACGTCTTCCACAGACAAATACAAGTCCAGTTGCCTTCGATTCAATTTGAGAGAGAGATAGATACACAGTTGTGCTCATAAGATTGCATACCCTGGCAGATTTTTGTAAAATGTGTAACATTCTTTAGGGAAAACATGACTGATCAGGCAAAACACATTCTCTTATTTTTAATACAATTCAAATTAAACTGAAGCATCTCAAAAACACAATCTTTGATCAAGACATAACATTAAGAAAATATTGAGATGGTTCTGTTCCAAAGTTTGCATACAGTGCCGTTAAAATATTTGCCCCCTTCCTGATTCCTGACCTTTGTCCACTAATGGAGAAATTTTGGAACAGTGGTGAAAACCTTCGGAGGAAGAGCCAAGCCTCAATCAGTCAGTCTGGTCTACTGGTCTCAAGAAACAGTGTGTCTTGCCACAGCTGCCCACACGGATTGGTAGCCATTTAATCCTGTCTGTGTCATATATATATATCAGGCCAAAGCCTTGAGGGTATGTAAACTTTTCATCAGGACCATTTGGATGGATCCACTTACTATGCTTTAAAAAGAGCAAACACAATTGTGTGATAATAAATGGCTTCACCCAAAAGAATTTCTTTTGCATGATAAATTATATTTTCTTGAAAAATGGCCAATATTTCACAATTTCTGCCAGCGTATGTACGCTTCTGAGCATGATTGTATGTAGACTGATATGAGCAGTCACTGTGATGCATATAGGATGGTCTTTTCCACATGAGCTCCACTTCTTCAGTGAATGGACTCCCATTACATTTCTGGATTGTCAGTGTATTAAGCCAGTCTCAAGGTGACAGAAATGGTTTAACACCTACTAGGGATGGGAAGATTAACCGATATGCATCAAGACTGTGATGGAAAATTCTGATATTTAATTTGTAGTGTTTCTTTATGTTGTATAACCATGTTTTTACAAGAGTAACTGTCTGGTAACTGAATTGTTCATACAATATGCAGTCCATACCACCGATAACAGCTTGATTTACGACAGAGACCTAATGGAAGATGGGTTAAAGGTCATGAGTCTGGTTTGCTTGTGAGGGCCTCATAAACAGTGTGTCCTTGTAGTGGCAGGCTGCCCACCATCAACAATGAAAGGCTTGATGGAATCTCCAATTGAAAATGCTGAGATGCAGGCATCTATAACTCACATGGTAGAACAGGTGCCCGCCTCAGGGGCCCTGGATTCAATTCCACATCCTGTTGCACTCCAGCCATTCTTTCAAAATAAATGCATAAAAAGCCAGACAAAAAATTAAAGCTGCTTTGCAGCAGTGGTGGGGGCCAGGCAATTTTGGACAAGTTTAGGCAATTTTGAGTAAGAAGAAACAAAATAGGGAGAAATAGAGAGAACAAGAACATCAGCATTACAATGTTTACTCTGCCTTGGCTGAGGCTTGAACTCACAACCTCTGACAGCAAAAACCATCCTGTAACTCACTGAGCTAATTGGCTGGAAGTGAGACTTGGTGTGTGGCGTAACAAATGGACTCAGGCAGTCACCAGCGAGGCAGCAGTTATCAAGGCAAATTTCAAAATTGTCAAAATGTCTAAAAATCTGTTATCAAGATAAAAATCTGATAATACACAAATTGTATCTTGACAGCATGAAAATGTTTGTAATTTGTATTTAATAAGTGTTTTGCTTCAAAAGAGAAAATCTGATGTTTAAAATGCCCTTCTTACATTGACAGCAGTTGTTCACATGACAAGCAGAAACCAAATGTTTTCAAAAATTCAGGTTTTGAGATAAAATTCTGACATTTGACAAACTTTATCAAACATGACTCCAAAATATTGTTTTTTTCAGGAAGATTGAAAATGCATTTAGCAAGAATTTGCTGGTATATTTTCACAGTACTTTTTACAGTCAAACATTTTCATGCACTGGAGGCTCAATTTTTGAAATATCAAAAATCTGGATGTTAACTTAGTGGAGGACGGTCTAAAGATGCAGTGTAGCAAACCTGGTGTCAATTGTGCAAAAACTGTGGGACAAGAAAGGTTTAATAATTTTACAATTTTTGAAAAAAACTGTAAACTGTAGCATGTACAGTTGGTTTGTTAGGAATTTTCAAATTATTTAAAGCTGGGGTTGGTAATCCTGTTCAGAAACACTTTTTTTTTATACCGGGTGAAATGGTCCTTCCACCTTCTGAGTAATCAATACATTATGTGTTCAGAAAAAGTAACGAAAATAATCAGTCCTCTGTGGAAGCTGCAGGACTGACAAAACTCCAACCAATCCAAGCTCCTCGGTGCGAAGAGCAAAAACCAATCAGATGCCTTGATGTCTAGTTCTGTATCCGCCCCCTTCGATCCCTGTCTCCGACGCATGTGCACAATCTTCACGTGTCGCTGTTGCCGGAAGAAATCAGCGTACAGAGTTACAGTGGAACAGTTTTCATGCTGATTTATGAGCAATCACTGAGAAGATGCAGCCCCAGTTACTACTTCCACCGTTACTTGTAACAGCTCGCCCCGAGAAAAAGGCAAGGAAGAGAAAGCCGGAAGCTGAAAAGGCTGCTAACAAAAAGGCTCTGGATAAAGCCAGAAGTCAAACCAGAGTAAACATCGGTGTTGCTTTTGAGCAGTGGAGACAACTGAGGGATTTGAAGGGCCTGAAAAGTGATGCTGAGGTTGCTGTCTTTCTGTTGGACAGGTAATTATATGCTTTGCTTCGGGGCGGATTCATTATTTTTATGAAATGTGTAACTTTTGCTAACGTAGCTACTTTTGTAGCTTGTATTAGCCTAATGCTAATATTAGCTTGTCTGTGGGTTTAAAACAGGTTGGTGACGCTAGTATGAATAAATTATAATATATATATATATATATATATATATATATATTATATATATATATATATATATATACATATATATATATATATATTACTCCTCCTGCCGCTTCCCATTTTCGTGCGGTGCGTGTTCCAGTTTGTGGGGGCGTGGCTTGGACGTACATACTGACGGGAGGGGGAGAGGTGCAATTTTCAAATCTTGCTAGCTAGCTCTCCAGGATTACCAACCCTATCTTTAAATCCAGACTCTTATTGTGCCCCCCCCAACAACAGGGTCTTGCTGAATTGTTCCACCAGGCCATCACTCTGAGGATGCAGGGGGGTGGTCCAGGTCTTTTTTACCCCCAGGTGTCCGCAGTCCTCCTGAAAAACCCTGGCCTCAAAGATTTGCCCCTGGTCCTCGGGAACCCCAAACCAACAGAATACCTAATCAACTAATCTCCACCAATTCCCAGCAACGGTAGAGGAGACCATCTTGAACTACAATGCAGGACCATTGGTATTACAGTGCCTCGGTCTCCAGGTCCAACACTGACACTGCCACCCACTCTGGTCGTTGGCTGGCCCCCACCCAGGCGTGAACCTTGGAGAGAACAGCATCTTGCTGCTGGCTGTGCCGGAGCTGCTGGGGATCGATGGTCTCGCAGTCGTTGACATTGGATGCTACCACAACTTGTAATGAGGCCACCCTGGGGTCTGGTCGGTGACGCTTCTCCATAGGCTGGCAGAACCTGCACTTCCCTTCCTCGCACGGCTGCCGGGACAGGGGATCTGTGTTTTGTGGAGTCTGCCTGCCCATTGCTGGATTTCAAAGTTGTGGTCTTAGAGGATCTCCACCCACCTGGCCAGATGCCCCTCTGCCTCCCTAAAGTTCAGCAACCAGGTAAGTGAAGCATGATCAGTCCACAGGATGAACATTTGCCCATACAGGTATGGCCGGAAGTGGCGAATGCCCAGGACGACAGCCAGCAGCTCTCGGCGAGTGACACAGTAGTTCTTCTCTGGCTTGCTGAGTGTGCGGCTGAAGTAGGCGATGACCTGTTCAACCCTTCCTGGGACAGCACAGCTCCCACACCCATGTTGCTGGCAAAGTCCTTGATGAACCTCCGGTAACAAGATGCCAAGCCCAAGAAACTGCAAAGCTCAGCAGCATTACTCTGGCTTAGCCGCTCTCGGACTGCAGTCACTTTGGTTGGGTCAGTGCCGACTCCTTCAGCACTGACAACATGGCCCAAGAAGGAAACCCTTTGGCAGAATAAGCGGCATTTCTTGGGGCTGAGGTGGAGTCTGGCTTGGCAGATGGCGAGGAGGACATCATGAAGGTTCTGGAGTGCTCCTTGGAAGCCTGCAGCATGGGCCAGGAGGTCCGAGGTACACTACACAGCGGCTGCAGGGTATGTCAGCCAGGACCCTCTCCATAAGGTGCTTGAAAGTTGCAGGGGCATTGCACAGTCCAAATGGCATTACCTTAAACTGCCACAGCCCTTGACCAATTGAGAACACTTTCTTAGGGCGGGACCCGGATCTCAGCTCCACCTGCCAATAACCACCGCGTAGGTTGAGGAAGTTGAACCAGGAGGAGCCAGCAATGTAGTCCAGGGCATCATCATCGATGGTCCCTTTGATCTCCATGGACTGCAGCTGAGGTGTGAATGGTGGTTTTGCTGCATGGAGGACCATAGTTTTAGTGCCCAGGTTGAGTGTGGCTCTGGACACACCCACCACAGCCCCTCACTTATCCATGAGGGCGAGACTGATGATGCTGGGGTCCTGGATGTCGGCCAACCAGAAATTATGCTCTGTCTGCTGGCAGCCCACCATCACTTGAAGCAATCTGGTTCCCAACATCTTGGCACGGTCGCCAGTGACAGTAGTGATGCACTGTTTCATGGTGCTCCACCCCCGGTGTAGTCGCCTGATGGAGTTGAGAAGGATCCCTGGGCGGACCAGAGAAATAGTTGACCCAGTATCTACTAAGGCCCGGCAGGTGGTCCCCTCAAGGGCGCAGTCCAGATGTAGTCCATGGGCCCGACCCAGGCATCCAACTCGTGGTGTCATGGAGCTGTCCAGGTGTTGACCTGTGCTGCTAGCTGGACCTGGATCAGATAAGTGTCTGCTGGCTCTTCCTCATTACAGCGCGGCAATTTGAGCTTTGCTCGCTGGGGACCTTCAGGCTGCTCCATCGTCCTCTCTGTATTACCACCGGAGGCTGCAATACCGGCGGCCACAGCTGGAGGCATAGTGGAACTGGCAACCCGGAAGCAGGGAATATCACAGCCAACTTCAACGTCCGGCACGGCAATGGCGTCCCATGGCATCACTTGTGCCAGGGATTGCTTCTCCCATCTGGCTGCCCTCCATTACTTTTCCCTCGACCAGTCTCTCATATCAGCCCACTGTTTTCCATCTGAGCAAACAGAGCATCAGCGTCTTTCCAGGAAGTCATCACAATCACGGTGAACCCACTTCTGACACCAGATGTGATGACCAGGTCGTCACATTTCAGGCACGTAACTCACAGGTCCCATCCCTAAACTCCTCACTAGGCCAGGAGCCAATCATTTGAGCTAATCCAATCAGCAGCGTTCCCCGTCACCTGGGGGCCGTTCCTTTCCTCCTGGTGAAGAAGAAAGCGCTACCTGGCTCAGAGAGATGTGAGCAAGCTAGCAGTCAACTACATGCTACTCACACGTTCGGTAATAAGAGCAAAAATGTAGAAAAGGAGGACTGGAGTTGGAGGTTGGAACTCTTTAATGCTGAAGCTGGAAGTCTGTAGGAGTAAACATGATGAACTCTCATGTCATGTTGGACCTGAGAAGAGTCAGCTCATGGAAAATGCTACTGCTAACGGGCCGATGCTAACACCACTAGCACCGCTAATGCAGATATTACAGACGCTAATCAGCAATGCCTTCCATCGTTTAACGGTTCAACTGCCCTGCTCAGATGATGTGATGCTGTGCTGGTGCTGGAGACTCGTGCTGGATTTGACTAGGCACTGGTGAGCAATTGAGTGTGCATGTGGATGTGTTAATTCATTCAACCAGGAGGAACCGAATACAAGGATGGATGAATGATTGTATACCTGTTCCCTAAACAGGTCAAGCTTGATTATGACGATGATGATGAAGAAAATGGAGATTGACTGAAGTGGTTGGCAGGCTACCCAGAAATTACAAAGAAGAAATAGCAGATAAGACACACACAGCCTAGCTGGCAACCAGGTGGTGTGGTAGGACTTTCTCCGCCATTTAGCCTGTTACTCCGTTACTGAAGTAACTAACTATCCATCCATCCATCCATCCATCCATCTTCTTCCGCTTATCCAGGGCCAGGTTGCGGGGGCAGCAGCCTGAGCAGGGACACCCAGACTTCCCTCTCCCCAGACACTTCCTCCAGCTCTTCTGGGGGGACCCCAAGGCGTTCCCAGGCCAGCCGGGTGACGTAGTCACTTCAGCCTGTCCTGGGTCTTCCCTGGGGCCTCCTTCCGGTGGGACATGCCCGGAACACCTCCCGAGGGAGGCGTCCAGGGGGCATCTGATACAGATGCCCGAGTTTGCAGACAGCTTCCAGTCTCAAACCTCCCGTCACAACTAGTCCATCTACAGGTTAATTCTGGTATCCTACCTATCCTATTAGTCTGTTGGGCATCGTGCTACATACTTAGGTCCCCTTGTACATTCACCAACTCTATTTGTGATTGAAACATCTGTCTGTGATGCAATGTCACTGCTTACTATGGCACCTCTTTCTGTCTGACCCAGCATGGTGCACCCCTCTCACACCTTGCAGAATGATGCCGTGCACGTGCACACACACACCCGCACGATTTTTAAGTGGCCTAACCCAATCCCCTGTTTACCAGGACTGGTAGATAAATTAAACCATGTAAAACATAAGACATAATACCAATCAACCAACAAACTTAACTTTCAAAATGTTTCCTCCCACCCTTTGGTGTTCCACCATTACTCATATGAGCTTGTGTTTCTCACCAATGATGACAAATCCTCCATCAGCTTCTTTGTCGGCTGTTGACTTCTTTGCTTCTTTGCGCAGTCCAAGGAAACTCAACATGACTCGTATGTCTGAGGAAATAACAGTTCAGAGCACCATTCATTACATCATCTGAGCTCCTAGAAACTAGTATTAGAAATGATTACGACTTCATTAACAAGTTAACTCTCAAAGCTGAAAACAAATTTGAAAATTATTACAATTTAAAAGAAACAATTCGATGATGAAGAATGATACTGATGTAAAAATAAAATAACTACTGAATTTCTTCTAATTGTTTTATAGAAAAAACACTGCATCCATCAATGAACAGGACTAATAATAAAAGAACAGTTGTGTGGAATTCGCCTTCTTAATTCTGGATCTGATATCACCACGTCAAAAAATGCTTAAGTCTGGACAAAACTATAGACTTGTTCTAGCTGAACTGCCCCTTGCCTGGAAGGTGGACGAGCCCAGGCGGCAGCAGCAGGGGGCAGTGACAGAAAGCTGCAGTCAAGTCGGACAGTTTCCAGCCGCCGTCAAAGAATTTACAGGAAGTCACAGAAATATTTACATCCTGTTAGATCCATCTGTAGGCTACCTGTAGTTTGCAGAACACGTTCGGATGGCTGAAGAAATTGCGTTATGCTTTACTGCAATTGTCCAATAAATAACCAATATATTTATCAGAACTGAAGTTTGACTCAGTGTGAATATTTTTTCTTTCGCAGTTAGTTACGTGATATGTAGCCAGAGAATAATGGTCACTTTACACATAAATTCCACTGTGTTAATCATCTTACTGGGCCTATGGGATGTGGTGTGATTTTTACTATTTAATCTCACAAATGTAACAAATAGATATACAATCTTTGTACCAATAAATCCTACTTCTTAGACTTAACAGTCCAGACGTTTTCACAGCTACATAGGCCACACATGGGGAGGACAAGCAGAAGGTTTCTTATAATCTTTATTTATTGATGTATTTATATTTGTAATAATATACAGTACATATGTGGGAATATGTGTGTATCTGGCTTTGTATTCTATCCTTTGTTCTTTTGTCGGCTTTGTAAAGCACTGATTGCTCGTTCTGATGAGTGTTATATAAGTAATCTTATTATTATTATTATTATTATTATCATCATCATCATCAAACACATTGAACCTTAATTGCACAACATGGGATTCATATAATCTAGCATTAACAATTACACAGAAAAAAAGTAGGATTTTGGACAAAACGTAGTGTTTGTAGTCCTAACTAAGAGGCAATCAGCTCTTTGATCAGGCGACAGCCAGGCGTTTCCCATCATGCCCTGAGGCTTGCAGTCGGTGGAGAGCAACTGCGGCGCCTGGCTCTAAAAACTGCGGCCGCCTTGATCTCGCGAGGTTATCGTTGCCGGCGCGTGCATGACGTCAGAGCAAGTCGGCATCAAGTCGGACACAAATCTAACCGGCATGCGTTGTGCGGTGGTCGCCGGTGATCGATTCTGGTTCATCTCGAACGAGCCTTTTGATACTACAAAGAAATGCTAGAGTGACGGTCTAAGTGCTGATGTGGTCGGGCTGCCAGATAGGCTCGGGTTGCTGCGCGTACAGATGACGTTGCGCTATACAGCAGTCATGATTGGTTGTAGGTCGGAAATAAGACGGGCTTGTACAGATGAACAATGTTCAATAAAGTTCGAAAAATAAATTAGAGAAATGCTTAAGATTTCCCTTTGATTTCGGCTCGTGATCGAAGACCGTTTCACATATCTTGAGTTAATGTACTGCATACGCTAAATAAATATAGTGTGTGCTAAGCCCTGCTAACACAGGGCGAGAATAAGAGAGAACGCCAACGCAGGTATATACACATGAATTGTGGGCAATGCCATGCTAACAGGGAGCCCGTGCTAACGCAGGGCTAATGCAGGAACACACACGCACT